>OY755235.1:69095165-69640165 GCA_963576725.1 Azorinus chamasolen
ATTTTGGTAAAGGAGTCACTATATTTTATAGTAAAATGACCGGGGGTCAAAGTACTATAATAAACAAGAAATATCTTTTAAAAAAGATATTCAGCGGCATTCAAATATTGACACAATGTACAAAACAATCTCTGCAATATTATTTCAATGTTTGGAGATTCTACTAGTACAGAGAACTAGATCTATGAAGGGTTGCTTGTTATTATACTAGCAGAGAAGCATGCAATGAAAATGACGTTGAGTAGAAGAAGCAGTTATTGAAATATTTCAAGTTGCTTTTATAGGAAATCACTTTTAAAATGTACGATGTCAAAGTAATGTTTTAAAACTATCTCAAGTTAGTTCTTTAGTTTACCTATTATAAAATGTACATGAAAGCGCTTATATTTGTATTGATATGAAGATAAGAAATTGAATACACTTTAAAGCATAAAGTTTTTGTTTGTGCAGAGTCTGTAATTCCTTAAAGAACGGTATTTATTTAGCCTAGATCAACGCTTTAATCGACTTGTGTGCATCATCATTAATGACATTATTAACTGAATCTACATGTATTTTTAAAACAATATAAAGTTAGCAACTTCAACATACGTCTATGAGCCCAAGCCCCATGTGATAGAGCCGTAGCAATAGCTTTCAGTAAGTAGCTTTATATCAAAGAGAGCCAACAACCAGAGCCTCGGTGCTGTGGTCGGAGATAGTAATTAATACTATTAATACCACTACTCTAATATACTAAACAACCCTTCTTCTTTATTTCCTATAGCACTGCCTGTGAATTATGGTGGTTTCGGCAAACTACCTGTTCGTCAAAGTGGACTTTATTATCAAATGTTGTATTAATTGCTAGCAGAATGATAGTAAAAGTTTGAAAGTTTAATAGTGGTTTCGACAAACTGGTAATATTGCTCAGCAACCATTACCATGAGGTGATAAATATCAGTACACCATTACTTTGATTTTATGGGAATTTCCAGGTCTTAAAATCTATTTTAAGAACAGAACTTTCGACAGTCGACAGTCTTCAGTCCCATGCTAAATATCTGCGTAAATAAGGATTTTCTGTACTATATGGCGTTTTGACTGAACCCTAAGAAGTTTATAGAACATGTCTGTGTAACATGATGCCTTACATGTGTTGTGATTATGTTAATTATTGCATTGAATTCAATTTGCGAGGCCGTTAGCAGACTGTATATCAGAATTTTACATAGTTTGGCAATGTGTAGAGGCATATAAAAAGGTTGTATGCCAGTCAAGGTATTCACTAATGAAAATACAGTTTACTACTAAATACTCGTAGGTCATATGCAAATTACAATGTAACATAGTTTCTCATTGGTGGAAAACTAGAACAAAAATGAAAATAGACAGCTAGCCGCTGAAAAAATTATGATATATCGAACCCCCCCCCCCCCCACCCCCCCCCCCCCCCACCCCTTATCGTGGACGTATTTTGGCAAGTGAGTCACTATATTTTATAATAAAATGACCGGGGGTCATAGTACTATAAAATATATAGTTAGGGCGACCTACAACGACATAAAGATTTGGTAACAATATTATAAGGAGGGTCATTTCAATATGGTAAGGGAGTCACTATCTTTTATATAAAAATGGTCTTGGGTCATATTACTATATGATGTATCGGCCCCCGTGGTGGATGTATTTTGGCAAATGAGTCACTATATTTTATTGTAAAATGGCATGGGGGTCATAGTACTATATAATATATAGACCCCTTCCCCCTGGTGGATGTATTTTGGCAAGGGAGACACTATATTTTATAGGTAAATGACCGGAGTCATAGTACTATAAAATAAATAGATCCATCGGTCGACCTACTACGATAAAAAGAGTTGGTCAAAATATTATAAGGGGGTCATTATATTTTGGCAAGGGTGTCACTATATTTTATAGTAAAATGACCGGGGTCATAGTACTATAAACTATATGGACCCCTCGGTCGACCTACTACAATAAAAAGAATGGGTTACAATATTATAAGGGGATTATATTATCATAAGGGAGTCACTATATTTTATAGTAAAAATGCCTTGGGTCTCAATAATATAAGGGGGTCATTATATTATGGCAAGTAAAATGACCGGGGTCATAGTACTATATAATATATCGACCCACCCGATCGATCTACTTCGGGGGTCACCTTTCCTCATTACACCGGAAAATGTTGTTTTAGGTGTCACATTTTTTAATGTTTATTAATACATAATGCAAAACTGTGCTTACACGCAAACCACACATATGATTGTATACATTGTATAGTCGTGATGTGTACAGATCATGTCGACGTGTACCGATCACAGGGGGCCATTTCGTGGGTCTACATGGTCAAAAAAGTAAAATAAAAATTGATTGGGTCGATTTAGTGTTATATTATATACGTATATAATATAACACTAAATCGACCCAATCATTTTATTTGACTTTTTAGACCATGTAGACCCACGAAATGGCCCCTGTGGTACCGATATTTATAATGGTTTACTAGTTTTACAGATAGCTTGAGTCGTGTGGGGTCTAGTTTGGATATAAACTGTCTGCGTACGGCCTCGTGATTAACATATTATTGTCACATCATTTGGTTACAGAGCTTGGCCCTCAGCCAATCAGTCTCAATAATTGGGTCTAGATGTCAACCAATTTCGGTTCATGATCTCGGTCTACGTTACGCGAGCCTGAGCAGGATTCAAACCACTTGCATAAAATATATGATCGGAGACTATCGGAACACAAATGTTCAGCATTTATTCGCTGTTCATCAATACTTTCCACTTAATCAAAATAATATGATTCTGTGATGTCGTCCGTTTCATATGGGGTCTGATATGTTGAGCGTTGAGTTAGCCCATTGCCTCCTTGCCTGTTCCATGTTTATTCAAAATTCCAATACTTATTGAATAGTCATGGATAAAATAGTTACAATGAAATATGGATGGTGGCACATTGTAGCCATTTTAGAAAGTACAGAACCAGAGATTGGTCTATCAAATTTCATTTGCAAACAGAACAGACCCTGATCAAACGGCTCCTATAGGAGCCATCTGATCTGGGTCTGCTGTGTTTGTAGATGCATGAAAACACGTTTACTTGAAGGAAATTGTTAACTGCACCCGTTAAAGTTTTATGCAACTCTTCGTAAAGACTAAAGTGTTGCGATTACTATTTATTCTTGTAATCGCAGCATTTCGATTTTAATATTTGCGAACAGTTGCAGAAAACTATAACGGTTACTGATAACAATTTCCATGTTCTATATTAATTCCAAATTTCAGTACCTGTTGAATATTCATGGACAAAAAAGTCATAAGGAAATATGGAAGATATAACATTGTGGCCATTTTCATGATTTTAGAAACGACAGAAACAGATACATGTATATCAAATTCCATTAGCAAACAGAGCATACTCTGATCAGACGGCTGCTAAAGGAGCCGCCTGATCTGGGTCTGCTCTGTGTACAAATGCGTGAAAACACATTTCGAACCGTTTCCAGTCTATAAACATTGTGTATGTGCACTGTATGTCCAGTGTCGACCCTGTATAAGTGCAGATAACTAAATGTGTATGTCGGCAGTTGTGCGTTTTTCTATATACAAAATGTATGTGTTTATATCATTCACAAAAACGGATATGATACAAGGAGTCTGCCTATATCTGCCTATGTACAGGTTTCCTCAACACTTTCCCCATTCTGTGTTTATTCCAAATGTCAATACCTACTTAATATTCATGGACAAAATTGCGGTTCTATGACCCTCTCCTTCATCTCTGGCAAAGTTCTCTGAATGTCTTTTAACACTTTCCCTGTTCTATATTTATTCCGAATTTTAATACCCACTGAATACTCATGCACCAAATAGTTATAATGAAATATGGAAGATGGAACAGTGTAGCCATACTAAAAAGTAAAGAAACAGATCTATCAAATTCCATGAGCAAACAGACGGCTTCTCTGGGAATCGTCTGATCTGGATCTTCTGTGTTTTCAAATATATGTACGTGAAAAAGCATTAATATTAAAGAAAGGGTTAAATCATGATTAAAGGGGTTTTTGCCGACAAACCAATTGCTTTAAATAGAGTTATGTGTAAAACTGAAGCAGACAATACTGCGTGTACAAATTCCATTATCATTTACACAGAGCAGACCAAGATCGGAGGGCTCCTATGAGCCGTCCGATCTGGATCTACTCTGTTTGCAGATGCGCGAACAGGCGTTTATATGAAGGAAAGGGTTAAACTTACATTGACTTTGTGAAAAACAGTATTCAGTCCCTGAATCGTAGCGCTTGCCTCTGTTACGAATACTTTCAGTTCCTGTATCGTAGCGCTTGCCATTGTTACGAGTACTTTGAGTTCCTGTATCGTAGCGCTTGCCTCTGTTACGAGTACTTTCAGTCCCTGAATCGTAGCGCTTGCCTCTGTTACGAGTACTTTCAGTTCCTGTATGTAGCGATTGCCTCTGTTAAGAGTACATTGTACTGTCAGTCCCTGAATCGTAGCGCTTGCCTCTATTACGAGTACTTTCAGGTCCTGTATCGTAGCGCTTGCCTCTGTTAAGAGTAATTTCAGTCCCTGAATCGTAGCGCTTGCCTCTGTTACGAGTACTTTCAGTTCCTGTATCGTAGCGCTTGCCTCTGTTACGAGTTCTTTCAGTTCATGTATCGTAGCGCTTGCCTCTGTTATACGAGTACTTTCAGTTCCTGTATCGTAGCGCTTGCCTCTGGGATACGCATATCATAGTCGGTCCCTGCAGTATTTGAATCCACACTTGCTATCTATTTCGTTTGCCTCGTGGTTTCCTGTTTTTGTCTTTACCAGCTTCTATACGACCAATCAAAAGAAGTCTAAATCTGGATTTTTAAAACAGGTGGTAGCTTAATGCAGGACAAATTACATGTACATGTATACAGAGAGCTCCCGTAATTATATCTGTACATGACGTTTGTGTTGCATAAAGCAACCACGTGTTTTTTTTACAGACTCCTGTTTGAAGTGTAAAGTTTGAAGTCTGAAGTTTGAAGTCACCATCGGTCTTTCTCATAAGATTAAGATCACAGGGGGCCATTTCGTGGGTCTACATGGTCTAAAAGGTCAAAAAAATTGATTGGGTCGATTTAGTGTTATATTGTATATAATATAACACTAAATCGACCCAATCAATTTGTTTGACCTTTTAGACGATGTAGACCCACGAAATGGCCCCCTGTGATTAAGATTGTCAGGTAATTAAAGACATTACCCAGGTCCATTCAATGATTCCCCCCCCCCCCATTGTTCTCAATAGGCGTGAAAGTAACAGTAAAAGCATGATACAAGTGTGCAAAATATGGCAATCCGTCTCATTCTGTCTAGAGAGGCCCTGCCATAATAAAAAATAAAAACATATACTGCATTAGTGACAATCTAATCATTTCAAAATCATCAAATGTAAGAGACGGGCCTCACATGGAACGCTCCAGTGGTTCTTGACAGGCAAACTGCTATAGCTCTTACCATGTGCTGCATGCTTTTTCACAGGTTAGCTGTAAAGACCCAAGCCGGCCAAGGCAATGTCTTTAAGCCGTTATAAACGCCCTTGACATTACATTTTGTGTCTGTGTGTTCGTGGAGAATTGGGCTGGAAGGAGCATGTATTACGGGCGGAGACAATTATTACCGCTTTTACGGTACCGGTATTTAGGAAATCTGGGTAGGCTATAACAAATCTCCATGTCGAGGGCTTGGTGCAAAACTATTCTAACTCCTTCACAAAGTGAAGGAGTTATAATAGTTTTGCACCAAGCCCTCGATGTATCTCCAACAACCCCCTCTCTTGTTGGTATTCATGAGAACCGCTCGAGAGAGGCATTTCTAATGAGAACAGGCACCCTGTCGTGCACAGCGCACATATATGTAAAGGTATCCATAAAGGTAACAGTACACAGTAGAGGAGCGAAATATTCGAATTGGCTCAATTTCCTTAATTCTAGTCATTGTCAGTGTTTGAAAGTTGTTTTAATGATAAAAACAAAAAAGACAGGAAGTTATGTGCCAAACGTGAGTTTTGTGACTTGTTTTCAATAGACTGGGCCCTAAGGTCATGACCTCTCATAGTGTATAGCATGATTAGAGGGTAGAATGCGAAACTAATGGTATCGGCTAAATCCACCAGATTTACAGCGGAAATTTTGAATGGGGTAAGAAATCAAATAAATAGTGAAAAAAAACCCTGGTTAACCCCATTGTCCCTGTTGATTATTTTAAAGCTGCCATGATATGGATCCACAGCATGCTGTGTTTTGGAGCATAGCAATGTCGTGACAGTTTCAAATCTTATGGTGAAAAGTACTGTTTTGATGGGTTTTTGTCATGTGTTTTCGCGGTTCGGACAAACAGAAAATTCACTCTTGGCACAGTGTGAAAGCGATTTGTAGAAGAAATCTTATAGTGTTTTACAATGCTTATGGACATATTTGTTCATCTAGGCCATAATCTTGTTTCAGAATCTGGATTGAAAGCCAAGCGGAGAAACAGACTGTGATAGGTGTTGGTCTGTCGGCGAAAAATTAGGATCTACCGTTGCCTGCCTCCAAAATATAGTTATTTAATTAACGGTTCTGTTATATGCTTGTCTGCGCGTGGGCGTTGGCAATGACATAAGAATTATGTACTGTTAACATTTTAATCTATTACACGGAACATGCAACTTACAGCTCTCAAAATAGCGAGAAACAATGCAGCGATACTGGGCCTACTCGATTGAGAGGTTATGGAAATGACAAGAGGTGTAGCTCTACTAGCTCACAGTCAGCGGTTGCACACAAAGGGACCAGGTGTTCGGATTCATTCTTTAGCTGCCATTACGATTCTGTGAAGACCTTAGCAAACAGGTTTAAACCAAATGAGACAACGACAGACTCAGCGCCTTTTCGGGATCCAAACTATTTGACACTGTGATGCTTTCCGAGAGACATGGAAAGAAAATGAAATGGTGAAAATTGAAACAGACGACACATTTATAGATGACAATATTTGGCATTAATCAAAAGTGTGGCACTACCTAAAAGTATTTTGTTCATATAACTATATACAATGTACATTTGTACATGTACAGTAAAACCTCTCTATAACGGCCGCTAAATTACATCAATCATTTTGTGTTCCTATAGGAGCGTTCTGTTTTACTTTCACCTTGCTTTAAGCAGCCACCTGCCCTAAATACTAACCAATTAACACAATTTAGTGGCCGTTATAGAGAGGTTTTACTGTATAGTCATTTAGGTTTTAACTTCAATCCTTATCCCACTATGATAACAAAAACATGTCTTCTCAAATTTAAATCTGGTGCAATTTTGATTACTTTCGATTTGATCAAACATTTGATAAACTATTGACTGAGTGTCAAACAGATTGGATCCTGATGAGACGCCGAGTTAATCGGCGTCTCGTCAGGATCCAAGTTGTTTGCATCTGTCAGCCATGTCACAGGCAGCGGGACAAGGGTTGCGCATTAACCCTTCGCTTGCTGTTCACGTCAATATACCTACCTGTAAATAGTGAAGACCCAGATGAGACAGCTCCTGCAGGAGCTGCCTCATCAGGGTCTGCACTATTTACAAGTTGATTGTGCAATCAGTGCACTTAACAGCAGTGATTGCACAGCGATATGCGTGTACACAATGAAGATATATGTAATTATACAACAGGGCATGGGTAAAGAAGGAGAAATGTATTTTAAAATTCAGCAAGAGAATGGTTAATTATATACTGAAACCGGTCTCATCGTTATCATTAGATTTCATTAGTTTTCTTCATTCAATATTTTCTATCACTATGTTTCTCCTCCACACTGTGGCATGGGCCACGCCCCACATATATTCACGGGCTGTTTCCTTCATGAAATAAGGCATCTCAACCTGCTCAACGAGATCGAACGATGTCCCAAGTGTCTTCTTCAGTGTGTCAAAGCCAGTTACTTTTTTCCCGTCTTTGTCCTTGTATCCACCTAGCCATGTGCTCTGTAATATGATACATAGGTCCAGGTAAGATGCGTAATTTTAATCATTTTCAAGAATAACTTCTGTTTTTCTCCACAAAACCCTATGTTGTGACTCGAAGAGACGATTCTAAAGAGTGGTTACAACACAGGGTTTGGTGGAGAAATGAGGAATTTGGTATTTGAGTACGTACCTTTATATCTGTAGCTCTGATAATATAAGACAAAACCAAAAACGACATAAAGACAAGAAATGTCACAACACAATTGCAAACAGTCTAGACCTTCAGCATTTTCTGCTAAGGAAACGAATAACCTGATCAAGATCAACACAGTCCCGCATGTGATATTTGATCTAAGTCAACATTGTTCGTACTGTAAGAATGCCTCTGCCATAGAATACGGATGATATTGTTGTACACTGTTAAATTGCATGAAAGCCTTAACCCTTTCCTTCATATAAACGTGTTTTCACGCATTTGTAAACAGAATAGACACACATCAGACGGTTCCGACATGAGCCGTCTGATCAGGGTCTGTTCTGTTTGCTAATGGAATTAAATAGTTCTGTTACTTTACTTTCTAAAATGGCTACTATGTTCCTCCTTCCATATATACTTGTGACTATTTTGTTCATGAATATGAATTGGGAGTAAACAAAAAACAGGGAAAGGGTTAATTCAAAGGAAGGATAATTCAATATCCAATGAGATAAATGGAATAAAACTACGTGTACATTGATTTGTGTGTGAGTGTTGGGGGTGTCAAGAAAAACCTATTAGACAGACATCTGCAATAGAAATCATGACTTGTTTGAATCAAGCATGAATTACCAACCTTTTTCGTAAATTGCTCCAACCATGTATATGGGGATATAATAACAAGGACACCACCTGGGGCTACAAGATCTGGAAGTCTATGGAGGAAATCATATGGGCGATGAAGGCGGCATATCACGTTGGCGGCAAGAACGCAATCAAATTTCCCCAGGCCCCTTGGCAGATTGCATACATCTCCTTGTATAAATGACGCTTTGCTTCTGTCCTACACATAAATCAGAAATAAAAATCAGTTTAAACACAGGGACATAGACAATATTCATAAAGTAATCTAAATGCGACCACTCAAAAGGAGAATAATTCTGGAATTTAAAGCAGGTTATAGCAGCTTAATGCAATATTGTTCCGTATTACCTTATCACTGCATTTTTAACACATTATCCCCTAGTGACGCATTTTTGCGCATCAATAAAAGTCACTTTATGAAACCATTGTGATAAATAGAGCATTTGCTCCTATATGAGCAAATGCTCTATTTATCACAATGGTTTCAAACTACAAAATTTTTAATTGTTCCTTTCCTCTGGTTAATGCTCCTTTTCGGTAGATACATTCACAGAGGTTGGGTCTAAAAATAGCCTAGGAGATAATGAGTTAAACAGCCACCTGTTTTACGGACTGTTTTAAGCGCTTTACTGTATCAGTGCCTCTTTATCTCACTTTCTCTTCAGGACATTTTAACAATTTACTCCATAAATAGGCCTTTCTATGCCACTGCAAACAGAATAGGTCCTGATAAGATGGTTCCTATAGGAGCCGTCTGATCAGGGTCTGCTCTGTTAGTTTATGATATTATATAGATACGATTCTGCAGTTTCTGTCGTGGCCAAAAGTTACTGTCTCCTTTGCTATATAAAAAATGATCTAATTAATATTCATGACATCATTATTCCTTACATAAATATTTATGAGAGGCCGCACATTGGGGATGGAAGCGTAATAGTGATAGTTGTATTCCAAACATACCTCAGCTAGCTGCTGTTTTCTATCATTTATTTACACGAACTTACTGCAAAACATCGTTATCATGTTTCTTTTCTGTTCAAATTTTAAATATGCTTTTAAAGAATTGTTTATCATAAAAACATTGCGTAAATTCTTATTAAAAGTTCATGTATTGCAAAGGGCAATTTCTGTAAGAAAATTTGAGATGCATAAAACTAATGGGCCGTCTAACCAACGATCACACGATTAACCATTTCGCTGCCAATGCCGGATCTGTGATTACCTATGCAAACAGTTTGGATCCAGATGAGACGCCGAGTAACTCGGCGTCTCATCAGGATCCAAACTGTTTGTTACCGTTACTACGTTTTTGAAACAAAAATGAAAAAAAAATCAAAATAATGGAAATTTGTAGCAGACGACAAAGTTAGCAAACGACAGAGTATGGCAGCGAAAGGGTTAATATACATGTAATCGGAAATCGTGGGTTCTCACATACGACTATTGCCTTTTCTAGTTATGTGAAGTTAGGACACTTTCTGTTGTATAAAGCAAGTCTTATTTTCTACGTATCAGAATGTTCGGCGAGTTTAGCTGCTACCCAAGTCAGAGTGGTTGTCGTTAATTAGGACCTAATCAATTAGCTCCTACGATCTTTCATAAGACGGTTCCAGGTATCTTAGGGGCCTCGAGTAACCCGATACCAGCAGTGGCAGATAGAATCATCAATGCACATTCAGTAAATATAAAAACATATACAATAGACATTTCAAATAGTGCATAGCCATTCCATAAAGGAATTATAAGAGCTGGTAAAAATGACATTGCATGTCATATACACGTATGACACACATGTTTATAGCATCACAGTGTGACACAAATAAAATCGGACAACTGCAAATTGCAATACTGATCCAATATACCAAAACAGTATCAACAAAGAGAGTATAAAATAAAATAAGAATGATCAACAAAAGCAAGTTAAAGTACCCCGGTGTCCAAAATCTACATCTGTTAAGAAAACTTATACAATGTAGATCAAAATGACCTGATAGTATATCATATAAAAACATATCCGGAACATCAGATACATAATTTTTTTGATAATAATAAGTCTACATGTATTTACAAAGTGAAACTTGCCATCTCTGTAAAATGTAAAAGCAGGTTTTGGCACAGTCCCTTATCATGTTTGTGTTGGAAAACAGAAACACATATTCATTAAAATCATTTAAGTCTAAGAAAGCTTGACTAAAAGTACACGCTTTTCTAAACAACTCTTCCCTTAAATCACTGTACATATGGCATTTCAAAATCACATGCATTTCACTTTCTACATTATTGTCCAGACAAAATGGGCAAACTCTACTCTCTTCACTAAGACCCTCATAACGGCCAGTTTCAATCCAAATTGGAGCAACGCCCAATCTAAATTTACAAAAAGCCGACCGTTGCAAAGACGGGAGTACCGTTTTACAGTATTGTTCTGTAGAGAAGCTGAATTTAAAACTCTTGTACAATCTAAGCTTGTTACGACCACGGCCAGATATACCAACATAACTATTAATTCTACGTAGCCAGCTACCAATGAAATTACCAACCGTTTTAGTCTCAACAATTTGAGAAAATGATCGAGCGATCGGATATTCTAAACGACATTATATATTCAAGTCGTTCTCATAAAAATATGACTGAACTTTATATAGTACCAATTTTAACAAGAACGATTTGATGTCATATACGACCAAAGTGTCACGTGTTTATTAACCCTTAACCTCTCCATACACGATAAATGTGACCATTGACGGACCAAAGGTGGCTTCCAGCCCATTTCCCCAGCTACTCCATCATTTGACGTGCATTTGCCCATCGCTGGGCTGTTATGGACGGCTTCTATACAAGAAAACGTTTATAACCCCATATAGAAGCACTATAATCAATAACTGGCCACACAACCGAGTCGTACAACTTTGAAAAAAACGTCATGGGGAAAACCACCTACGGCTTTACATTTGGCAATCAAAAAGCCCAACGCTCGAGTGGCCCTCTGGGCAACATACTTAACAGTCACGTTGTAATCAAGGTTTTCATGAAGAACAACTCCAAGATACGTACATGTATATCTATCTACAGTGACCAACCGGTTAGCACCTACATGTAATATGAAATTAAATGATGTACGTGGTACTGAAGGAATCCTAAAGTGAACAACATTGCTTTTAGCAGCATTGACAGGCATATCATTCAAACCACACCAGTCGTTTAATGCATACAATAATAATTGGAGATCTTCTTCAGATTCTGATATAAGAACAATATCATCCGCATATAACAAAACAATACTTTCTCATCATCTATGGGTATACCAACATTAAAAGACTTCAGGTACATTGACAAATCGTTAATGAAAAGATTGAAAAGTATCGGCGAAATTATACAGCCCTGACGCAATCCACAATTTACGCCAATCCACTCTGTATTAACCCTGTCCCTGTTCTATGTTTATTACAAATTTCAATACCTACTGAATATTCATGAGCAAAAAAGTTACAATAAAATACGGAAGGTGGAACATTGTAGTCATTTTAGAAAGTAAAGAAACAGATATATCAAATTCCAATAGCAAACAGAGCAGACCCTGATCAGACGGCTCCTCTAGGAGCTGTCTGATCTGGGTCTACTCTGTTTGCAAACGCGTGAAAACACGTTTATATGAGGGAAAGGGTTAAGGGAATTTACACGAACACAAGCCGTCACAGAGTTATACAACGATTTTATAGCTGCAAACATTTTACCACAAATTCCTGTCAGAAAGTCTCTTCAACAATATATTTCTATTATTTCTATGGCATGTCGAACTCATTGCACGCTAGATACCAGCAGCGATATGTCTAACCCATTGCACGCTAAAGTAATTGTTTTCTGCAAATATTTTGTCGTCTGATGCATTTATGAAAGATTGTCACACACTGGCACTTGATCGAAACAGACTATAGTTGTTTAACAAAACAGTCATATAATAGTGTATTAATTTACTAGTTATAAATAAACTACATGTATAGTCGTTTTCGAGCAAGTGCCAGTGGTCTTTCCCTTTATTCTCTTCGAATATGGAATCACGATTCTCAAGTTCATATACAAAGCAATAAAAAACAAAACAAAAACTGGTGCACTTACAAGCTGTTCTGGAACTGCAGCCAACAACTGTGTTACAAGGTCTCCCTCATCTTGAACACAGTACTGTCTGCTCCCATTGCGTTTAAGGTTGTTGCAGACATCTACAAAAGACTGGCTGTAATCAAGTCCCAGGACCTCTTGAAATCTCTGTGTGAGCTCAAACGTTGATCTCCCAACTCCACAGCCTATGTCTAACGCTCTAGCAGACAAAGACTCCTGCACAATAAATAGCGAAATTTAACCCTTCGCTTGCTATTCACGTCAATATACCTACCTGTAAATAGTGAAGACCCAGATGAGACAGCTCCTGCAGGAGCTGTCTCATCCAGTTCTGCACTATTTACAAGTTGATTGTGTAACCAGTGCACTCCACAGCAGTGATTGCACAGCGAAATACTTGTACACAGTGAAGATATATGTAATTATACAACAGGACATGGATAAAGAAGGAGAAATGTATTTTAAAATTCAGCAAGAGAAGGGTTAACCATTTAGCGCACTGAGTTTTATTATCATTTGCAAATACAGTGGACTCTCGAACTCGGATAACTCGAACTAAAAGTTCGGTCCTTCAAAATTGTACAATATTATGATTGCTCTAAAATGTATCACTACGCTTATCTAGAAACACACGTGAACGCTTAATGCATGTCTAAAGTAAAGCTGAAAGCTCCTACACGAGCTTTCAGCATTATTTTAGACCAACATTAAGCTGTGAACTTGAGAAATTGTTCAGATTAGAAATCGGATGAAGTTGAACCTCTGTTATCTCGAAATAATTTGTATAGTCCCTTATAGATCGAGGTATCGAAGTTCAACTACACTTATACATGTGGATAAATGTATATTATTAAACATGTTTTCGTGCATTTGCAAAGGAGTAGACTCTGATCAGACGGCTCCAATACGAGCTGTCTGATCAGGGTCTGCTCTGTGTGTTAATGGAATTTGATATAACTGTTTCATTACTTTCTAAAATGGCTACAATGTAACGCATTCCATATTTCATTATAAGTATTTGTCCATTAATATTCAATAGTTATTGAATTTTGGAATAAACATAGAACAAGGAAAGGGTTAATATATACGTATCCCATAACCTGGTGACTACCAAAGGTGCCCGACGCATGCTTGGACTCACACATGGACCCCCCCCCCAAAAAAAAAAAAAAAAAAAAATGTGATAGAAGTATGTTAAACTAGCCTAAAAAAAATCCTTTCGGGTCTATATATGTATTGATTATTATAGACCCGATAAGAAATTTTTTTCCGGGTCGTGTTTTTCTTGTTTTTCGAAGTGGTTTAAGGTTCAAATAGATAGTTCTAGGCTAGTTTTACATACTTCGATTACATTTTATTTTTTTTCTATCATTTTATTTTATTATTTTTTTGGTGGGGGGAGGGGGGGGGGTTCCATGGGTGAGTCCAAGCAGCTGGATTTTTATAATGACATTGTGAACAAAGGGATGTTTGACCAAGGGAGAAACTGTAGAATGAAATCAACATTATTTCATGAGCAATTAGAGCGGACCAGAGAAATATACATACATACATGTATATATCTCTGAGCAGATCTAGGTCAGACAGTCTCTTCAGCATCCACTCTGTTTGCAAAAATCCGTTCCTATCGGGTAAATACGAAAGACCGGTGGTGACATTTCCACTTCAACATTTCCCACAATAGAATTCATGATTTCACGATTTCACAATTTCATGATTTCACAATTTCATGATTTCATGATTTCACGATTTCACGATTTCACGATTTCACTTCAAAATTTCACGATTTCACAATTTCTCGATTTCACGACTTCATAATTTCTCGATTTCACAATTTCAACCTCGTGTAAAATATTGTAGTCACGTGACACGCTTGACGTCATTAAGGCAACAGAATGGCTCTCACCCTTGAAATCAGGATGGCGATTTGAGATCCATAAATACACCTTTCTACGTCTTTGCAAACAGGATGGCGATTGTTGATCCATAAATACATCTTTCTACGCCTTTGCAAACAGAGTAGACCCAGATCAGACGACTCCTATAGGATTTAATCTTATTTAAAATCCACGATGTCATTATTTCTTACAGTTTATTATTAATTAAATTCTCCTCCAATACAGTGTCATACAAACATAAGACAATGATTTAACATAATAAACACATGATTGGCAATTCTCATGCATGAATATTCATGCAGGAAAGGGTTAAACAATATTGATGGTGGACCATGAGCACAAGTTACATGCAAAATATGAAGGCCCTCGGCCCTACAGTTCTGGAAGGGAAGATTGTCATAGTTTTCCGCCGTTTCTTTCATCGTGGCTTTTACTTCGACATGTGCGTTTTGATGACGTCATAACAATTCAAATGGACAAATTGAAATCATGAAATCGTGAAATTGTGAAATCGTGAAATTATGAAATCGTGAAATTTTGAAGTGAAATCGTGAAATCGTGAAATTGTGAAATCGTGAAATTGTGAAATCGTGAAATTTTGAAGAGAAATCGTGAAATCGTGAAATTGTGAATTCGTGAAATTGTGAAATTTTGAAGTGAAATCGTGAAATCGTGAAATCATGAAATTGTGAAATCGTGAAATTGTGAAATTTTGATGTGAAATCGTGAAATTTTGAAGTGAAATCGTGAAATTGTGAAATCATGAAATCGTGAAATTATGAGATTTTGAAGTGAAATCGTGAAACTGTGAAATCGTGAAATCGTGAAATTTTTAAGTGAAATCGTGAAATCGTGAAATCGTGAAATTGTGAAATCGTGAAATCATGAATTGCTTTGTGTGAAATATTGAAATGGAAATGTCACCGCCGGTCTTTCGTAGGTAAATTTCTTTCCTTTCTCAATGGTTTCAAAATGGTTGATATAGAGGCGTCAAAAGGCGTAAATAGGAGGGAATGGGTTAAGATTATTTATTCCATTTGTAGAGTGAGGAAGGTTAACCCTTTCTTTCATATAAACATCTTTTCATGCATTTGCAAACACAGACTATCTAGATCAGACGGCTTCTATAGGGGCCGTTAAATCAGGGTCTGCTCTGTTTGCTTATGAAAATATAATAGATCTGGCTCTTCGCTTTCTACCAGAACCAAAAATCCGGAATACATATGCCATTATATAAAAAAATCAGTTAATAAATATTCATGATGCCATTTTTTATTACATGAATATTGAACAGGGAAATGGTTAATATTCCGAATGCTGCCCATTCAAAGTGGAATGTCCCATTAGTATTATCGATTGGGTCCATTCGGTATGAAATGGTATATCTCTTTACTCCATAAATAAATACGCCTTTATATGCCTTTGCAAACAGCGTAGGCCCAATATCAGACGGCTCCTATAGGAGCCGTCTGATCAGGGTCTGCTCTGTTTGCTTATGATATAATATAACTATGATTCTACAGTTTCTGCCATGGCTAAACATTCCCGTGTCCATATCCTATTATATCAAATTAATCTCATTAATATCTATTATTTCTTACATGAATATTCATGGAGGGAAGGGATAATTAGCTGGAGGGTTTTTACAAACAATGTGTCTATAAATGACGCGTTTTAGAAGCCTTAAATCGTATAAAAATGTACATGTAGTTTGTTTAACGAAAGTAGGAGGGTGTCGAAATTACTTAATTCTTTACTCCATAAATACGCATTTCTACGCCTTTGCAAACAGATTAGACCCAGATCAGACGGCTCCTATATGCGTCAATTAATCCTTTCAGTGCTGAATTTTCAAATGGACTATTCCAAATTTCCAGAGGTTCAACTTGCTATGAATTTTTAGAGGTTTTCTTTAAAAAAAACTGTAACATGACAAAGAATACAGACCCTAATAAGAGACCTATAATTCTGTGAATAAAGATCACATACACACTTAAAATTACGATACGCATGGCTTAAAGGACTATTTTTATTACTGAACACAGATATTTGAACTTGAACTTACTTTTCTTGCATAATTAAGGCAGAGCTGGGCACATCGCAACGGAAAGTGTAGCGAGTCTTTTGGTCGGAAGTCATATACTACGGGCAAAATCTCTTGTGGCGATCCATAGTGGAATACTAGGTACATATTCACCAACTTTTCCGTCTCGTACACGTTTTGTTCCTTCTTTCGTCTCTCGCTCCTGGGTTTGTAAGTGGAATAAGCGGTCACTGCGGCCGAGACACCAAATGCACCAAAAATGAAATACCTGTGGTCAATCCCCATCCAGATAGGCATCTTCAGTTTTTATTATTGTATGCAGTAAAATAGCGTCCAATCTCCACTTGTCAAATTTACGGCTTTAGGTAGAACAACTGCTTGGAGAACAGAGAGATATGGCAAAAACATAACTATGTTACGAGGACCAAGGCCGTTCGTTGAATGCACTGCCTGGCGCTCTCAGACATTGCTGAATATACATCTAGATTAGAGCACTGATGACTGAGGCGAGTGACAGTGTGTACATTGTTTGTTAAATATTTTGTCATGTTTGAGTAACTAATCGAGAAATTGCCACCATGGCAACCAACACTGTTTTCATGCAGGGTAAAATATATATTATATAACTTTATCAAACATAATCATGACCCGTCGTTTGACACATAAATAGAGCAGTGCGCATAAATAAAATGCATGCATTGTTTTAATAGTTAGTATAGAAATGCCCACATTGAAATGTTGATAAAACTGGTATGCATCACCTTGAGACTAATATAAACCCTTTTTACACAAATAAATGATCATAATCGATAAGAATATGAATTTCGAATCACTTGTATCGGTTCTGTTATGTACTTATGAATTGAATGTGTCTGAGTAGCGCTGTTCTGTTTGTAGCAGCATTGAGCGTCTGCAGACTGATTGGTGGATGGGCACGGAATATCGAGTTGCTAGTTTTAAACGTGCTGTCTCCAGTTTATTGCTTCATCATTATAAACTGCATGCAATGTTTCAGCCGTGTGTGCACATATGTTTTTGGTATAATGCATAAATTACCCAGTATTGTTAAGCGTGTTTGCATATTTTATCGCATGATACCCAATGGCAAGCCGGGACTAGGTTCTTGTTACTTTTTGCTTTAACATTAATAAGTAATAAGTACATGTAAACTATGTATCTCATTCGCGTTTCAGAGCACTCGTGGTACTAGATCGAAAAAGACTATAGTCTATTTATAACATACATGTATATTATATTAATATACCGATGTAAATGTATAGGTGTTATAAATAGACTCTAATAGTCTTGTTCGATCTAGCGCCAGTGATTGTACTTTCTTCTCTGTCCCTATATTTTGTATATTTCATAACCGCATTTAATGATAAAATGATTTATGACAGCAATGGCTTTATGTGTTCTTCCTTGTTGATATTATTCATATAAACCACAGAGGCCGAGGAAAGCAATTAGTGTCATGTGATTCGCTCAACCAATTGGATTCCTTCCTCGTCACTATTTTGGAAACAGCTAATTAAAAAGCACCCATTTGGGCCCAGGATGGCGTTTCGCCTTTGGCGGACTGGTGTGAGTGGTGTCCCATATATTTGCAAACATATGTAAACATTTGGTAGTCTATTGTTTGATATTGTGATAATCATTTAGTTTACGATATTATACAAATGTCCAATTAGTATGTAAAAGTGAGGTTTACTCGTCTTAGCGAGACCAAAGGTGCCCGACGCATGCTGGACTCACCCACGGGACCATGCACCCTCCCCCAATTTATGATCGAAGTATGCAAAACTAACCTAAAATTATCTATTTGTATCCCAAACCTCTCAGAAAAACAAGAAAACCACGACTCGATTTTTTCGGCGTGGGTGAGTCCCAGCATGCGTCGAGCACCTTTGAGTGAGACAAGTTAAAAATTGATTCTGATTGGTCTGCTGCTAATACCCAGTGGTACATAAAAGATGTATCAGACAATCTACACATTTATGCTTTTATAGGTAGGGATTTTGATGCAGTATTTATGAACCCACGTGTAATGTGTGTGTGGGGGCATATTTCGTTGCACTTGTCCGTCCCTACATACGTACATTCCCTATATTACTGAGGAACGAAATCCTCCAACACTGTTTAAAGTTTTCAAAGTAGATCAACCTTGGAATACCGGGGTCGTCTGATCTGAGTCTACTCTTTTTGCAAACTGATTAAAAGCGTATCCATGGAGTAAACGGTTGAAGTATATTATAAAAAAAATCAGTGTATGTGAAGAATTTGTCCATTGACCATAATGACACACTTGGTGCTATACGATGGTGCAGACATACATTAATATCATGGCCAATGATCAACGGCTGACAAACCATATATGGAATACGATGTACAAAGAGTTATAAGTTTATGTGCGTCCGATATGGGTGTCGAAGATGTCGAAAGTGATTTGAAGATGATGCTGAAGGGACGACAGACAGACAATATACTGATTTGTATTTCTATTATTATTGTATTGTATATTTGTTTATTATTAGTGACAGAGCTACATATAAAGTTGCGTACTCAAATACTAAAACCGTCATTTCTACACCAAACCCTAAGTTATGACCAATCTAGAGAATCGTCTCTTCGCGACGATTCTAAAGAGTAGTCACAGCATAGGGTTTGGTTGAGAAATGAAGGAGTTATTCTAGAAAATGTTTTGATTTACACATCTTATCTGGGCCTCTGTACATAGTGCATGGCTCATGTGTGATTTCATCGGAACTTGGAGACTTGACACGATCTGGTTAATTCAGAACTGTTACATGCCTATTATGCATATCACTACACATGGGTCACTTTGGGGGCAAAACAGGAAATGACGTTAAGTGTACGTCAAGTGGGTGTCAAGTGGGAATTGACGTCATCGGGGTTCACGCTGCACTGAGTCATCGAAGTCACGCGATCCTGAGTCATAAAAACTTTCCGTAACACGTCATAAAACCAATCCCTTCGTGAAATCGCTACTTAAAACAATCGACGTTAGAGCCAATCGCAGAGCACCACGTATCTCATTGATCACGCCACCGTGAATAAGACGTTAACTTCCTTTAAGTCGAGTGACACACACACACACTCCAACACGACGGTTATTACGAAACGTAACCAATCTCCGACCTGCACGTACGTGATGAGAACGTCGACGTAAGTACGTTCAAGTGTCCATACCACTCGAGATCGTCGTCTGCTGTATTTAAGAGGCTTACTCCAACAGCGTGGGTTTTGTATCTCTAGCGATTTTCTGGATTTAAGACGTTACGTAAACATCGCAGTACGGAATTAATTATAAGGTAAGCTGTATATACACTATTCTCTTTACCCTAAGCGCGTACTCTAACACAAATGATCCGACTATATCTCCACTACGAAATTACACTAGACCTTTTACAAACGAAAATCTGCATATTACTTTCAAGGGTCAAACTTCGTCATTAAAAGGTTTATGATGGTTTTTTTTACATAAAGTCTAACATTCTTTCTAAAGAGGAAGCAAATAAGTTATTGACTCTTCTATTTGAAATATATTCAAAGCCTGTTTAGCTAAATACATTTTAACAAACAAAAACGATATTCAGGGTTATAGTCCTCTCACACTGTTTACCATAAAATGGAAACAGGATCTTCACTTACTGTACTAAATATGTTATTACTCCATAGACTAAAAAAGGTTAGGCTAATCTATTTTAATTTAAAGTCATTACCCACACATATAGCGAAAAAAAATGTGTAAGCATCATTTCTTAAAATTTAACTCACTACGCGAGATATAAACGACGGCCAGATAACTTTGAATCTGTCTTTACGACTTACAAGGGTCCGTATTAAGCGCCCGAAAAGCAGTCATTGACAAACCCTTAACCAGCGATTTACTCTGTCACTTTTGTTTTTACAGTTTACCATTGGTCTTTAGTATGTTAAATACGTTGGTTTTTGATCATCGATTATACTAGCGTTCTATTTACTTTTCATCGTTATTTATCAGACTAATGACTAATCTAATATCTATAAACATTATCTTCGACACGGTTATACTATTTCTACGATGAATTATTTAGATACCGCAGATACTAGTTTTAATACAAACGCTATCCAAGTAAGTTTATATCCTACTCACCGAATCCCTTCAAGTACCTTTTCCTTCAAACAGGACAGGCTCCCTTAAACCTCTTAATGACGGATGTACACTGATTAGTTCAAATAGATTCGTCCTGTGCGGCAACGGATCAGACCTACTTTCACAGATTAAAAAGATCCCGTTTTCTAATTCTCTTATTATACACTCTTTAATTTACGTCGTTAACAATGTAAACCCCGTTGAAATCAACCTTAAAACGAATGACGCAAACAAACAACAAAACCGCAAACAACTTCTCAGAACTGATTTATTAAAAACGAAACAAAACAACTATTACATTTTGTTTCATTAATCAAAAGAATTTTGCATAAAGCAACAGAAGCAATTTTAAGAAGAAGTCAGTGAGGTACCCCATAGTGAGATATTTGTATAAATAGGACTTACAATTGATCTCACATTATTGTAGACAGAGTACAATTACAATAGAAACGAATTAAAGTTACAGTGGATAGACGTCAGTGAAGCTGGAAAATGGAGGAAAATGAGTTAACCATGATCTTAAACTACTATAGTTGTTGTCCAGTTTAAATCTAACTTAAATCCAGGTCACTTCCTTTTCCAATAACCTAACACTATATTTATGCTAAAAAATGTCTTCCGCTTAAAATAGCCTTTCTTAAATATAATCCTTTTCGTTTCAAATATGTTAAACTATAAATGCGATCATCTATCATTTTATTTTGATTTCAGAAAGTCATGACTCTACAAGATATCGTTGCCGCTTTGATTTCCGAAGGTATCTCGGCCGAGGAATTCTTAGACTTTTTCTCATCTCTCGGTTTAAGGGATCACGGTCTCATAAGGGATGTCCACTACCAATTGTTGGTTAGTGAGACTTTAACTGGGCCTACCGTCCCTTGGGATGAGGACGACGCGGACGCTTTACTAGCGGCACTTCATTCACCCAAAGCCGATGAGTTTGAACCCCGGTCTCACCCCACTACACAGACGGCTATGTCAATCGAAGATACCGAGTTCCAGCCTTGGTCTCCCGACTTTGAGGCCGAGGTCTTAAAACACGAAGATCTGGCTGTGGCATCCCTCGCTTGCTTGAATGACGGTGAATTTAAGTAAGTACTTAGAAACCCCCTATTAAACTTATGAAAACAAAAGACTGATTATTTAAAAGAAATGTAAAGCTTATATTTTTTCTTTCAGAGTTGGTAAAAAGTTCTACTGTTCCCGCTGCCGCATCTACGTCTTTGGTTCCAAGGCATTAGATAGACACAGGGACACTCACCACGTGTCCTCACCTGTCCCGAGTACGTCAGGTTTACAAGTTCAAACTGCAACGGACAGGATGCCTACCTCCGACTTTCAAGTCACCTCTCCTAGCGCTCAAGTAGGTGGGGCCGATGAAGAGCCTTACAGGATAGAACTGACGGGAACGCGACGGTTCGCTCGAGCAACAGCCGTGGAGAAAACCTATAAGGTTAAGTTTAATGATCAATGGCAGGGGAGACGACTGACAGATTTGAGAAGGCAATTACAGAATCTCTTTCAAGACCTACTGACCCGGGCTCGAGATGGACTCAACCAAAATGACCTGTTGAGAGTCGTTTTACGGCACGACGCCCTCAACCACGCCATCGTCGTCCCACTCCAAGAGGAATCAGAACTAAATGTGGAAAAAATCTTGTCTAAAGTCGAAAACGTATTGCAGAGCGAGGAGAACTTAGCCGTGGACGACTCTTTTCGAGGTAAAATGCAGTTTCGATTATTCTAAACCGAGTTCATATCGCTTAAGCTTTTTCTATTTTTTTACACCAAGACTTGTACGACATGTATACATATACATATTAAGTCACTGTATTTTTTGTTTTGTTTTTCTATTACAGTCATCGTTGGGGCGTTACACATTCCCCAAGGTCAAGGGAGACGACGGCTGACCAAACTAACTGGACCGGACAATTCCATCCATAAAAAGACGTCCATGGTGCAGATCGTCAACGACGACCAGTTGTGCATGGCGAGAGCCCTCGGTGTAGGATTGGCCAAACACTGCGTGGCCCCTGACCAGGAATGGCAACAGATTAAAAAGGCCAATCAATACATGACCAATCCCGAGATCCTCATCCAAGAGCGGAAAATATCGAAGGAAGGGTTCAAAGATATCAAAAAGAAGAATCGTCAGGAACAGAAACAATTGGCCATCCTCCTATGCCAAAAAGCCGGAGTACCCTCGGACAGACCCGGGTCCCTGAACGACCTTCCGGCCTTCGAAGAAGCTCTCCGAGTCCGTATCGCCGTGGTGGCCGCGTCCCTGGGCAACAAATTTATCAGAGTACCCTCCAACGACCAAGAGGACTGGCCTCTGATCTATTTGTATCTGTTGGACCACGAAGGGGTCAGTCATTTCCACGTCATTACTAACATCGCCGGGTTCTTTTCGGCTATCTACTTTTGCGAGCGGTGCTTCAAGCAGTATAATACCAATACGAACCACAGCTGCCAAAGCACGTGTCTCACATGCAAGAGTCGGAACTGCTCCGAAACGGATACCGCGATGTCTTGTCGGTCATGCCACATGGTCTGTAGGTCTAAAGACTGTTTCGAGAGGCATCTGGTCAAGACTACCAGGACGAACGGCGATAAAGGGGATGCCACCCTCTCTCAATGCGACGAGTACTGGCGGTGCACAACCTGCAAAAAGGTAATAAATCGTTTCAAGAGGCCAGCCAAGTTGCACCAGTGCTGCGAATGGTTCTGTAAGTGTTGCCAGTCCTGGGTGACGGGACACCACCGATGTTATTTGTTTCCCGAGGAGCCCAAGAAACCCTCGTCCAAATTCATTTTCTTCGACTTCGAGGCCACCCAGGACACGCTCGCTCAGTGCTCGGAAGGATACGCCCCGGAGCAATCTGGTGCCAAATGTCAACGGTGCTTCAAGTCGTGGTGCGGCCAGCCTAGACACGTCCCCAACTTCGTCGTAGCCCAAACGGTCTGCGACGTTTGTAAAGACCAGGAATTGACCCCGCATTCCAGGTGCGACCAGTGCGGCAGCCGGTGTCACAGATGTGACGCCTGGGATAAAGAGACGTCGGCCTTCGTTCGACCGCCTTGCCCCGACACGTGCGGCTTGCGAGAGATCCTATTCCGAGGAGATCAGACCCTCGAAGATTTTGGCAACTGGCTGTTCAGCGCCCAGCATAAAGACGCCACCGTCTTGGCTCACAACATGAAGGTCAGTATTAAGGCAGACTCTACCTATCTATAAAGTATAAAATGGACATCAATGTATCGATATTCAAAAACCAAAAAAGCCCCCAAAAAACAACAAACCCAACATGACATTAATATTTACGAAAATTAAAGTCGCGCTTATTTCTGTATCGTTACAGGGCTACGACGGCGTCTTCCTCCTAGAATACCTGGTCGGTCATAGCGTGCGTCCCTCCAAAATCATATACAACGGGTCCAAAATCATGTACATGGAAGTGGCTAAAGGGCTTCACATCCGGGTCCTCGACTCCCTGAACTTCCTACCCATGAAGTTAGCGGCGCTTCCCAAAGCATTCGGACTGTCGGAATTGTGCAAGGGTTACTTCCCCCACTTTTTCAACAAAAGGGAAAACCAATCTTACGTTGGACCCTTACCGGATACGAAGTCTTACGGGGCCCACTACATGTCTACCGCCGACAGAGAGGTCTTCTTGACATGGCACCGAGAGAAGACGGAAAGCGGGGCCATTTTCGACTTCCGACGGGAAATGGAGGCCTATTGCCGGTCTGACGTAGACATTTTGCGGCGGGCTTGCCTCCAATTTAGAAATCTGATGTTGAATGCCACCGAGGTAGATCCCTTCCAGTACGTTACCATCGCCAGCGTCTGCATGGGAATCTACAAAATTAAGTTTCTGGAAGCCGACTACGGAGCGCGTGTCATGCTTCAGGGCGATGTTTCCAGTAAAGCCACCCTGAAAAAAACGCCCGATGGCTGGCTGAAATTCGACAAACGCTCGAACGATTGGCGCCCTCTACCCTCCTCGGCGGAAGTGCAGAGCAAGAGGCCACTGACATCCCCCATCGCCCAGGTCCCCAGCGCCGGGTACGTCCAACGGGACACTTTTAGCAAGGCCTCCATTCAATGGTTAGAGTACCAAATGGAACTGGCCAGAAGAAACGGAGAGTCCCTTCACATAGAACACGCGATGAACGGGGGTGAGGTCAGGGTCTTAGGTACCTCCTACAAATTGGACGGGCGGGCTGGCAACACCGCGTACGAATACCACGGTAAGTGTGAACAGATGCTACAGTATTATTATATTAACCGCAAACTACGAATACATTTTCCACCTTTTGTTATACATAACGATGTAAACTAAAATAATCCTTATTCTTTTCAGGTTGTTTGTGGCACGGATGCCCCCAGTGTTATCCGGAACGCACCGTCAAGAATTCGAAAACCGGTCAAAGCATGGATCAATTGTACGCCTTGACCCAAATTAAGAAAAAGGTGCTGACTCGTGACCTCCGATTCCGGTACGTGTGTATTTGGGAACACGAATGGCAGAAACGAATGGAAGAGGATCCCGACGTTCGAGACTTTGTGGCTACCCTGGACATCCAGGACAGGTTGGACCCGCGAGACTCCTTCTTCGGCGGCCGGACAAATGCCGCCAAACTTCACTATGTGGCCAAGGAGTCGGAAAAAATCAACTACGTGGACTTTACCAGGTATCTATCCGCGTGGAACGATTTCGTACGCGTGACATTGACCTTAATGCATCGAAAACATTTCGACGTTAAAACCAGATTGCCTCGTAGACTGTGTTTTTTTTTTCTCTTCGCAGCTTGTACCCGTACGTCAACAAATACAGCCGGTACCCCATCGGGCATCCTGAAATCGTTACTGACGATTTCGGAGACATCCGGTCCTACTTCGGACTGGCCAAAGTCAAGATCCTGGCGCCCCGCGGCCTATACCATCCGGTATTACCGTATAGGTCCAACGGCAAACTCAAGTTCCCGCTTTGTCGATCCTGCGCCGATAAAGAAAGCGCCCGGCCTTGTAGTCACACCGATGATCAGAGAGCCTTCGTGGGAACATGGTGCACGCCCGAAATCCAGAAGGCCCTTGAGAAAGGGTATACTCTCCTTAAAATCTACGAGGTGTACCACTGGGACGACTCCACCCAGTACGATCGGGTCACAGGCACCGGAGGGTTGTTTACCGCTTACGTGAATACCTTCCTCAAGTTCAAACAGGAAGCTTCGGGGTGGCCCGATTGGTGTAAGACGGAGACCGACAAAGAGAAGTATGTCAGGGACTATTTTCGTAACGAGGGCGTTCAGCTGGACCCGGAAAACATAAAAAAGAACCCCGGAGCCTTGGCCAAACTTTGTCTGAACAGGTAAATATAGTTCCTCTTTCCACCCTATTCGTCGAGCTTATTTCATTTTGTATCTCATAGACGTGCCTTCTTCGCATAGACTTTATCATCGGTTTCGTATCTCTTTTTGCAGTTTCTGGGGAAAATTCGGTCAGCGACTCAACCAAGGGGTCTGCGAATTTATCCACGACTCCCAAATTGATAAGTTTTACAAATTGCTGACGGACCGTACTAAAAAGGTGAAAGACTTTCATATAATCAACGAGGAAAACCTTCACGTCGAGTACGAGCACCAGTCGGGGTTTGTGCCGGAAGATATGAAAACCAACATCTTCTTGGCCACCTTCACAACCTGCTGGGCTCGGCTCAAATTGTACGACGTCCTGGGTCATCTCGGGGACCGGGTCCTGTACTACGACACAGACTCGGTCATCTACGTCAGCAGACCAGACCAATACGACCCTCCTCTGGGCGATTATTTAGGTAAGTTGGATTACGTTATAAATAATGGACTGACAGATAATCTCGCGTATATAGTCAAGACGAAAACTCTCTACCGCTAACATTGGTCTATACTGACTGGTTTTGTTCCTTTGTACCTTGCAGGGGAACTGACCGACGAATTAAGTCAAGGGGATCACATCGTCGAGTTTGTGAGCGGAGGGCCCAAAAACTACGCATACGAGACGGCTAAAGGCAAACGGACGTGCAAGATCCGGGGTTTTAGTCTGAACCACGCCAATGGCCTATTGCTGAATTTCGGCAGCGTAAGGGAAATGGTAGGGCACGTCGACCCGGACCATCCTACCACCTACGGGAAAAGGAAGCTGGACGATGGCGAGCAACCCCCTTCCAAGGTCATCGTGGTCAGTAATCCGTCCAAGATCACTAGGGACAAAAGCACTCGTCTTCTGTACAGTAGAGAAGAAAGAAAACGGTACAGGGTGGTGTACGACAAACGAGTGGTCTTGGATAACTTGGATACACTGCCCTACGGTTATTAGGTTATAAGAGGAACTTTCACGCCAAGAAAACAACGAATCGGTCGATAAAAAAAAAAATGACTATGAATCGGTCTAGAGTGTACGTTCACTTGCATTATTTGGCGGCCCTGAGAGAGACCAGAGGCCGAAGACAATTGCTATCGAACATCACTCCCGCCCAAACCAAAGCCGTATGCGAAGTGATAAAACGGATCGTCGATGGCACCATCAACCCCTTACGACGTGACGTACAGACCTTCGAGAGGAAACGGACCCTGCTAAGAACCTTGGCTTCCGATCTCGTCAGCGTGTCCAGAAAAAAACAACTACTTAGGACACACCACTCTGTGGTCCCTATCATCCTGAGGGAACGTTACGTCATAGTCACCATCGCTGACGAATTGAGACTAGCTAGAATGAATCGCGAACAATAATAATAAGAGGAGACATCTTTAGATTTTATTTTTGTCTCGATCTATCGAACGTCATGAATTCTTGTCCGGAGTGTCACGGTACATTTTCCAGGAGGGACGTCATGTTACGTCATCTGAGAAATATACACCGAAAAGTGACACCGTCGCGGCAACGATATACGTTAGACAGACCGTCGTCGCCGCCATCCCGATATACGTCTGGACCTGCCCTGATGCGATGGTCGCCGCCGCTGTCACGCGGTTATACAGAAGTCGCATCGCCGCCGCCGCAGGAGGGTAGATATGGAGAAGACACGTCGTCAACGTCGCCGCCGCCGCCGCCGCCGCCGCCGCCGCCGACGCGGGAGGGTAGATATAGAGAAGACACGCCGTCACCGTCACCGCCGCTGCCGCCGCCGCTGCCGCCGCAGTCATGTAGATACGGGTCGCCGGTGACACCCTTTAGCGAAACCTATCCTCCGCTGAAACAAACTGCGAGCCTTTTACCGTTGGAACCCTGTTCTAGTATCATGGTCGCGGGGCCCACGGGTTCCGGAAAAACGCGATGGACGTTTACATTTCTTCGGCAACTCGATTATTTGTATCAGACGCCTCCTTCAAAGATTCTGTACTGTTACGGAATTTACCAATCGCTCTTCGAGGACATGGAAAGACGACTGCCTAATTTGACTTTACACCAGGGGTTACCTACCGCGACAGAAATCGAAGAATTCGCCGGGGGTCAGCACGACCTAATAATCTTGGATGACTTGATGCACGAGGTACTGGAAAGTAAAACCGCCGAACTACTGTTTACGCGAGGCTGTCATCATAGAAAACTAAGCGTCGTGTTTATCACTCAAAACGTTTACGGTCAAGGGAAGTCGGCGAGAACCATCGCTCTGAATTGTTGGTATATGATACTATTCAAGAACATTCGGGGTACATCTCAGATTCAACACTTGGGACGTCAGTTATTTCCGGGCAAATCTGGGTGTTTGACTGAAGCTTTCCGAGATGCCACGAAAATACCATTCGGCTATCTAGTCATCGATCTGTCTCCCAGAGGACTAGACGAATATCGCCTTAGAACCAGGGTGTTCCGAGACGAAGACATCGTCATTTACAAATGTTTATAAGAGGCACCTACCTTTCAGTCACCTAACGTCTAACTATGAGCGATCTGGTAAAAAGTCAGTGGCCTTTTTTCGGGTTGTTTGTATCAAAATCGTCCGACAAGCAGAGACAAGCCTTACTGGACACCATCACCAAAGAACAACTAAGGGCTCTGATACAAATTATCGTCAACTTTCTGCAAAGAGTTCTGACGGTACAGCCTTCCGTTATCGCTACGTTGAAACCTTACAAACGTCTGTTAAGACGTCTGGCAGATACGACAGTCGCTCTAAAGTATAAACGAAAAATATTGAGAAGGAGAGCTAAAGCGGTGTTCCTGTTCCTGAGAGCCGTGGAAACCCCGTTGAAGGTTTACTTGAAAAAATGAGCGCTGTGCGAAAGTCGGTGCTACTGCCATTCGACAAATATCAACGACTAATCGTCGGGTTATCTACTAGCGAAGAGACTACAGCGAGGGTGCGGGATAGAGTCGTTCCCCCATCAACGGAGAAGCGAACCGCTCCCATAAAACGCCGGATCAAGGTGTCGCGAGATATACCGTTAGAAAGACAAAGGCAGCTGGCCGTACCGCCGGGTATTCCAGCTAGAACCGAAACACCGAAAAAATCTAGGAGTAAAACGCTGAAACGGTGGATCGAGGTTTAAAAGGCGATATGTCAGACTGGAAAGACTATCTAGCTTCCATTTATTTCGAACCCAGTCATCCCGGAAGTTTCGGTGGACCGGACAAGCTCTACCGAATAGTAAAAGCTGAGGGAAAATTTAAAATCGGAAAATACAGAATAGCAAAGTGGCTTAGAGACCAAGACGCCTATTCTCTGACGAAAGGCGTGAGACGCAAGTTTATTCGATCCAGAGTAATCGTGGAAGGACTGGACAGTCAATGGGACGTGGATCTCATGGATTTAAAAGACTTGGCTGATGAGAACGACGGTTATCAGTACGTCTTGGTGGCAATTGACATATTTTCGCGGTTCGCGTCCTGTCATCCCGTTAGAAGTAAAGCCGGAAAAGATATGGTGGAAGCGTTTAGGAAATTGTTGGAGCCGTCTCGGCATCCTAAAGCGATACGAACGGACAAGGGTAAAGAATTTAATAACAAACTGGTGCGCGAGTTTTTGGACCAGAGAGGTATCAAACATTTTAACGCGCAGAATACGGAAACGAAGGCCAACTACGCTGAGAGGTTGATCAAGACGATTAAACACAAATTATATCGTTATTTCATTCACAGTAGAACCAAGAGATACGCGGACGTCCTAAAAGACATCGTCCAAAGTTACAATCGTACGACACACTCGAGTTTGGGACGCAGTCCCGCTTCCATTAACGAAAGCAACGAGAACGAAAGTAGATACGAACAGTTTATCATAAGACGAAAAGGAGCCAAGAGAAGACCCAAACCCAAATCGCCTCATCCTAAAAGAAAAAAGTACGCTTTCCGAGTAGGTCAGGTGGTTCGGGTCTCGCGCATTAGAAATGTGTTTGACCGCGAATATTCCCAAAAGTGGACCGGGGAATTGTTTAAAGTGCAACGCAGATTCAGAAGAGAAGATTTACCCTTATATGGGTTGGTGGACTGGTCTGGAGAAGATGTGACGGGTACATTTTACGAACAAGAGTTACAAGCAGTGAACGTCGATGATAACAAGGAATATTTCGTAGAGAAGGTGATTAGAAAGAGAACGAAAAACAAGAAACCGGAAGTACTAGTCCGATGGTTACACTGGCCTAAAAAGTACGATTCGTGGATACCGAAAGACGATCTGCGATATTATAGCTAATAAGAGGCTACATTGTCGTGTTTTACGAAAACAACATGGAAAGAGAACACAGTCAAGAGTGGCGATTTTTCGGAAGCAGAGTTCCCAAAGCCGAAATCGTTTACATTTGTCAGATCATCATCGTGTACGTGATCATAATCACCTCGATTGTCAATCTGTCTCTGAACAACGGCAACCCCGAGCTTTGGATCAGTTTACTCTGTAGCGCCATAGGATACGCCCTTCCATCCCCGACTCCCAATCATGAACGAACACTACCTGTTTCTAACCAACGACTCGTCGAAAGAGAGGTATCCTTCTAACGAGCCGGGAGATTTCACGGTCGAGTTACCTCACAGTTACCTATTGGAAGGAGAGTGGACATGCAGTCTGAAAGAAATACAAATACCGGTCAGAGAAGATATCGTCTACGTGTGCTCGGACATGTGCGACGAATCTTACGCCGAAAACACCATGATGCCAGTGCTGAGAGCGTTACAGAAACCTACCGGGAAAAGCGTGATGACCTACTTTCTCTTTGACGATCCTATGTACGTGAGAATTAAACCGAAGGTCTTGAATCGAATCAGAATCTTTATAAGAGGCAGACAGATGGGGCTAGTCAGGGTCAATAAAACGGTTCGCTGCACCGTTCATTTGAAGCGATGGAAGTAGAGAAATGGACGAGACATTTTCGAAGAATGGCGGAGGGAAAACTACGACCGAATCACAAAGGGTTCTACATCGTGGAAGAAGTACAGAGCGGTGGAGAATCTAGAGAACCGGAAATCAAATTCGTCACTCCTATCGCTCAGGCCATAGAACTGGCCAAGTCGGAACTGAAAGATAATAAGAGTAGGCCTCTCCCTCTAGAAAAGAAGAAAGGTATTAAGAGAACCTCTACCGTGACAAACAAGGCATTCAAGAAACAGAAAGTCGTAGATAAAGTTTTCTGAGACACGATGAGTACGGAAAAGCACGAGAATGACGTGGCCCTTTTTGATACGCCGGAATTGGAAATGGCCACGCAGAAGCGAGAATGGATCACGGTCAGACCCATCAACCAACTGACAGAAGGCGCGGCCATAGAGTTCAATATTCCAGGGACGTCCATGACATACATTGATCTCAATAATTTACTTCTTCTGGTCAAACTCAAAATCGTGAAAGCGGACGGATCCAACATCGAGGCGGGAGACCCCGTCGGTCTGACCAACAACCCTTTGCATAGCATATTCTCTCAGGTGGACGTAAACCTACAGCAACATCCCACCACCGAAATCGGCGCGAATTACGCTTATAAAGCCTACCTGGACACGCTTTTAGAATGCAAGAGTCAACACGATTTGGACTGTCAGCTCTTTATCAAAGACGACGGAGGTATAGATATGGACGCCACCGATCCGGCTGGCAGTAATAACGGTCTATTTGCCAGATACCAATACACGAAACTGAGTAAAGAAGTGGACCTCGCCGGACGTTTACGCGTGGACCTATGCCAACAAGACAGGTTGATTCTCAACGGCGTTCCTATTAACGTCAAGCTATGGCAAAATTCGGATAGGTTCAGGCTACTAGCGAAAGACGACACGGAGGGATACAAAGTACGAATCACCGAAGCGTCGTTAAAAGTAGCCATGGTCAAATTGAATCCTAACGTTATCCTGGGACAGGCTAACGCTATCAAAACGTCGGACGCCATGTACCCCTACAGCCGTTCAGTCATCAAGACGTACGCGATACCGCAAGGACAATTTTCGTTCATTACCGATGACGTCTTTCAAGGCGAAGTACCTCAACAACTGATAGTCGGTTTAGTGGAGTCTGCCGCCGCGCACGGTTCCTACGTCAAGAACCCGTTCAATTTTCAACACGTCAACTGTATTTACGCGGGATTCTTCGTCGACGGACAATCCACGCCATCGGAACCGTTACAACCCAATTATAAGAGCGATCAATTCATTGAGGCGTATCAGAGACTGTACTCGGACGGCACGGACAGAGCCATTTACGTCAAGAGATCGGACTTCAAGGGAGGATACTGTCTGTACGTCTTCAGACCCAACGGCGATACGAAAGATAGACCGGATCAGAGGGCTCACACTCGTCTGGAATTGAAATTTTCCGAACCTCTACCCAGTGCCTGTACGGTCATCGTTTACGCCAAATTTCCGGCTCTCATGAGAATCGACGCTAGTAGAAAGGTTAGTTTGGAATGATGGACGGGCGGCAGATCACGAATATTCTGATGAGAGACGCCTCGGCTCGAAAGCAGTTTGGCGGCGTACTTGCCGCCGATGAAATACCGGAAGTGATAAGACATCGACCCAGACTCTACGTGGTAAACACCGATGACAGAGGACAACCCGGAACTCACTGGACGGCATTTTACTTTCCCAGATACGGACCGGCCGAATTCTTTGACTCACTGGGACGGGGTCCTGGACATTACCGTCGACGATTCAAGAGCGCATTAAAAAGGAACGGACCTCGTTACCTGCACAATCGCGTTAAAATACAAACGGATGGTACGAGTACGTGCGGACAATACTGTATACATTACGTCAAACTCAGATGTCGTGGTTGGAGTATGAAGCGAATAGTACGCTTCCTAGGAACGATAAGAAATATATACCGCTTTCCGTATTGACTATTTTTTTTCTCTCTAAAGATGTTGAAATGTTGAGTGTTGACTGATGCGTATGTTTTAGCGGTTTAGTGTTGTTGATGTTGGTACTTTTTTATGTATTGTAATTCGTTTTTGTAATGACTGCGTGTAATATGTGTTGTAACTAAATGTATTAAAATGTGGAGAAAAAAAATCAGGTCGTTTGTTACGTGTCATTTTCCTTTAGTAAACCATTTATACCGAACTGATAGGAAACTTTACTCCTTTTTGCTGGCGATGTAGATTTCTCATTCAAGGGTCCTAAAGACGGACGCCATTTTAAAATAAGTACGGCGTATCCATTGACTCCAGGAATGAAGTCTATACCGTAGGGCAAATAAGAGTAAATTTTCGTATCGGGAGGGTTATAAAAAAGGTGAATAAGAATGAAACGTAAAGAATAAACGCAAAAGTTTTTTTATATACAACTTTATGAACCCCGCTAGATACAGTGCGTCGGGGATTAGGGCCGTCCCACCGATCGCGCTTTACAATAATAATGGCATTTCTATCAAAATAGGTATACATGTATAGTACAATTGCTTTTGATTTTGAATACCCGTCATCAACACCGACCCCGTATGAAAACACGTAAAATGGACAGTTTCTTTCTTGAACATGGCCGCGGGAAACAGTTCCGGTTCGTAGTGTCCGTCGTAATATCGAGCCACTTTGACTAAATCCAATGGTCCGGCCGTTTTAAATGAAGCCGATATAGTAATCACCTTAATTAAGGATAATGTAACTGACCAACCCTGCCGTTGAATGCTTCTGGCGTAACGTCTTAATCTCCGTTTGGCTTCCGACACGGTCTTGATATTTCCGTTGACCGTGATCTTACCCGATGAAAACACCATACAATGTCCCCCGATCTTTGGGTTTTTCCACTGAACTCCGGAGTATCGGGTTGGATCGTATATAATATTCCTATTAGAGTTAGTCAATGATCGTAAATCGATCTGGCAGTTCAAATCGGCCGTACACACGACGTTGGTGATCATAGTGTTACCAGTTGGTATAGTCGTTGGGGTTACACTCGGAGCAACGAAGATAACCGAGTTGATTAGCGTGGTCGCTCTGAAATTGACACGGTACCACGCTATCGAGTTCGGGAAGGAGCGTCCCCACGCCAGAGATCACTCCCTTTAAATGACGGTATTCGTCGGGTCTCAGACACAACCCTTTCTTACAGGGTACGACTTCCTCCTCGGGTTTCCAATACTGCCGTATATCCACGCAAGGGTTGTTGTCTCGAACGGTACAGAACACGTTACCACCGAGATGTAGTTGATAGGCGGTCCCGTTACTCAAAGCCGCGTCGACGTTTTCCAGACTATCTACCAGATTTTTCCATCGCATTAAAGTCAGACTTATACCTTTCTTGGTGGGTTTATCGCTGTCCCACTCTCTCAGGTCCACTCGTTTTTCGCCTTTCCATTCGGCTATTTTAACGTATCTCTGATTACCCAAGGCGAAACTGACGGTACTATCCATTCTGTGCGAGATGCTATACTGATATTCAGAGCTCTGGAACGCCTTATTTTATACCATATGGATGACGTCACTAACCACTCTTCTCATTGGTTGCCTTAAGGAGATGATGTCAGTCGATGAGTCATAGTATAGGATGGGTCAGTAGGTGAATCATAGTATAGGATGACTCACACGAAAATCCTTATATAATTAGTCACTCTTTGTCTGCAGAAACAGCACGTGTTGTTACGGAGCACTCGATCGCCGCACGCGGAACACAGGGTATGTCCGCAGGGATTTAAAGCGATCGAAATGTCGAGTTCCATGCAAATGGTACACTTTAAGCGATCTTCCGTCTCTCCGGCGCCTCTGGAATCTCTGCTGGTTATTTGGATTTGAGGAGTTTGGACGCTGTCGGTTTCGATATTTGACATCAATATAGTCGCGAGATGAGCGGCGTCGCACGCCAAAAGAGATTCAATGAAGGTCTGAAAGGCGTGGGGGCCCCTTTTCTGAATCACGGATAATAAATGTCTAGTTTTTTGGCTCGAAGTCTGTTTAGATTCGAGTTCTTCTCTCATTCCCATGGTTAGAATGTTCCGTTCGACTAGAATATCCGCGATATTAGATATTTGATCCGAGGTTAAAGAGCGAACGAGAGTCGTCCAACCCTTTCTGATAGCGGTTCTGTGTATCTCTTCCATGAATGACTGAGGACTAAATGTTATATTATAGTTACTACGTATATATTTAGTCTTTTTAATATATGTATATATGTGTCGTGACTACGTTTAATGAGTTCATGACTCACACACCCCGTGATGATTCAGGACCGCGTGACCCCGATGATTCAGGACCGCGTGACTTCGATGACTCAGTGCAGTGTGTGTCACTCGACTTAAAGGAAGTTAACGTCTGATTCACGGTGGCGTGATCAAATGAGATACGTGGTGCTCTGCGATTGGTTCTAACGCCGATTGTTTTAAGTAGAGATTTTTCACGAAGGGATGGGTTCTTTGATTTGTCACGGAAAGTTTTTATGACTCAGGATCGCGTGACCCCTATGATTCACTGTCGCGTGACTCCGATGACTCAACGTCACGTGATGACTCAACGTCACGTTCGTGACGTCATTGACCACTCGAGGCCCACTTGAGCCATTTCCTGTTTTGGGTCCAAACCGACGGGTCTGTAGTTATAGGAGTATGTTCTGTTTGCTGATGGTGTAATATAGATCTGAATCTACAGCTTCTGCCTGAGGCAAAATGTCCAGTGTTCATATGCCATTATAAAAAATAATCTTATTAATATTCATGACGTAATTCTTTCTTATATGAATATTCATCAGTGAAAGGGTTAGTGCAGGTCAAAAGAAATGCAGAAAGCTCCTATATTATTTTTAGCTCACCAGAGCACAAAGTGCTCAAGGTGAGCTATTGTGATACCCCTGTGTCCGTCGTCCGTCGTCCGTCTGTCCGTCTGTCCGTCTGTCAGTCTGTCCGTCTGTCCGTCTGTCCGTATGTCTGTCCGTCAACAATTTCAAACGACTTCTTCTCTGAAACCGACTGCCCAATTGTAACCAAACTTGGTCAGATACATACTGTGGGTGGGTGCTTCAAAAGTTGTTAAAAGATAGTGGGCGGGGCCATCGGTCTTGTTGCCATGGCAACTGTACGCAATATCTAGAAAAATCTTCTTCTCCAGAATGACTTGTCCGATTTGAATATAGTTTTCACCAAAATGTTTCTCAGTTGATAGACTTTAAAAGTTGTTAAAAGAATTTTGATCCGGCAAAAAACATGGCCGCCAGAGGGCGTGGTCATTTTTTCCATATATGGTAATATATGATTTTTTTTAAAAATCTTCTTCTCTGAAACCATTCTGTCCTAGACCATTGATATTTGGTATGTAGCATGATCTTATGGTCCTCTACAAAGATTGTTCAAATTATGACCCCCGGGCCAAAATTGGCCCCGCCCAAGGGCTTATCAGTTTTTCATTGGAAAATCTTTAAAAATCTTCTTCTCTGAAACTGTAAGGCCTAGAACTTTGATATTTGGTATGTAGCATGATCTTATGATCCTCTACAAAGAATGTTCAAATAATGACCCCTGGGCCAAAAATGGCCCCGCCCAAGGGCTTATCAGTTTTTCATAGGAAAATCTTTAAAAATCTTCTTCTCTGAAACTGTAAGGCCTAGACTTTTGTTATTTGGTATGTAGCATGATCTCATGGTCCTCTACAAAAGTTGTTCAAATTATGATCCTCGGGCCAAAAATGGCCCCGCCCAAGGGCTTATCAGTTTTTCATAGGAAAATCTTTAAAAATCTTCTTCTCTGAAACTGTAAGGCCTAGACCTTTGATATTTCGTATGTAGCATGATCTTATGGTCCTCTACAAATATTGTTCAAATTATGACCCCCAAGCCAAAAATGGCCCCGCCCAAGGGCTTATCAGTTTTTCATAGGAAAATCTTTAAAAATCTACTGAAACTGTAAGGCCTAGACCTTTGATATTTGGTATGTAACATGATCTAATGATCCTCTACAAATATGTAGCTGTGGCTTGTGGTCCTCTGCCAAGAATGTTTAACTTACGACCCTGACCACTGGGCGAAACTTGGCCCTGCCTCAGGGCTTATCAGTTTTTCATGGGAAAAATATAAATATTATCTTTCTCTGAAACCATAAGGCTTAGACCTTTAATTAATGGCATATTGCTTTGCCTTGTGGTTCTCTACCAAGGGTGTACACATGATTTCTTGTGGTCAAATATGGCCCGCCCCTGGGGTTATGTCTGGTGAGCGCTTCATGGCCTCGTGGCCCTCTTGTTTACATTACTTTTGACCTTCATTAAGCAACCACCTGCAAAAAGATACCTATGATTAATGAATGGCTGCTAAGGGCAGGCTCTACCGTATAAACGAATTTATTCTAGTGTTAAAAATATGGAATAAATGAATCTATTAACCCTTTCGGCGCCAAATTTCTATTTGTCGTCTGCAATCCAAGTTTGTTAAATCATTCAGTAAAATAAGGAAATGAGATAAATAAATGCAAATTTCAAAGGAATAAAGCACATATATAGAAATAGAGATTGAGACAAATGGAGAAGTCCCTGATCAGACGCCGCTTTTTCAAGGCGGCGTCTGATCTGGAACAACACTATTTGTCGTGGTGCATTTATGCGACATCGGCGGTGAAAGGATTAACCATGACAATCAGCACAGAATCAGATCTGTAACATACATGTGTTAGCCAACACAGGCAGGTCATGATCAGACAGCTCCTACAGAAGCTGTCTGAACTGGGTCTACTCTGTTTGGAATTGTGCAAAAGGCGAGGTAGTGGGATTTATTGTTAATTTTGTTTTTCAACTGTTTTTAAAAAGATTGTGTTTATTCTAAAATAGAACTTATTTCAACTTCTTTTCAGGATCTATAGACACTGGTGTCAAATAGTTTTAATCCTTATAAGACGCCTGTTTAATCAAGAGTCTGCAAATATAAAGCATTCAGCTACACTGTGCTAAAGATTAACCCGTTCCCTTCATGAACATTCATTACCCAGACCTGTATGTAGTAAAACCTCTCCATAACGGCCACTAAATTACATCGAGTACTTTGTGTTAAAGGCAGGTGGTTACTTAAAGCAAGGTGAAAGTAAAACAGAACGCTCCTATAGGAGCGTTCTGTTTTACTTTCACCTTGCTTTAAGCAGCCACCTGCCCTGATATGCCAACTAATTAGCACAATTCAGTGACCGTTATAGAGAGGTTTTACTCTATATGTCGGTCAATGAAAAATAGATTTGTTTTTGGCTCTTTGCCATTTCAGAAAATGAATCATATCTTTATAATTTCATAAGTAAACATATATGACCCTGATCACACAGCTCCTATATGATTCGTCTGATATGGATCTACTCTGTTTGCAAAGGCGTATTTATTTATCGCGTTTACACGTGGCTATAATACAAAATGTACATATTTACAAAGTATATATATACCATAACATACACACCATAATTGTGTCAATTACTGTAAAAGCAGGAACTATTCCCCCCACCGGACAGAAAAACAAAGAAACCATTCATATGAATGATTGTATGGTTTTAATTGATTTTTAACAAAGCTCTAAGCGGTATCACTTTCAGAAATACGGAACTAATTCAATAGGCTCCTGAATCGAAATAAGTAAACAACTGATCGCATTTCAGTTACCTGTAGCACGTGAGCCAAGTTACCACCAGGGGACAGTTTGTTGTCTCTTTTCTACAAAAATACAAACCGGGTACCAATAATCATTATGAACAGAACAGAACAGATATTTTATTCAAGACTTATACATAATGTATATCGTCTAGTTTACATATACGTAGTACATCATATTAATAACACGTGGATATTTACAAGGCAACAAAACAATACAAAATTTAAGTTTCAGAGTAATTTTACGAAGAGGTGTTTAACCCATTCCCTCATATTGACGACTTTTGACGACTATGTAAAGGTCACTTTGTGAAACCATTGTGATAAATAGAGCATTTGCTCCTACATGAGCAAATGCTCTATTTATCACAATGGTTTTCAAACTACAAAATTCTAAATGTTTCCTTTTCTCTAGTTAATGCTCCTTTTCGGTATATTTATTCAAAGAGGTTGTATCTAAAAATAACCCATGAAGGAATGGGTTAAAGTTGACACACAGATAACGAGGATGAACATATCATTTCAAATAAATTATGAATGGTTGAGTTAGTTTGAACATTTAATATGCGGGGACCGGGTTTACAAGACCTTTGCAAACAATGCAGACCCAGATCAAAGGGTTCTTGATGGATCCCTTTGATCAGGATCTACAATGTTTGTCATGCAAATCATTTTCTTCAGTAAAAAAATGATACAACTTTTGTCTAATCAATATTCAGTAAAGGAGGAGTCAGTTTTAATTATTCAGCAGATTAATGGTTAAAATACATTTACTAATTCGCCCCTCAGTGGGTCACAAGCTAGAGGTCAATGTCGTTACTACGTGGGGCCAACCACGTGCAGTTTAACTCATTCCCTCCTAGACTAGTTTTATACCCAACCTCTTTGAATTATTCTACCGAAAAAGAGCATTAACTATAGAAAAGGAGAATTCGAGAAGTGTGTAGTTTTGAAACCATTGTGATAAATACAGCATTTGCTCACATTGAGCAAAATGCTCTATTTATCACAATGGTTTCAAATTGTGACTCTTATAGTGGCACCAAAATGCGTCACTAGGAGGGAATGGGTTAAAGTTATCGTCATCGGGGGATTGTTTAGTTTTGAAACCATTATGGTAAGTAGAGCATTTGTGCTCTATTTATCACAATGGTTTCAAAATGTGCCTTTTACAGAGACGCCAAAATGCGTCACTAGGAGTTAATGTGTTAAGACTTCGAGAAACATCGATAGGATGAATATTAATTAGCAGACTTCTTATTATGGAATTTTGAACAAGGACATTTTTACCACAGCAGAAGTTGTAGAATCACAAAACTATATTATTTCATAAGCACGCAGAGCAGATCCTGATTTCCTGTAGAGAATTTCTGATCTTGGTCTATTCAGTCTGCATAAGCGCCAAAATGCGTCTTTATCGGGTTTCATTTCATTCATTCGTCTTTCATCAGTTACAAACATCAGTCTGACGCCTTCCACATTCTGGTTCGTCTTTTAATATTGCTCCATTTGTTTCTTAACCCTTCGCTTGCTAATCGCGTCAATATACCTACCTGTAAATAGTGAAGACCCAGATGAGTCAGCTCCTGCAGGAGCTGTCTCATCAGGGTCTGCACTATTTACAAATTGATTGTGCAACCAGTGCACTCCACATCAGTGATTGCCTGTAGCGAAACACTTGTACACAGTGAAGATATATGTAATTATACAACAGGGAATGAGTAAAGAAGGAGAAATATATTTTAAAATTCAGCAAGAGAAGGATTAATAAACATAACGACAGCATCAAACAGTTTTAATCCTGATGAATCACCGAGTTACTATGTGTTTTATGTTTGCATTGGTAATCATAGATTTTGTGAATTAAAGGGACGTAAACACTTTGCCTTCGCCGATCTAGCTGCATGAGTTGTCTTCCTTATATAGCTGAGTTGTGACTTTACATGCGAATAAACCAGTCACTGGTGCATTGAGCACTTGTACTTTATACTTCAAACGCACTTTACTCCATAAATACGATGTTCTGCTCCTTTTCAAACAGAGTAGATCCAGATCAGATGACTCATGTAGGATATAAAATATACTAACTCGACAAAGAAACTACATTTGGTATGAGGGACATTTGTTATGCTTATAAGTACAAACCATAGACAAATTTGATATCACGATGGTGTTAAAAGTAAACGCTGCAGACTAGTAATGTTTTGTAATTGTTGTTTTGCCATCAGTTTACAGTTTTATTGAATCACTCAGCACATATACAACATGAGGAAGAAAATACAACAAAAGTGTGATTATTACTATAAGAGAATGTCTTCATCAATGTTGATAAACTCGTAATTCTAACCTTTGTAACAAAAAAGTTATTCCAAATATAAAAATGCACAGTTTCTTTATCGTGTTGGTCCGTACAGGAGGAGGCCACAACAGATACTGATATTTTGTCACGGAACTTGACACAAATTCGGTGGCAAAACGACAATTACAAACCATTACAAGTCTGCAACTTTTACTTTTCACACCATTGTCATTCACACACAAAATTATGATCTGCAAATTATTAAATCACAATTAAAAATGCACCATCGTGTAGCCAATACATTTTTGCGCATTTTGATACCAATTTTGTCTTTGGGTTGTACTTATAAGTATAACAGAGGTCCCTCAAACCAAATGTATAGTTTCTTTATCGTATTACAGTGAAACCTCTCTATAATGTTCATTAGTTTATATTTAGGGTAGGTGGCTGCTAAAAGCAAGGTGAATGTAAAACAGAACACTCCTATAGGAGCGTTCTGTTTTACTTTCACATTGCTTTAAGCAGCCAACTGCCTTTAACACAAAATACTTGATGAAATTTAGTGGCCGTTATAGAGAGGTTTTACTGTATAGATTTGATTCTACAGATTCTGCCAAAACAATCCTGTGTGTATGGGCTATTAGAGCAATTAATCTAATTAATATGAATGGTGTCATTAGTACAGTAAAAACCCCTCTCTAAACCGGACGTACAATTTAGCATAAACATCGGTCTTGAAAACAAGTGGCAGCTTAATGCAGGATGAAGGTCATGCAGAAAGCTCCTCTAGGAGCTTTCTGCGTGACTTTCACCCTGCAGTAAGCAGCCACCTGCCTAAAAGTATCTAAATTATTCCCGTCAAGAATTCCGATTAAGAGGGGGTTTACTACATATATTTAAACTGATTTTCAGGTAACGAATGGCTCAAATTAGGTACATATACTTTACATGTAAAACATATTTTTTTGCATGTTGTGGAAAAAATAATGTCCGTTCATTTTTTGAATCTGGTGTAATTTTGACTACTTCCAAACCCATGAAGCCTTTCAGAAACTTTTTACAGATACTCAATTTGTTTTGATGAGACGCCGATCCAAGCTACATGTTTTTGACAAATATCAAAGGTTGAACCAAAACCCATCAGCACACACTGTGACATATGCTCACTCGCATGTTGTTACAGTAAAATATGTATGTTTGTCCGTCTGTCTGTCTGTGTGTGTCTGTGTCTCTGTCTTCACTCTGTCTGTATGTATGTCTCTGTGTCTGTCTCTGTGTCTGTGTCTCTGTCTGTCTGTTTACCTGCCTGCCTGCCTGCCTGTCTGTCTGTCTGCCTGTCTGTATCTCTGTCAGTGTATCTGCATGTGTCTTCACTCTGTCTGTCTCTCTATCTGTGTGTATGTCACATCGATTGTCTCTCGTATATATTGGCTTTGAAAAAAAATCATACGCACGTGCGTATTGTGCGTAATAGGTGCTACACCCTTGTGATTCATGAAAATAACTAACATTTCCCTCACGTCTTTGCAAATAGAGTACACCTACTGCATATATATGTTATATCTATTTATAATAGATTATAATGGATTATATTTATATGTAACTGATTCCACATGGCCAAAAATGTCCTGTATTCATAAACCATTATAAAAATATTATTTTTTTAAAAAAAAATCAAAAGAATGGCAGACTGCACACGTTGCAGTGCCGTACGGGAGCGTCATAAACGTGTGAGTTAACCCCAACTTCCCATATGTTAGCTGAACTACTATTGACGAGAAGAAGAGCAGAACGTTATAAACCCTACGGCTCCACAATCAACCCAATGAGAGCGACTGTGGGCCAATTTAGACAGGCACTGCCATCGTGCGACAAGGCAACGAGAGCGCCGATTTCTGGAAGCAGTGCGAAGGGACAGCTACTGGACAGATCAGCCGAATTTCAGCGATCAATGTTCAGATGTGTCAACCGTGACACACGCTCCGACAATCATACCTCACATCTTCTTTATATTGTAGTGTACAGGTAAACAAACGAACAAACGGTGCCTATATATAACAATACATAATCATTCATAGTAATTCGAATACTAGTAATATTGTATCTATAAATAAGCAAATCAGTGGACTTTACATTTAAGACAAATTGATGTAAGTATTATGTATAGTTTACTCACGATACTTGACTTTGGTTCTAATTTTGGAACGTTTTATTTCCAAGAATTGATCGCATCATCTCGGACATTTGTCACTAGTCGGACTACATTTGACTTTATCGACATGCATTTCGTTTCAGTTTAAAAACAGAAACAAATACTCGATATTTACACTTTATTTTCAGAGTGAGTGGCATTTTGTTTGCAAACAGGAAAGGCAAATTTTCACACCACTCAGTGAAGATGACCCTAGCCATTGGACACGGGTTTAACTAAGTTTTGTGGAGAATAAACTCTTTGTCGAGTGTCAAACGGAGATGGTCAGTATTCGGATGTATCACATACCCGGATGTGATAAACCAGAGTAAGTTATCGTGCACTACGCATGTATTATTCACTCTGTGACAAAAGTAGAATTATGTTACGTTGGATACTTGTCTTAACATGTCATTGTTTTACTATAAAAAGTATTTAACACAAAAAGTATTTAACCCTTTACCTGTTCAATATTCATGTAAGAAATGACATCATGAATAATAATTTCTGAATGTTGTTTTACTGAATTTTTATGATGGTACGTGAACACTGGATATTCTTACCTTTGATATTCTTACTATTGTTTCTGTAGTTTTGTATATTTCCATAAGCAAACGGAGCAGAACCTGATCTGAAGTAGAACCAGATCGGATGGCTTTTACAAGAGCCTGTTAGTTCACATAAATTTGTGTACTCTAAATGGTGATATTGAGCTACTTTTGGTTTTAACAATATCCCAGCAGAGACGGCAACCAGCACAAAATTAGCATGCTGTCTTAACAGCTCATTGATGAGACTACAAGAACTGTCTGATAGTGGTCTACTCTGTTAGCAAAGGTGTGAAAAGATGTTTATATCTGGTAAAGTCGATAAATATATTTTCAATGTAAATCTTTTTAATCTTACTATCTTATTTAATCTTATCTAACTTATTATGATCCAGAGCATAGCCTGCATTGATCACATTTCACCCTAAACTGTTTACTGGCAATGCTTTAAACTTACTTTAACCCTTTCCATCATGTAAACGCTTTTGCACACATTTGCAAACAGAGTAGACCCAGATCGGACAGCTCCTACAGGAGCCATCAGATCAGGCTCTGCTCTGTTTGCTAATGGAATTTAATCGATAGGTTCTCTACTTTCTAAATTGGCTAAAATGTTCGACCTTCCATACATATTTTATTATAACTATTTTGTCCATGAATATTCAGTAACTATTTTGTCCATGAATATTCAGTAGGTATTGAAATTTGGAATAAACGTAGAACCGGGATAGGGTTAAAGTACACTTATTGTAACACATTTTGTTGGTTTTTTTGGTTTTTTTACTAACAACCTCTGCTAATAACAAATGTGTCCTCAACACCCCAGTAATGGATGGATATGACTGCTAGGCTGCTGCTAGGTACCTTTGATATGCCTCCTCAGATCTGTATTACAAATGGGATCATAATAATAGATATATATAATATTCAGTGTTCTTGCGAGAGCGAAGAAATTGAGACATTCTCCCCTCAAAATGAAAAATGTCCCCATTTTTTTTTACTGCCATTGGGACAAATATCACAAAAATTGCAAGTTCTTACCAGAATAGTCCAAAGTAGACAGATCAGATTGAGATCAAATCAAACAGTGAATATGATCAGAGAAAATATTTACATGTTGCAGATTCATAAACATAGCATATTCTCAATGATTAATGGTTAAAAAATGTGTTCACACAGAATCCTGATATTGTATATTTCATGCTTAACCCTTTCCTTGTTAAATATTCATGTAAGATATTATGACATCATGCATATTTATTAGCTGATTTTTTTTTTAATGTGTCATGTACACAGGATTTTAGATATTGTTAGAAGCTGTAAAGTCAGATCCATTATAATTTCATAAGCAAACCGAGCAATCAGATGGCTCTTATCTCCCCTTTTTTTGTCATTTTGGCGTGAAACATTGGGAGTTGGTGTCGCTAATTCCTCCTTTAGTTTGAAAGTTATTGAATTTAAATTTTGTATGTATACGTAATAACCACGAAAGGTAAATGAGCCAGATGCAATTTTCATGTGTTTACCGGTCGGCATTGCAGAATTATCCCTCTTTGTCATGAAATATGTGGAGTTGGTGTCGTGAACTCCTCCTTCAATTTGAAAGTTATTGAATTGATACTTGCCATACATACATGTAAAAACCACAAATAGCACTACGCAATTTTCATATGTTTGTCTCAATCATTACAGAATTATCTCCCCTTGAACTTTGAGTATTTTTGTGTTTTGGTCCTGTTACTTGGGTAGTTGGTGTCACAATCTCGGATCAAAGCTGCTGTGTGTGGGTATTCATCACCTTTAGTGATAGTTCCAGTTATACATGTAAATGTTGCTACTGACCAGTCAGTCCAAAATACATACAGTTACAGTATTTTTTAATTGTAGTCATTATTTCATAACCTTTCCTTCATATAAATGCCTCATTGTGCCTTTGCAAACAGAGTAGACCCAGATCAGATGGCTCCTGTAGGAGCCATCTGATCAGAGTCTGCTTTGTTTGCTTATGAAATTATATTAGATTTGACTTAACCCATTCCGTCATATTGACGACTTTTGACGACTCTGTAAAAGTCACTTTATGAAACCATTGTGATAAATAGAGCATTTGCTCCTTTTCTCTAGTTAATGCTCCTTTTCGGTAGATTTATTCAAAGAGGTTGTATCTAAAAATTGTCTGTGAGGTAATGAGTTAACAGTTTTTACGAGTACCAAAACTCCCTGTGTACATACTCCATTATAAAAATTCAGCTAACAAATATTCATGATGTCATTATTTCTTGTATGAATATGCAACATGGAAATAGTTAAAGCAGATCACTGTGGTAAGAGCTTTCAGACCATCATCAAGATTGTAAATTGCACAGTTTGTTGACATTTTCCAGCTTTTAACCCTTTCCCTCATATAATAAATGCCTTTTCATGCATTTGCAAACGGAGTAGACCCAGATCAAATGACTCCTGAAGGAGCCATCTGATCAAATATAGATCTGATCCTAATCTACAGTTTCTGCTATGGTACATTATTCTCTTGTTCATTAACACATTCCCTGCTAGTGATGCATTTCTATAGATAATGCTTCTTTTCGGTAGATTAATAAGGAGGTTCATTAAGTCTAAAAATAGTCTAGGAGGCAATGAGTTAATGTCATTATAAAAAAATCACCTAATCAATACTCAAAGTCATTATATCTGACAAAATATTCCTGAGGGAAAGGGTAAACCACATTACCAAAGAACGGCCTCTCCAATAAGGAGAGTCCATACTTTGATATACCTAACAGACTTGCTATTTTAATATCTTGGAAAGAGGATTTCCAGAAGAGCTTACTCTAATTCTTTTTCAAACATAAATCAGCTGGATTCTAATACAAGGTATTTGCCACTATAGCCGTGGCCTCTTACACATGTACATGTATTAACCCTTTCCCTCATACAAACATGTTTTCACGCATTTGCAAACAGAGTAGACCCAGATCAGACGGCTCCTACAGAGTAGACCCAGATCAGACGGCTCCTACAGGAGCCGTCTGATCAGGGTCTACTCTGTTTGCTAACATAATTTGATAGATCTGTTTCTTTACTTTCTAAAATGTCTACAATGTTCCATATTTCTATTTTGTTAATGAATATTCAGCAGGTACTGAAAAATTGCCTAAATACAGAACAGGGAAAGGGTTAACCCTTTCCTCCATAGGATGATTTTTAGAACCATCCTCTTTGAATGAATCTACCCAAAAGGAGCATTTACTGGAGAAAAGTAAAATTTTAGAATTTTGTAGTTTGAATCCATTGTGATAAATAGAGCATTTGCTCCTATAGGAGCAAATACTCTATTTATCACAATGGTTTCAAGAAGTGATTATTACAGAGGCGTAGAAAGGCGTATTTATGGAGGAAAGGGTTAATATATTATACAAAGCTATGTTAATATATGTTAATATATTATACAGAACATGTTTTTAGCTCCACTTTTTCAAAAAGGGGAGCTATTGTCATGACCCTTTCGTCGGCGTCGGCATTGGTTACCTTTTTGTTACGGTCCATTTCTCAAAAACCATCAAAGATATTTGGTTAAAATTTGTAATGCACGTTTACTATCACAAGGCCTAGGGGAACCCATTTCACAAGGGCAGGTAACCATAATATTATTTTTGCCATAGTTATGCCCCATTTCACAAGGGCAGGTAACCCTAAAATTAATTTTGCCATAGTTATGCCCCTTTTTCGACTTAGAATTTTCATTGCTGGTTAATTTTTTTTTCATTGCTGGTTTTGTCTTAAGATCCATGTCTCAGAAACTGTCCAAGATATTTGGTTCAAATTTGGTATGCATCTTAACTATTATAAGGGGGGCCCATTTCACATGGGCAGGTAATCCTAAAATTAATTTGCTATAGTTATCTCCCCTTTCCGACTTAGACTTCCACTACAATATCCAGCATTAAATAAAGTGGAGCACGCTGTCATGCGGACAGCTCTTGTTTATATTTCTCAGCTAAACACTGTCATGGTCTACACTGTTTGCTACTACTACATGTTTCATGTTAAGTTATCAAAACTATGTTGAATTGCCTTATAGCTTTTCATGCCTTTGCAAACAGCAGGCCCAGATCAGACAGTAACTGTGTTCCCATAGGAGCAATCTGATTGGGGTCTACTCTGTTCGCTTGAATGAAATAAGATATGATTCATAGTTTCTACCAATACAAAAAAATATGGTGTCAATATGCAATTATAGAAATTCAGCTATTAGATATAAATATTCATGATGGCAGTATTTCTTATATTGAATATTCAACAGGGAAAGGATTAAATGTTGGAGTCAGCTCAGGATGACAGGGTGTAATTTGCAGGACAATCATGAATGACAAACAGTGTAAAACCCTGATCAAAGTTCTTCTCTAGGAACCCACTGATCTTTGTCTACACTGTTTGCAAATGCCGGCACACCCATTTTTTTGCACTCAAAGGGTGAAACTTACAAAGTGCTAGATTTGTTTTACAGCTAAGCTTTTATTTGGAAACACATAAGATTTATGATTAAATGAAAAGCACAGTATCAGGAAATCTTTTAAATGTGATTGGCTTAATCTGACAGAAAATCTACCTCAAAACTTTTTACAAGTGACTATAAATTGATTATATTTTAGGACTTTAACCCTTTCCCTCATATTGACGACTTTTGACGACTCTGTATAAGTCACTTTGTGAAACCATTGTGATAAATAGAGCATTTGCTCCTGTAGGAGCAAATGCTCTATTTATCACAATGGTTTCAAACTACAAAATTCTAAAAAAAATCATTTTCTCTAGTTAATGCTCCTTTTCGGTAGATTTATTCAAAGGGGTTGTATCTAAAAATAGCCTATGAGGGAAAGGGTTAACCCTTTCCCTGTTCTATGTTTATTACAAATTTCAATACCTACTGAATATTTGTGGACAAAATAGTTATAATGAAATATGGAAGGTGGAACATTCACAGTAGCTATTTTAGAAAGTATAGAAACAGATCTATCAAATTTTATTAGCAAACAGAACAGACCCTGATCAGACAGCTGATCTGGGTCTACTCTGTTTGCAAAAACACGTTTATATGAGGGAAAGGGTTAAAAGCAAATGACTGATCACTGCAAAATAGAAGCTATGTAGAAGACTAAACTTTCATCCTGCATTAGCCCTTCACATGATGAATATTCATGTTAGAAATAATTACTTTATGAATATTCAGTTGTCATTTTTAGATCGCCTATTCAAAGAATATGGAATCACCCCGGCGTCGGCATCTGCGTCGGCGTTGGCTTTTGCTTTTGGTTAAAGTTTTGGGGTTAGTGTTGAAATGCACTAATACTACATGAAATATTTGCCTTAGGAAGCTGATACTTGAAATGGAGGTTCCAGGTGTGTTGAACATTGATGTAGTGTAGTTGAAATTTAAAATAAAACTGAATTTTAGTCAAAATTTCACCTGTTTTGGACTTAGCTTTTTGGGCTGAAATAGGAAGGTTAAAGTTTTGGGGTAAGTGTTGAAATGCACTAATACAATTGAAATATTTTCCCTAGGAAGCTGATACTTGAAATGGAGGTTCCCGGTGTGTTGAACATTGATGTAGCGTAGTTGAAATTTAAAATAAAGCTGAATTTTAGTCAAAATTTCATCTGTTTTGGACTTAGCTTTTTGGGCTGAAATCTCAAGGTTAAAGTTTTGGGGTAAGTGTTGAAATGCACTAATACTATATGTAATATTTGCCGTAGGAAGCTGATACATGAAATGGAGGTTCCAGGTGTGTTGAACATTGATGTAGTGTAGTTAAAATTTAAAATAAAACTGAATTTTAGTCAAAATTTCACCTGTTTTGGACTTAGCTTTTTGGGCTGAAATAGGAAGGTTAAAGTTTTGAGGTAAGTGTTGAAATGCACTAATACTACATGAACTATTTGCCCTAGAAAGCTGATATTTGGAATGGAGGTTCCTTGTGTGTTGACCATTAAAATAAAACTAAACTTTAGTCAAATTTTACCTGTTTTGGTCTCAAGGTTAAAGTTTTGGGGTAAGTGTTAAGATGCACTAATACAACATGAAACACTTGCCATAGGTAGCTGGTATTTGGAATAGAGTTTGCCAGTAGATTTAACATTGATGTAGTTCAGTTAAAATAGAAAAATATTTTGGACTTCATCATTGTAGACAAGGTCTACAATAGGTGAGCTTTGCTGTCCTGCGACAGTCTAGTTTATTTAAATTTTTAGCCATTGAAGGAACTGTAGAATCATATCTGTATTACAATTCATAAGTAAACAGAGCAGACCGTAAACAGACAGCTGCTACAGGAGCTTTCTTACATGGGCCTACTCTGCAAATTAAGGCATAAAAAAACCCATTTTATTGAGGTAAATGGTTAAGTCACATCATATCGTAAGAACAGACAAATTGTCTCAACCAGTACAAATAGTCTGCTTTCAGATCAAACCATTCCTGCAGAAACAGTGTCTACACAGTTTGCTACTGTGTTAGTTCTGTTAAAATTTATCAAAACTGCCCAACTGACTTACAGTATTCACCTTTTCATTTTGGTGTCAGAATTGAAAGCTACATACAATAGTGCCTGTAGGTTAAACCCTTTCCCTGTTCTATGTTCATTCCAAATTTTAATACCCACTGAATATTCATGAACAAAACAGTTATAATCAAATATGGAAGGTGGGGCATTGCATCCATTTTAGAAAGTAAAGAAACAGATCTATCAAATTCTGTAAGCAAACAGAGCAGACCCTGATTAGAGCAGACCCTGATCTGGGTCTTCTCTGTTTGCAAATGCGTGAAAACATGTTTCTATGAGGGAAATATGTATACATGTTGGATTTTGCAAATAGCACTGTTTGGTTGTTTCCAAATTTGTCTTGCAAAATATACTCTTTTAATGCTATTATACTGAATTAATTCTATCATTAATCATTTTAGCTCATCTGAGCAAAGCTCAGGGTGAGCTTTTGGGAGACTTGAATGTCCGGCGTTCGTCATGCGTCGTCAACAATTTGCTTGTGAACACTCTAGTGGTCACAATTTTTGTCCAATCTTCATGAAACTTGCTCAGAATGGTTGCCTTGATAAAATCTCAGACGAGTTCGAAAGTGGATCACGTGGGGTTAAAAACTAGGTCACTAGGTCAAATAGTAGGAAAACCTTGTGAATACTCTAGAGGTCACATTTGTAGCCCAATCTTCGTGAATCTTGGTCAGAATGATTGTCCTAATAAAATCTCGGACAAGTTTGAAAGTGGGTCATGTGCGATGAAAAAACTAGGTCACTAGGTCAAATAGTAGGAAACCCTTGTGAACACTCTAAAGGTTACATTTGTGGCCAAATCTTCATGAAACTTTATCATATATGATAAAATCTCAAGTTTGAAAGTGGATTACCTGGCGTCAAAAACTAGGTCATTAGGTCAAACAGTAGAAAATGCTTGGAAACACTCTAGAGATCACATTTTTTGTCCAATCTTCATGAAACTTTATCAGAATAATTGTCCTGATAAAATCTGGGACAAATCTGAAAGTGGGTCATGTGGGATAAAAAAAACTAGGTCAATAGGTCAAATAGTAGGAAAACCTTGTGAACACTATAGAGGTCACATTTTTAGCCGAATTTTCATCAAAGTTTATCAGAATGATTGTTTTGATAAAATCTAGGATGAGTTTGAAACTAGGTCATGTAGGACCAAAAAATAGGTCACTAGATTAACCAGTAGAAAAACCTTTTGAATAATCTAGTGATCACATTTTTCTTCATGAAACTTGGTCAGAATGATTGTTTTGATAAAATCTCTGCCAAGTTGGAAAATTTGGCATGCTGGGTTATAAGCTAGGTCACTAGGTCAAATAGTAGGAAAACCTTGTGAACACTTTAGAGGTCACATGTATAGCCAAATCTATCAGAAAATTGATCAGAATGATTGTCCTGATGAAATCTTGGACAAGTTTGAAAGTGGGTTAAGGTTGGTCAAAAAGTAGGTCACTGGGTCATATCGTAGAAAAATCTTGTTTTCACTGCAGCGGCCACATTTTTAGTCCAATCTTCCTCAAACTTGCTCAGAATGTTTATCTTGGTAATTCAAGGTTGAGTGTGATCATGGATGGGGTGGGATAAAAAAGTAGGTCACTAGGACAAATCTCTCTAAAATCACACTAGAGGGCACATTTTTTGCCCAATTTTCATTGGTCAGAATGATTGTCTTGATGAAAATCTTTTAAAATCTTGTTCTCCAGAACCGCTTCTCATGATCCACTATTAACATTGTTCAAATATTCCCCTATGTCAATGTTGGCCCACCCCAGGGGCTACCCAGCTGTAATCTTAAATCTATGGTAATCAGGTGAGCGATTAAAGGCCATCTTCGCCCTCTTGTTTGATATAGGTGCCTCTATTGCAAACAGATTAGACCCGATCAGATGGCAGCTATATATTAGGAGCATTAAAATCGGTGTCTGCGCTATTTGCTTTTATAAATGGAATTATATAGTTCTGTTTCTAGTTTTTTTCATGGCCAAATAATGTTGTGTTCGTATACCATTATAAAATTCAAATGATAAATATTTGTGATGTCATCATTATTTTGGATATGAATATTCATCAGGTAAACAGTCAACCCTTTCCTCCATAGACTATTTTTAGACCCAACCATCTTTGAATGAATCTACCCAAAAGGAGCATTTACTAGAGAAAAGTGAAATTTTAGAATTTTGTAATTTGAAAACATTGTGATAAATAGAGCATTTGCTCCTATAGGAGCAAATGCTCTATTTATCAAAATAGTTTCAAGAAGTGGTTATTATACAGAGGCGTAGGAAAGCGTATTTATGGAGTAAAGGGTTAAACACTTAATGGGACTTTCTACTTTGAAAAAATTAAGCATTCAGATAGTTTACCGTTTCCCTCATATAAGCACTTTTTTCACACCTTTGCAAACAGGGTAGACCAAGATCTGATGGCTGCTGTCGGAGCTCTGCTCTGTTTGCTTATGAAATTATTATATATCAGACTCTATAGTTTCTACCAATATCAATACTTGCTGTGAACATAATACAGTCAAACCTCTCTATAATGGCCACTAAATTGTGTTAATTCGTTTGTATTTGGGGCAGGTGGTTGCTTAAAGCAAGGTGAAAGTAAAACAGAATGCTCCTGTAGGAGCGTTCTGTTTTACTTTCACCTTGCTTTAAGCAGCCACTTGCCTTTAACACAAAATACTTGATGTAATTTAGTGGCAGTTATAGAGAGGTTTTACTGTATACTATTATACAAAATCAGTTCAGCTAACAAATATTCATGACAAAATTAGTTCTTACATGAATATTTAAGAGGGTCCGTTGTACTCTAATTACATAGTCCACTGCTCCCTTATTTTCTTGAACCAATTTCCTTAACCCTTAACCTGCTAAATGATTAATACTCACTCCTCCCTTTATTAATATTTATTAAACAAAAACTTATATCAATATTCATCAGTGAAGAAAATGATTCATATAACAAACAATGCAGACCCTGATCAAAGGGCTCCACTAGGAGCCCATTGATCTGGGTCTACACAGTTTGCAAAGTTCTTAGATACTAGTTTCCGATGCTGTATGGGTTAATGGGACGATAACAGTGTTCCAATATTCTGCAGAAAAAATTACATGTACCTTAATTATTCTGTAGTTTTCAGTCAGACAAACTGTGGCAAACAGTGTAGACCGAGATCCAATGGTTCCTGCGGAAGCTGTTGGATCAGGGTCGTCACAATTTGGCACATTGCGTCAATTTAATTTAAAGTTACAAAAATGGTCTTACACTGACTTATTGTTTTGGAATGAACTCAACTGGTAGAGAGGAGAGAGACTGGATGATGGAATACTTAGGGAAGTTAAGGTTGATATATAGATTTATCCCAAATACTATTAACCATTTGAGTTGCCAGGATGTTAATTGGTTATCTAACGTGATCAGACTTGCACAATCTTCTCTGATCATCTATTGATCCAAACACCACAGAAGCTACTTAGTTTGGACTGAATGGGGAAACCCTATATGGTAATCAATGTTCTACATCTGTTACCTAAACACTTAACTATCTCCTCCACATTTGATCCCAAGAAGCTGATTGCATGATTAATCTTTGTCGTGTAGATGTCAAACTACAGGGAAGTTGCAAATAAACAAATACACTGATCAAGATCATGTAACTATTATGGGATAGGGAAATGGGATGCAAGATCTTGACTGGAACTTTTGTGTGATAAATAGCTACAAACTAGCGATTGATTTTTAGAGAGTGGTAAATGTGCCCAAGTGAAAGTGGCTTTAGGATCTTGGTTGATGGGATGTAGATACCAACTGAAGTTTTATTGCCACACTCTTGACATTAAGTATTTTGGTGATTGCATGATACATGTATTTTACATTGGAAATTGAAACAATACATGTGGGATTTTTATGAAGGTAAACAGTTTACATTGTGTAGATGATAGTTATTTGTTAGTCCTTCTTGAGAATGGATGTACTTTTTATAGATTTGGGAGTTTAAAATAAAATTGTGTAACTTTTATAAGTACAATAAAACCCCTTTAACCCTTTCCCCAATAAATTCACCTCAGTCAAAGTCACTTTTTGACACCATTGTGATAAATAGAGCATTTGCTTCAGAACTACAAAATTATACAAAATTTCCATTTCTCTAGTAAACGCTCCTTTTCGGTAGATTTATTCAAAGAGGTTGGATCTAAAAATAGCTTATGAGTTAACTCATTCTCTCCTACTGAAGCATTTTGACGCCTCTGTAAAAGTCATTTTTTGAAACCATTGTGATAAATAGAGCATTTGCTCCATAGAAGCAAATGCTCTATTTATCAAACTGGTTTAAAAACTACACAATTCTAAAATCATTCTTTTCTATAGTTAATGCTTCTTTTCAGTAGATTTATTCAAAGAGGGTCTTAAAATAGTCTAGGAGGGAATGAGTTAATGCAGGATGAAAGTCGTGCAGAAAACTCCTTTAGGAGCTTTCTGCATGACTTTTATCCTGCATTAAGCTGCCACCTATCTTACAAAGTTAACGGTCATTGGTACTAATTTGAGCATCTGGTTTAGAGGGGTTCTACTGTACTGTAGATACATGTATCCTAGTCTCAGCCCAGTCTCTCTTCTCCACCAATTTGTCAATGCAAGCTGAATAAATCTGTGTAGCACTGTTTTGATAAATTAATCTGATGGGGTAACAATAAATGATCTGTGTCTATAGCAAATTTAATTTAAGTGTTTCATATGGAGTGACTTAGCCCTTTCCCTGTTCTATATTTAGGCCAATTTTCAGTACTTACTGAATATTCATTAACAAAATAGTTATAAAGAATTCTTGAAGGTGGAACATTGTGGACATTTTAGAAAGTAAAGAAACAGATCTGTCAAATTCTAATAGCAAACAGAGTAGACCCTGATCAGACGGCTCCTCTAGGAGCAGTTTGATCTGGGTCTACTTTGTTTGCAAATGCGTGAAAACACGTTTGTATGAGGGAAAGGGTTAAGCAATGATTGGATATTCCTCTCTGAAAATTCAGCGTTTAACCCATTACTTCATATAAACACCTTTTCATGCCTTTGCAAACAGAGTAGACCAAGATCAGATGACTCCTATAGGAGCCGTCTGATCAGGGTCTGCTCTGTTTGCTTATGACATTGAAATAATAAAGATATGATTGCACAGCTTCTTTCATGGCCTAATATACCAGCGTTCATGTGCCATTATAACACTACGTTACTTACATACCTGTAATTGTTATGTGCAAATACTGCCATCTGCTTAATTTCACACCATTATCTGTTCTGTGGGGCTTTATCAGACTGTCAACAGTTGAGGATTCCCATTAACCCAGTGATTGCATGAAACAAGTGTACTGGCATCAGCAGACAGTGTAGACCCAGATCAGAGGCATCTTAGAGGAGCTGTCTAGTTAGGGTCTGCACTGATGGGTTTATCTTCCAAAATCTCTGGCAAATTACATATATTGTATTAACACAATAAGATGCGTAAATTAACTTTTTTCAAGAATAACTTCTTTATTTCTTCACCAAACCCTGGTAATATGTAGTGACCATTCTTGACAGCATCGTCTCTTCGAGGCGATTCTTAAGAATGGTCACAACATAGGGTTTGGTCACGTGGAGAAAAGACAATTTCAGTATTTGAGTATGCACCTTTATCTGTTGTGTATACCCTTTCATACTGAACATTTTATTAACCCTTTCCCTGTTCTATATTTAGTCCAAATTTTAATACCTACTGAATATTCATTAACAAAATAGTTAATAGAAATATGGAAGGTGGGACATTGTAGCCATTTCAGAAACTAAAGAAACATGACTATCAAACTGTATCAGCAAACAGAGCAGACCCTGATCAGACGGCTCCTCTAGGAGCCGTCTGATCTGGGTCTACTCTGTTTGCAAATGCATGAAAACAAGTTTATATGAAGGAAAGGGTTAAAAACTGTTGGAACACTAAACTTTGAAATTTTAGCATTCAAAGGGTTAATGAACATCTCATTTGCGATCAAACTGTTTAAACCCTTTTCTCCATGAATATTCATGTAAGAAATAATGACAACGATCATGAATATCAATTAGATTATTTGTTATAATAGCACATAGCCACAGAATGTTTTGGCCATGGCAGAAACTGTAGAATCATATCTTTATTATATTCATACGCAAACAGAGCAGACACTGATTAGCAAATAGTGTAGACCCTGATCAGACGGCTCCTTAATCTTCCCTCTCCACAGGTATATAAAAAAGCTGAATAAATCAATTTGGCACCATTTTGATAACTTTGAATTACAGTAGAATCCCGGAATTCTAGTAGAGAAGAATTTAGATACTTTAAGGCAGGTGGCTGCTTAAGGAGCTTTCGGCATGACTTTCATCCTGCATTAAGCTGCCACCTATCTCCAAGACTGATACTTATGCTAAATTTAAGGTCCAGTTTAGAGGGGTTCTACTGTCGTATGATATAGTAACACAGAGTATAAACCCCATTCAGATGACTCCTTGAGCCTATTGATCTTGGTCTACACTAAGCCTGACTGTCCAAATACATAGGGTAAGTAGTGTACTTTGTTATACTCCACGCAACTAATCTGCATGGGCTATATAGTTTTTTACCTGCCTGTCCATCAGTCTGTCCGTCCATGTATCATTATACATTGTTGCTTCTCTAGCACTTTTATTTTTTCACCAATTTATCTCAAATTTGCTTAAAGAATTGTCATGAATAAAAGCTTGGATGAGTTTGATTTTCAGAGGAATCTGTCACGGGGAACCACTTTTATTCTCTGACAATGCGGCGGTGTGGGGTACGTGAGCTTGCTCACTTAAAAGTTCTGTTAATTTATTTAATAAGATAACAATATTTATCTGTCTCTTTTTTAAAAAAAAAACATGATCGGAGTGTTTATCAGTTTGGATTCTGACGAGAGTGGTGGAGAGTGGTGTTACGTCTGTAATCTGTATACAAGTTGTTTGCAGATGCTATCTCAAGTAAGCATATCAAATGTACATGTAGATAAGATGTATGAGGCTTATGTAATTATACTTGAAATTTGAATACTCGGAAAGTACTTACTGAAAGCACTCACTTAACCCTTTACTCCATGAATACAAATGTATAAGAAATAATGATCTCATGGATATTAATTAGAAAGTTTTTATAACTGATCTTTTTTAACCATTTACTCCATATATATGCCTTTTTATACATCTGCAAACAGAGTAGATCCAGATTAGACAGTTCCTTTAGGAACTGTCTGATCAGAGTCTGCTCTGTTTGCTTATCCCTTTACTCCATAAATATGCCTTTGCAAACAAAGTAGACCCAGATCAGACGACTCTTATTTGCTTATGGTATGATAAAGATATGAATATGATATTCTAAAGTTTCAGTCATAGCCAAACAATCACGTGTCCATGTCCTATTAATATAACAATTAATCAAATTAATATTCATGATGTCATTATTTCTTATATGAATATTCATGGAGTAAAGGTTTATGGAATGACATAAATAGGATTCTTATCTACATGGCATTGTTCTGCCACAGTCAAAAAATCATGTGTTTATTTGCCATTATAAAAATTCAGCTAATTGATATTCATGATGTCATTATTTCTTACATGAATATTTATGGTGTAAAGGATTAATGAATGAACATGGTAAGTGGTTATATTAACCTGGCATTCCCACTTAGGCTACTTTTAGAGCTAACCTCTTTGATTAAATCTACCAAAAACGGAGCATTAACTAGAGAAAAGGAAATTTTCAGAATTGTGTAGTTTTGAAACCATTGTGATAAATAGAGCATTAATTTTGCTCCTGTGGAGCAAATGCTCTATTTATCACAATGGTTTCACAAAGTGACGTTTACAGAAGCGTCAAAGGGCGTCAATATGAGGGAATGGGTTAACAGAATGTAAACGTATTATACCGGTATGTCTATGGCAGAATGATAGTTATGCAGAAAGCTCCTGTTGGTGCTTTCTGCATAACTTTATCCTGCATTAAGCCCTCACATGCCTGAAGCCGTTAGTCTTTTGTAAACACTGAGAAGACCAAGATCGGACAGCTGCTGTAAGTGTTATCTGATTGTCTGCACTGTTTGCTTATCAGATAATATAGACAGAGCTACGGTGCGTACCCAAATACTAAAATCTTCATTTCTCCACCAAACCCTAATACTGTGACCACCCTTTGGTCACTGAATATAGGCTTTGGTGGAGAAATAAAGGAGCTATTATTGAAAAATGTTAAAATTTATGCTTTTAAGTATCTGGATCTCAGATATATATAGATCTATAGTTTCTGCCATGGCTTAAATTTCTTGTGTTCATATGCAATCATAAAAATGCATGTAACTAGTTTTCATTATGTCATTATTTATGACATGAATATTCATAAGATAAAGTGTTAACCTATTACCTCATAGGCTATTTTTAGATCCAACCTCATTGAATAAATCTACCGAAAAGGAGCATTAACTAGAGAAAAGGACAGTTTTAGAATTTTGTAGTTTGAAACCATTGTGATAAATAGAGCATTGGCTCCTATGGAGCAAATGCTCTATTTATCACAATGGTTTCAAGAAGTGACTATTACAGAGGCGTAGAAAGGCATGTTTATGGAGGAAAAGTGTTAAACATCCAGAGTTAAATGTCTTTTAAATGGCTTTGTAGAGAGGCTTTGCAGTAACATGAAACTGTTATCATTTTGAATGCAGGAAATGAATCTACACATACTCAATGCATTTGCAAACAGTGAAGACTCAAATCAGAGGGCTTCTGGAGGAGCACTCTGATCAGGGTCTACACTGTTGGTCATTCATAAATGTCTAGCAATTATAAGCATTCTATAAGAAATGGACTTTACAGTTAAACATTGATGGACCAACCCATTTTAAAAATTAAGCTTTCAAAGGGTTAACCCATTCCTTTATATAAACCCTTTTTCACACATTCGCAGACAGAGCAAACTAATATCAGATGACTCCTGTAGGATTAGTCTAATCAGGGTCTGCTCTGTTTGTTATGTCAGAAATAAAATAGAGTTGAACTTCGATATCTCGAACTCAGATAACTCGAACTTCAGGATAATTCGAACTAAAAGTTTGGTCCTTCCAAAATCTTACAATACAGAATTGCTCTAAAATGTATCACTACGCATATGTAGAAACACATTTCACAGCTTAATGCAGTTCTACAGTAATGCTGAAAGTTCCTGCATTACTATAGACCTGCATTAAGCTGTGAACTTGAGAAATTGTCGAGATTACAAATCGGATAACTCGAACTTCTGTTATCTCAAACTAATTTATATAGTCCAAGATATCGAAGTTCAACTGTAGATAGGATTCTGCAGTTTGTAACAGAGTAGACTCAGATCTGGTAGAAGCTGTCTCATCAGGGTCTGCACTGTTTGCCTCTAAAATTGTAACAGATCTGACTCTACACTTACTACCAATACCAAAATATCTTGTGTACATTATGCTAATATTAAAAATTGGCCAATAAATATTCATGATGCCATTATTTCTAAATGAATATACAACAAGGAAAGGCTTTGCATTCAAAGGATGAATGCATAATTGGCAGGTAGTAACAGTAATAATGAGATATGCTATTTGGTTTTATTTAGGATGTTGGTTAGTGATACAGTAGAACCCCTCTAAACTGAATGTTAAATTTAGTATAACTATCGGTCTTGGAGACAGGTGACAGCTTAATACAGGGTGAAAGTCATGCAGAAAGCTCCTCTAGGAGCTTTCTGCATAACTTTCACCCTGCATTAAGCAGCCACCTGCCTGAATAAGTATCCAACTTCTTCTTTACTAGAATTCCAGTTTAGACGGGTTTTGCTGTACTGCATAAAGTGCATTCTCCCTAAAGATATTTACACCCAGTCTCACATGGCCACCAGATTGTAAATCTGAATAATAAATGCATTTGGTACCATCTTGATAACTTTAAATAAGACTGACATAGAAGCAAGTAGTGTAGACCCTGATCAAACAGCTCCTGAAGGAGCAGTTTGGTCTAGGTCTGCACTATTTGCCTAAGTCTGTCAACCCAACCACTTAGAGTAATTTACTAAATCAGGAAGTCTTGCAAATCTTATAGTAATATGTGAGAAATATGTTACAATCATGGTTGGATCCAGATCAGATTTAGGGTACCTCAGGCTCTACATCTCATATGGATCCACTTCATTTTTTTGTTGAAAGAAACTTAAGGCAGGTCTTTTTTGAGAATTGAAGCTAACAGTCATTATTTTGATTGCAAAGGGTAACTTTAAAATTATTTTTGTGCAGGTTTAAGTTGTGGTTTACAAAATTTAATTGTTTGCAAATTGTTTTGTCCCAAAAATTTCCCCGAAGTGCTTCAGTGAGTTTTAATTTAATTGAGGAAGCATCAGGCTTACTAAAGTGTATGAAATGTTTCAAGTTCCCCTTTACTTCATGAATACCGTAGTCATGTAAGGAATAATGACTGCATGCATAATAATGAATTATCACATATTCCCTCACATTACATAAATCTGGTTTTATAATGACATGTACATAAGTTTTTTTGGCCATGACAGAAACTGCAGAATCCTATCTACAGTTGAACTTCAATATCTCGAACTTCAAGGGACTATACAAATTAGTTCGAGATAACGGAAGTTCGAGTTATCCGATTTCTAATCTGGACAATTTCTCAAGTTCACAGCTTAATGCAGGTCTACAGTAATGCTGAAAGCTCCTACCGGAGCTTTCAGCATTTCTGTAGACCTACATTAAGCTGTGAAATGTGTTTCTAGATATGTGTAGTGATACATTTTAGCGACCCCATTTTAGAGCAATTCTGTATTGTAAGATTTTCGAAAGACCGAACGTTAAGTTCGAGTTATCCCGAAGTTTGACTTATCCGAGTTCGAGATATCGAAGTTCAATTGTATATATACATAATTTACTAAGCAAACTGTTTTACAGAGCAGACCCTGATCAGATGGCTCCTACTGGATCTGATCTGAGTCTACTCTGCGAATGCAAAAAATTGTACATATGGAGCAAAGTGTTACATCAGGATGAGATATCAAGTTGTTTTCATTCTACATTAACCCCTTCCCTAAGGCCTGTTTAAATATTTTTTCAAAATTACTTCACCTCATAAATATTTATGGACAGAATCGATAAAATGGAACAAGGAAAATATTGTTTTTTAACTGTTGTGGACACTGCATAATCAGACCATAAGCAAACAGAGCAGACCCCAATCAGACAGCTCCTATAGGAGCCATCTGCTCTGGGTCTACTGTGCTTGCAAATTAGTGAAAAGTGTTTATATGAGGGAAAGGATTAAACTACCACCTGTGTACAAAATGCAAAATGCTCCGTTGAAAAATGTAACACCCCTGGGAGCATTTATTAGAGGTAATAAGGTAATTTATGAGACAAACTTAAAACCAGCTCCTCAAATAGCCCTTTAACCCTTTCCTTCATTTAAACCTGCTTTCACGCATTTGCAAACAGAGTAGACCTAGATCAGACGGCTCCTATAGGAGCCGTCTGATCAGGGTCTGCTCTGTTTGTAAATGGATTTTGAAAGATCCTTGTCTGTACTTTCTAAAACGGCTACAATGTTCCACCTTCCATATTTCATCATTTAACTATTTTGTTCATGAATATTTTCTAGTAGGTATTGAAATTTGGAATAAACAAGCGATAGGGTTAATGAGTGTTTTACACAGTGTTACTTTCTCAGTTGAATTTAAAGTTACAGTAAAACCTCCCTATAACGGCCACTAATTACATCAAGTATTTTGTGTTAAAGGCAGGTGGTTGCTTACACTTCCTATAGGAGCGTTCTGTTTTACTTTCACCTTGCTTTAAGCAGCCACCTGCCCCAAATACCAGCTAATTAACCTAATTTAGTGGCCGTTATAGAGAGGTTTTACTGTATCAAAATGGGAGTCTAACTGAATTATTCAGCTTTAGAAACTGGTGAAAGGGGAGACTGTCGGTGTCCAAATACTTAAGGAAAACCATGCAAACACCTTGGATCCATATTAAAATCTGAGTTATGGTAGTCCCATGGCGTCTAACTGGGATCGGAGCTTTTTTTGTGGTGGAAAAATGGAGAAAACGCAATCTAAAGTTTTATGAATTTGTAGCAAAGGACAGTTTTGCAGAAAACAATTACATATAACATTCAACAAGTTTATTGCACATTGTGTGCTGACGATTGACAGACGACCAAGTGGATGTTTTACTGTGGGTGTTGTCTGGGATTTTATTTTAGACATACTACCATAGACAGTATCTTTGGAGTATTTCAAACCGTGTGGATCAGATCCTCTACAATATGATATTGTGATGTCTGTTTATGGGTTTACACTGATAGACGGTATAAATGTAACAGTATCAACACTGAATTTTCAGAGTAGAATAGTCAATCAGTGTATGACAATAGATTCCAATCCATATTAAGCCATTCCTTCATAGGCTAATTTTAGATCCAACCACTTTAAATAAATCTACCGAAAAGGAGCATTAACTAGAGAAAAGGAACATTTTTAGAATTTTGTAGTTCTGAAACCATTGTGATAAATAGAGCATTTGCTCCTAAGGAGCAAATGCTTTATTTATCACAATGGTTTCAAAAAGTGACTGTTACAGAGGCATAGAAAGGTGTATTAAAATTTATGGAGGAAAGGGGTAAGGGTGTTAACTTGGTAAGGGATTTTTCATGACAAACAGTGCAGGCCCTGATCAGGGGACTCCTGTAGGTCTCAGCCCTCTGGTTTGAGTCTACACTGTCTACAAATGCTTGTGTATGCATGTCCCACATTCAAAGGGTTAAGTTCGGCTTAATCCTTTCCTTCATATTAATGTGTTTTGACTCATTTGCAAACACAGTAGACCCAGATCAGATGGCTCCTATAGGAGCCATCTGATCAGGGTCTGCTCTATTTGCTAATTGAATTTGAAACATGATGTTTCTTTACTTTCTAAAATGGGTATAATGTTCCACCTTCTATTTTTTCCATGAATATTCAGAAGGTAAGGGAAAGGGTTATTTAAGTAACAAAATGAGTAAACCCTGATCAGATGCTCGTGACAAAATTAATTTGTAAATTATCAGACTGTCTGAGTTTGATCTATAGACAGGAATATCGTGCATTATTTAATTCAATAAGTTGTCTTTTTCTTCACATCAGTAGATAAATCACGCGAGTAGCTAGACGTTTTAATAGTGTGTTAAGAAACACGGTAATAAAATCATGTGGTGGAAATTCTGTTAGAACTGATTTGCATTGTATCGTCTGAAATCATCTTAGCGTTTTACTCCATGAATATTCAAGTCGGGAATAATGACATCATCATCATGAATATTGATTAGAACACAGTCATGAACCCAGGGATTTTGGGTCATTACAGTAACTGTAGAGTCTATATTATTTCATTAGCAAACAGAGCAGACCCTGATCAGACGGCTCCTACAGGAGCCGTCTGATCTGGGTCTACTCTGTTTGCAAAGGCGTATTTGTGGAGTAACGGGTCAACTATTTAACCTGTAGAGAAGCTTTTCCATATATTAATTTGTAAGCAGAATAGACCCAGATACTGTAGGAGCTGCCAGAGGCCTGAATATCATTGGTCTGCTCTGATTGCCTGTGCCATTTATCATACAGTATCATTTATGTCTTATGTGAGTATCTGTGAGGGAAAGGTTTAAACTGAAATTTGCATTTCAACATTTTTACTGTTTTGCCACTTTGCAAATACAGTAAAACCCCTCTAATACGGCCACCTAAAAGAGGTATAAAACTGGGTGGTAGAGGCAGGTGGTAGCTAAATGCAGGATGAAAGTTATGCAGAAAGCTCCTAGAGGAGCATAACTTTCTTCATAACTTTCATCCCGCATTAAGCAACCACCTGCTTTTAAAGACAGCCATGTTTATTCATTAAGTGGTCGCATTAGAGGAGTTTTACTGTACATGTATAGCAGACCTAACTCAGACACCTCCTGTTTGAGTTGTCTGATCAGGGTCGGCTCTGTTTGCTTGTATGTTACCGATCTGATTTTCTATTGTTTGCCATAGCAATACATTTGCCTTATTTTATGATTTTAACACAATAATCAAATTATTTGATATTCATATTGGACAGTCTGGCATAAATACTCATAGAGAGTTGATCAAACAGTAATGCTGCTGGAACTTTCCATGTAATCAATCTTCATTCTTCTGTCAGACTGCTGAGTTTTGTGGCCCAGTATACATGTACAGTAAAACCCCTCTAAACTGGGCGTTAAAGTTAGTATCAGTGCTGGTCTGTCAGACAGGTGGCAGCTTAATGCAGGTTTAAACTTGCATTAAGTGTCAACCTGCCTTGAAAGATCTAAATTGTTCTTTATTAACCCTTCGCTTGCTGAATTTTAATATACATTTCTCCTTCTTTACCCATGCCCTGTTGTATAATTACATATAGCTTCACTGTGTACAAGTATTTCGCTGTGTAATCACTGCTGTAGAGTGCACTGGTTGCAAAATCAACTTGTAAATAGGCAGACCCTGATGAGACAGCTCCTGCAGGAGCTGTCTCATCTGGGTCTTCACTATTTACAGGTAGGTATATGACGCGATTAGCAAGCGAAGGGTTAAAATTCCAGTTTAGAGAGGTTCTACTGTACTATTCTGGAATGGTTATGCCTTATAATGACCTCCGTTTTCTCAACCCTTTTCCTTATGAATATTCATGTGTGAAATTATAAATGTATGAACATTAATAGCTGATTTTTATACCATTTTTATACGCCCAAAGGTAACTTTAGTCGTATTATGGTTATAATGGCGCTTGTCCGTCCGTCCGTTCGTCTATCTGTCCGTTAGCCACTTCTTTGTCCACTCAATAACTTAACAACTAATGGATGTGATGTCTTTATACTTAGTAGGAAGATTGGTCATGAATTGTAGATGACCCCTATTGATTTTGAGGTCAGTCAGTCAAAGGTCAAGGTCACAGTGACCTTCAACTAAAAAATCTTGTCCGCTCAATAATTTCATAAGTATTAAGTGTGCCGTTTTCATATAATTCTCCGATACACGAGGCTCTTGTTTACCATGGCGGAAACTGTAAAATCAGATCTATATTCTTTTATATGTAAACAGAGCACACAACTCATACAGGAGCCTTCTGATCTAGGTCTACTCGGTCTTCAAAGGTGTCCAAAAATATTTCAATGACTGAAAGGGTTAAATGATGTAATTGTTTGAATGTAGGTAAAGGATAAATGAATATTTGTATACAGTGTAGATCCTGATAACATCTGAGCGAGCACTGTCTGATCAGGGTATGTACTGTTTGTCATTCAGAACTGTTTCCAGTTAACCCATTCCTCCATAGGATATTTTTAAATCCAACCTCTTTGAATTAATCTACTGAAAAGGAGCATTTACCAGAGAAAAGGAAAATGTTATAATAGTTTAGTTTAGAAACCATTGTGATAAATAGAGCATTTGCTCCATAGGAGCAAATGCTCTATTTATCACAGTGGTTTCAAGAAGTGACTTTTACAGGGGCGTAGAAAGGCGTATTTATAGAGGAAAGGGTTAATGTTTGCCTATGGTACTGGACTGAGCTGCAGGAAATAGTTCTAAATGCATCCCAGTTTACTTAACCCTTTCCTTCATATAAACGCCTTTTCACACATTTTGCAAACAGAATAGACCCTTAATCAGACAGCTCCTGTAGGAGCCATCTGATTAGCATGATATATGCTCTGTTTGGATATGGACTCAACTCTACTGCTATTCCTTGGTATCCAATATTGTTAACTCCTGCAGGGGCCATTAAAATTTTGATCTTGGTCTACTCTGTTTACAAAGACATTACCAATAAAGGCATATCTATGTGGTTAAGGGTTAACCCTTTCCTCCATAAATATGCCTTTCTATGCCTCTGTAAAAGTCACCTGTTGAAACCATTGTGATAAATAGAGCATTTGATCCTATAGGAGCAAAATTAATGCTCTATTTGTCACAATGGTTTCAAACTACAAAATTCTAAAAAAAAATCCTTTTCTCTAGGTAATGCTCCTTTTCGGTAGATTTATTCAAAGTGGTTGGATCTTAAAATAGCCTATGGAGGAATGGGTTAAAGATAAAAAAGGAAGAAATAAATGGATATTAATTTTGCGATTTGTACTTTTGTAGCATCAAACGATTTTCACAGACAATAATTACTTAGCATGGGAAACGTTTAGCAGTCTGATTTAATTCTGTCTGTGATAGGGGTTAATTATGATATAGACGGTGATAACTCACCGTAGTTTTGATAGAAATAAATCTCTTCTTTGGATGAAGGTAATGACTAGGCTGTCACTGTAAAATATCCTCTGACGATCAGAACTCCGATCAGAACTCCGGATAACAGAGGTAACGTTTTACACATTATTACTTTCTCTGTTCTATATGTATTTGAATTTTCAATACCTACTGAATATATATTCATGGACAAAATAGTTATAATGGAAGGTGGAGCATTTAGCCATTAACCCATTCCTCCATAGGCTATTTTTTAGATCAAACCTCTTTGAATAAATCTATCGAAAAGGAGCATTATCTAGAGAAAAGGAACATTTTAGAATTTTGTAGTTTTGAAACCTTTGTGATAAATAGAGCATTTGCTCCTTAGGAGCAAATGCTCTATTCATCACAATGGTTTCAAAAAATGACTTTTACAGAGGTGTAGAAAGGCCTATTTATGGCAGAAAGGGTTAAAGAAACCGATCTATCAAATTCCATTAGCAAACAGAGCAGACCCTTATCAGACAGTACCTTTTTGTCTGGAGTTCTGACATTGGCTTCTCCGATATGTAGTAATGACTACCCTGTCACTGTTTCCCAGTTGTTATAGGTAGTAGCTTGAGTGGCTGTCTGAAGTTTTGCTCAGTTATTTCCTTATCCATCCAGACAAACCTGTCCAATGTAATGACTTTTGTAACACATATCTTCTTTCATGTGGGTAACCCTTCAAAAGAACTAAAGTAGAACCGCAATATACAGAAAAACCTCTATAAACCAGAATTCTAGCAGAGGAGAATTTGGATACTTTTAGGCAGGTGGCGGCTTAATGCAGGGTGAAAGTCATGCAGAAAGTTCCTTGAGGAGCTTTCTGCATGACTTTCACCCAGCATTAAGCTGCCACCTGTCTCCAAGACCAATATTTTACTAAATTAAATGTCCGGTTTAGAGAGGTTTTACTATAGTTATCATACCGGTTTATTAATTTGGTGTTTCGATAATGAACAGTACAGACTCTGGTCAAACGACACCCTTGAGCTAGAGCCATGAAAGGGCATATCTGAAACACTAAAATTGTCATTTCTCCTCCAAACCTTAGATTGTGACCACTCTTTAGAATCGTCTCCAACAGAGGATTCTAAAGAGAGATTTGGTGGACAAATAAACGAGATGTTCTTAAAAAAGAGTTATGTCACACGTCTTATCAGTATGTTGGAATTACCATAACTCTTCCAGGTTGATTTTTAAATTTTGGAGTTATGGCCCTTTATTGTTTTCAAAAAGAATTAATTTAGCTGGACAAGCACCAAATCAGACAAGCGTTGGCGCTGCATGCGGTTCTTGTTTTATCTATGCCTATGACTCCCTCTGATACTGCTTTTCAAATTGACAGTGTTTTCCTCTATCCTAAACATAACTTGAAGAGAGTAAATGGGTTGAAAGGCTTTCCATGATATATGAGTGCTGGTAATGGATATCTTAATTGATTTTGTGAATGGCTGAAAGTAGAATGTATTCAGATCATGCTGGTAACCCAGCGAATGCTAAATATTCAAAATGGCACATTAGTGTTTAATGATAGAGTACATTCAGCATGAAATGTATAACTCTGCTAGAGGATTTTGAATGACAAGATTTTGAATGACAAACAGTAGGAGCCCTCGGATCTTGGTCTACACTGTTTGTAAATGCCAGTACGTTTGTTTCCCTGCATTCAAAGGGTTAGCAGGCATTAACACACTTTAAAATGTATAATTGGCCAGAGAAATGTAATAAACAACAACATTCTCAAAGAATTTAGTTCAGTAAAACCCCTCTCAATGCGACCACCAAAAAGATCTGTAATTCTGGTTCTTACTGGCAGGTGGTAGCTTAATACAGGATTACGGTTATGCAGAAAGCTCCTACAGGAACTTTCTGCATTACTTTCATCTTGTATTAAGCAGCCACCTACTTATAAAGGCCACCATGTTTGTTCATTAAGTGATCACATTAGAGGCCAGAGTTCTACTGTAATGCATTTGAGTACAATTTAGCCTCACTGTAAGCAATCTGACCAATGGAAACAGAAATGGAGACTGTTGAAATAGTGTTGATCCAAATTAGCCAGTATATATGTCAGGTGTGGCTGCTGATCTAAATGAACATGTTCATTTTTACTAGACTCCTCTGTTATGAATACTTGTTACAGTAAAACCCCTCTAAACCTGAATTATAGTAGAGAAGAATTTGAATACTTTTAAGCAGGTAGCTGCTTAATGCAGGGTAAAGGTCATGCAGAAAGCTCCTAGGAGCTTTCTGCATGACTTCTACCCTGCATTAAGCTGCCAACTGTCTCTAAGACTGATATTAATACTAAATTTAATGTCTGGTTTAGAGGGGGTTTACTGTAAACTCTTGTATCATTTTCAAAAATATATAACAAGAGATTTTATTACCATAAAGTAGAGTATCTATATAGCATTTAACCCAAATAGCCTCATTCAAGTAAGAAATGATGACAAAGAATATTTATTAACTGAATTTCTGTAATCCACAAGATTTGGCCATGGCAGAAAGTGTTAGAATCAGATCTATATAATTCTATATTAAATCAGAGCAGATCCTGATCAGATGGCTCCTACAGGATCTGGGTATATATCTGTTAGCACACACATCCTTGTCAGCTTAATGATTGAGCACAGTAGAACATGATCAGACAGCCTCTGCAGAATTTGCCTGATCTGGGTCTACTCTGTTTGTAAAGACATGCAGGTTATGGAGTACAGGGTCAACACTAAATTTAAATTGTAAAAAGCTTGATATACTCTATCTTAAACATTTCTCCGTCTCCTTCTTTCACTCTCCACTCTTTCCTTCACTCTACACACTCTCCTTCCTGCCCTCCCACCCTCCCTCTTAGATAGTGTTATGAAGTACAAGGTCACTACTGCTTTGTGTTCTCTTATAATGATATGCTTGTCCCCCCCCTCTCTCTCTCTCTCTCTCTCTCTCTCTCTCTCTCTCTCTCTCTCTCTCTCTCTCTCTCTCTCTCTCTCTCTCTCTCTCTCTCTCTTGCTTTTTCCACAAGTGTTTCACACAGATTACATAGAAACAAGAGTCACATTGTATGTCAGCAACTCTCTTGTTCCACAAGTGTTTCACACAGATTACATAGAAACAAGAGTCACATTGTATGTCAGCAACAAGTAGAAACATATGCTAAAACAAAAACAAAACATATGCACTCATTCTTTGCTATTTTTTGACATCTTGACAAAATACTCAAATATTTCGCTTTTTTTAGTACTTCGGATAGAATCCTTTTCGTTTCATCACTTGAAAGTAAGTATAAGATTACAGAAATAAAAATACTGTTTCTTCGCCTCTTAGTGTCCATTTAGTATGAATGGCTGAAATTCAAACAATGAGATAACTTTCACTAACAAACTGTGCAGACCCTGATCAGAGGGATCCCAGTCCAATCTTAATTTGCACAGTTTTCAAATACCAGTTACACTTCTTCAAGAAGAAAGCGTTTAACTCTTTACATGCTAAGTAATTGTAGTCTACAAAACTACTGTTTTCTGCAATTCTGAGAATTTATTTTCACTCATTTCTTCTCAAAAATGCTTTAAGAGTGTCAAACAGTGTGGATTCTAATGAGACACTGAGGGTTACATGGTTTCCTATCTGTGTCTAAAGTTTCCAAACTGTATCCATAGGTAAACACAAATTCACCGCTTGTGTGCAGAGAGTTTGGAGATAATTACTTGCCAGGCAAAGAGCTAAATTAATGTCTTTGTTTGATCAGTTTGTTTCCATATGTAGAAAGAGAGTCATTGATTCTAATAAAACAGAGAACGTTTAACCTTTTGAATGCGTGCGGGACACAGTCATGCATTGTCATTTGCAAATAGTGTAGATCCAGATCAGGGTCTGCACAGTTTGTTATTCAAAATCCTCTAGCAAGTCTAAGCCTTTCATACTGAGTGGACTATTATTTTTATATAGAAACACTTTCCCTTATAAACGCCTTTTCATGCATTTGCAAACAGAAAAGACCCAGATCAGACGGCTCCTATAGGAGCTGTCTGATCAGGGTCTGCTCTGTTTGTTTCCATCATGATATAGATCTGATTCTACAGTTTTTGTCAAAACAAAACATTCTGTTGGAAACTTTAAAGAATAAAAAATTGAACTGATAAATATTCATGATGTCATGATGTTCATACATGAATATTGAACAGGGAAAGGGTTGATGCAAAACAGTTTAGCATTGATTACAAACAAAGCAGCGGATATAAGCTAAAACATGTTGGGATTGACTTCAAATAAAACAGATATTTGTACACCGGATCAATAGTACAGGAAAAGTTTCACCGGCCATAAATTGTAGTGATCAGTTTCACGCTGTAGTACCGGTGTTATTCAATAGGGATTGATTTTGTGCTACATTAATGGTGAGTCAGTATTAAATCATATTATTGTAAATAAATGATTACATCATGTTTATTTCCAGAATAAATACTTGCAAATAAAAATTAATATGGTAATAACTTTCAACTTTCAAGAGGAAGACTGAATTGAAATAAAATATTAAAAAAATGCCATATTCTAATAATTATTACTGTAAATACAGTTGTTGTTTTTCGTTTTCTCTGATTTAGGGGTCTGACTTTTCCAGAGGGGAAAAATAAGTATGATTAACAAGCTTATGGGGGGAAATATCAGAAAAAGTTTGCCACTTCAGAGCGACTGTTTGAAGCGCAGATCTTATTTGGAATTCAGACAGCATGAGGCAGAATTCAATGAACAAAAGGATCTGAGTTCCGTGTTGAATAAGGATCCATTGCCTTTCACAGAAACAAGAATTTAAATTAGATAAAGAAATAGTAGATTTAGCTATAATTTAAAGTGATCTCTGATTAAAAGTAGAATCTCTGAAGCAATGATTTTTTTCTCCTTGGAGGAATGCTTGGGGAAAACATTTTCTGAGGGGAAGGGGCCTTTATTTGGAGTCTGCTATATTTTTATATAACTTAGGTAAACAGGGCAGACCCTTAGGCTAACAATCCTGATCCAGATCAAACTGAAAACAGGATCTACACTATTGACTACTCCATTTGTTTAACCCTTTCCCTGTTCTGTATTTCGGCCAAATTTCAATACCTACTGAATATTCATTAGCAAAATAGATATAAAGAAATGTGGAAAGGAAAGTGGAACATTGTAGACATTTTAGAAAGCAAAGAAACAGATCTTTCAAATTCTATAAGCAAACAGAGCAGACCCTGATCAGAAGGCTCCTCTAGGAGCCGTCTGATCTGGGTCTACTCTGTTTGCAAATGCATGAAAACACGTTTATATGAGGGAAAGGGTTAATTGAATACCATCAAAATGGTGCTAAATTGAATGCTACAGCTCTACCAACCATGTCCTGAGTAGGTGAGTTTGGTTCTCAAAGAGATGCTTCTAAATAGTGATCACAGCATATGTGTAGTATTTGGATTTGGGTCTACACTATCTTCAAATACCAGCTTTCTTGATTTCCATTTTAAAAGAATCATAATTATCTATATTATTTTATAAGCAAACACTTTTTAACAGAGCACTTCACTGACACTCTGTGTCTACTCTGTTTGCAAATGTGTGAAAAGTCATTTCTATTAGGTACAGGGTTAACCCATTACCTCATAGGCTATTTTTAGATACAGTCTCTTTGAAAAAATCTACCGAAAAGGAGCATTAACTGGAGAAAAGGAAACTTTTAGAATTTTGTAGTTTGAAACCATTGTGATAAATAGAGCATTAAATTGCTCCTATAGGAGCAAATGCTCTATTTATCACAATGGTTTCACAAAGTGACTTTTACAGAGTCGTCAAAAGTCGTCAATATGAGGGAATGGGTTAAACATCCAACATGTACCTGATTGAAATGTTTTAATTATCCTAAGAATTCAGACAGACAAACTAAGCAAATAGTGCAGACCTAGATCAACCATGTTCAGGGTCTACACTATTTGTTACTATGTCAGTCTAATTTAATGTTTAAAAATTGGGGCCGTCTGATCAGGGTCTACTCTGTTTGCTAATAGAATTTGATAGATATGTTTCTTTACTTTCTAAAATGTCTACAATGTTCCACCTTCAATAGTTCATTATACCTATTTTGTTAATGAATATTCAGTAGGTATTGAAATTTGACCTAAATACAGAACAGGGAAAGGGTTAACCTCATAATTATTTACACTTTTTGACGACTTTGCCAAAAGAGTAGACCCAGAACAGACAGTATGTGATCAGAGTCCACTATTTTGCTTATGAAATTTTAACAGGTCATGATGTCATTATTTTGTACATGAATATTCAATAGGGAAAGGGTAATACTTCGGGTAATTAACCCATTACTCCAGAAATATGCCTTTTTAATACCCATTAATTGGCAAAATATCTCAGATTGTGATTGGTCACCTTGCTGGGGTGTACAGGACCGCACACCCCGTCAATAGATGGGGTGTACAAAATTGATTTAATTTCTCAATGATGGCCATTTTTTTCCCTCTTGATTCGATTTTTTGAGGCGCTCTATCATTCCGTTATTATCAGATTTTGTTAAAATAATAGACAACAGAATGATGTGGATTATAGTAATTGAAATATATTTGTCCCACAAAAGTTGAAAAATTTATCGAAAGAAGAAGATTAAGTTTGTTATAATTTTTTACCATATATCTAGTCTTGCCTAAAATGGAAAATGATTTTACAACATTGTCTGCTGTCAAATGTAAATAATGGTGAATCAATGTAACATGACATCATAATTGCATGTGTACACATCCTAGATAGCAGGCATATAAACGTCTGACAGCAGGCCCAGATCATTCAGCGTCTGTAGGATCTGTCTCATCAGGGTCTAATCTGTTTGTTTCTGAAGTAATATAGATCTAGATCTGATTCTACAGTTTCTGTCCTGGTAAAATACAAAAATGTATTCCATTGTTTATAGCTATAGTGCCATTATAAAAATTCAGTTAATAAATATTCATGATGTCCATATTTCATGGAGTAATAAAATATAAAGGGGTTAAACTAGACTAAACCGGGCTGCTGTATTGACTAAGGGGTCAAAGGGCATGTATAAATACACCTTTTTACGCCTTTGCAAACAGAGTAGACCCAGATTATATACTCCTGTATTAGCCATCTGATCAGGGTCTGCTCTGTTTGCTTGTGAAATAATATAGATATGATTCTAAAGTTTCTGCCATGACCAAATGTGCCATTATAAATATTAATCTAGTAAATATTCATGATGTCATGTCTAAGTAAGATACGTATCTCTAATTCTGAGAAATGAGAGGTTTGGATAGATAAGTAAAGCTCTTATTTATGGCTCTGGCATAAGTACAATAAAACCCCTTTAAACCGGAATTCTAGATAAGAAGAATTTACATGTAGATATTTTTAGGCAGGTGGCTGCTTATTGCAGAGTGAAAGTCATGCAGAAAGCTCCTCTAGGAGCTTTCAGCATGACTTTCACTCTGCATTAAGCTGTCACCTGTCTCTAAGACTGATATTTATTATACTAAATTGAGCGTCAGTTTAGAGAGAATTTACTGTATAGTAGTACCATACAAAAATATCTTTAATCCTTTTCTTCATACACCTTTTCAGGCCTTTGCAAATAGGGTAGACCCAGGTCAGACAGCTCCTGTAGGAACCATCTGATCAGAGTCTGTCCTGTTTGCTTATGGAATCATAATAGTAATAGATCTGACTCTGAAGTTTCTACAAACACCCAAAAGGTCATGCGTAAATATTATGTTGTTAAGGAAAATCAGTTAATGAATATTTATCATGTCATTATTTCTTACATGATTATTCAGCAGGGAAAGGGTTAACCCTTTCAGTGCTGTGTTTTCAGAGTGCCATAGCCCATCGGTGCTTAACCCTTTCCCTTTTGAATATTTTCCTTTAACCCTTTCCCTCATATAAACGTGATTTCACGCATTTGCAAACAGAGTAGACCCAGATCAGACAGCTCCTATAGGAGCCGTCTGATCAGGATCTGCTCTGTTTGCTAATGGATCTGTTTCTTTACTTTCTAAAATGGCTACAATGTTCCACCTTCCATATTTCATTATAACTATTTTGTCCATGAATATTCAGATGGTATTGAAATTTGGAATAAACATAGAACAGGGAAAGGGTTAAGAAATAATGATATCATGAATGGGTCGATGCTGTTTGCAAATACTAGTGCATGTATGTCCCACATTGAAAGGGTTAACCCTTTCCTCCATAAATACGCCTTTCTGCGCCTCTGTAAAAGTCACTTTTTGAAACCATTGTGATAAATAGAGCATTTGCTCCTAAGGAGCAATTGCTCTATTTATTACAATGGTTTCAGAACTACAAAATTCTAAACTTTTCCTTTTCTCTAGTTAATGCTCCTTTTCGGTAGATTTATTCAAAGAGGTTGGATATAAAAATAGCCTATGAGGTAATGGGTTAAAGCAAACATAGAGTAAATGCTTGAAATCAGTTGACAGCTTGATGATGATCTACATCCAGCTTCTCTGTAATAATGTGCATGAGGATCTGAATAACAAACAGTGCACAGACTCTAATAGAAACCCTCTGATCTTGGTCTACACTGTTTGGAAATGCCAGCACATGTGTGTTTCACATTCAAAGGGTTAAATAGTAATTACTTTGTTGTATATTACAGATAAATGCAACAATGACTGATACACTCTGCCAGTTCTTTTCCTGGGCTGTTCGCGATGTTATCTTCTTTAGCGGGGATGTGCAGACTACGACAATTGCTGTTGCCATCACCAGCTCCCTCTGTTGCTCCATTGTTGTTGCCATTGTACACATGGTAACATTGATACGGCCAGATCGACATCGAGGGAAAACACCATGGCGCTACCACAGATCCAATTCAACAAGCAGTCTCATGTCAAAAGTATGGAACAAAATAGTTGCTTTCAGCTTGTTTTTTGTTGATCTTAACTTTTATTCGAGGAATAATAAAGTATTAATTAAATAATTTTTTAAAAAATAATATTACGAACATGGAATTTTTTTATCATGACAGAAACTGTAGAATAATATATAGAATAACCATCAGAGAAGACCCTGATCAGACAGGCTCTTATATAGGAGACGCCTCTTCACACAAAATAGACCCAGACCAGGGTCTGCTGTATTAGCATATAGGTTCAACAGTTTCTGCCATGTCTAAACATTTCAATGATCATATGCCATTTACAAAATTTATCTAATTAACCCTTTCGGCGCCAAATTTCTAATTGTCGTCTGCAATACAAATTTCATTCGGTACAATAAGGAAATGAGATAAATAAATGCAAATTTCAAAAGAATAAAGCACATATATAGAAATAGAGACTGAGACAAATAGTGAAGTCCCTGATCAGACGCCGCCTTCAAAAGGCGGCGTCTGATCTGGGACTGCACTATTTGTCGTGGTGCATTTATGCGACTTCGGCGGTGAAAGGGTCAACATTCATAATGTCATTCGTTGTATGAATATTCACCTTTTCAAAATGTTTTGGATGCAGATAAGGTATGAGTAATGCAGCATCTTATTAGGATCTAAACCGTTTGACACGTAGATGATGTCATCAAGAAGAAATTGAAGAAAATCTCCTGAACCATTTATTAAAATTAGAAATAATGCATATTAACTGAATTTTTATAATGGTACTATTAACCCATTCCCGCATATTGACGCCTTTTGACGCTTCTGTAAAAGTCACTTTATGAAACCATTGTGATGAATAGAGCATTTGCTCCACAGGAGCAAATGCTCTATTTATCACAATGGTTTCAAAACTGCACAATTCTGCAAATTTCCTTTTCTCTAGTTAATGCTCCTTTTTGGTAGATTTAATCAAAGAGATTAGGTCTAAAAATAGCCTAAGTTGGAATGGGTTAACTAAGGAAATTTGATAGGTGGCAGAAACTGTAGAGTCATAATTTTTTATACATGTATATATTATACCATAAGCAAACAGAGCAGACCCTGATCAGATGGCTCCTACAGGTGCCATCAGATCTGGATCTACAGACTGTTTGCAAAGGCATAGAAAGGCGTATTTATGGAATAAAGGGTTTAACCCATTCCCTCATAGGCTATTTTTAGATACAACTACTTTGAATAAATCTACCGAAAAGGAGCATTAACTAGAGAAAAGGATTTTTTTTAGAATTTTGTAATTTGAAACCATTGTGATAAATAGAGCATTTTCTCCTATTGGGGCAAATGCTCTATTTATCACAATGGTTTCAATAGGTTATTTTTACAGAGGCGTAGAAAGGCGTATTTATGGAGGAAAGTGTTTACGTGTTTAGCCCTTTGACTGTGGGAAATGAGTGTACTAGCATTTGCAATCAGTGTAGATCCAGATCAGTAGGCTCCTCTAGGAGCCCTCTTATCAGAGATTGCAGTGTTTGTTATTCTGAATCCTCTAGCCAGATTATCTTAAGCTTTTCATACTGAATGAACTCTAGTTAACCCATTCCCCCATAGGCTATTTTTAGACCCAACCTCTTTGAATAAATCTACGGAAAAGGAGCATTTCCTAGAGAAAAGGAAAATGTTAGCATTGTGTAGTTTTGAAACCCTTGTGATAAATAGAGCATTTGCTCCTATGGAGCAAATGCTCTATTTATCACAATGGTTTCATAAAGTGACTATTACAGAGGCGTAGAAAGGCGTATTTATGGAGGAAAGGTTAAAACACCGATTGGCCATTGCACTTTGAATGTTCAGCATTGAAAGTAAGTGTTATGATTAATTGATTGCAGTACTGTTAACCTGTACTCCCGTTATGTAACAGTGCAAACTCATTATTGCAACATATCAATTGCCTGCCTAACTCTTAACATGCAATGTAATTGTGGTCCTCAAAACGTGTTGTCTGCTGCAATTTTAACCCCTGTTCAGTATTCATGTAAGAATACAATAGCATCATGAATTTTCATAATGTAAACTTTTCAAGGGAAATGTTTGCTTTGACAAAAACTGTAGAAGCAGATCTTTATCAAGTCAAAAGCAAACAGAGCAGACCCTGATCAGACGGCTCCTATAGGAGCTGTCTGATCTGGGTCTGCTCTTTTTGCAAATGTGTGAAAAGACGTTTATATGAGGGAAAGGGGGATAATTATGTAACAGTGCAAATTCATTATCGCAAAGTATCAATTGCCTGCCAAACTCTTTACATGTAATTGTGGACTTTAAACTTGTCGTCTGCTGCATTCTGAAATTTACAAATTTTCTGTTTTTTCTCTTCTCAAACAGTTTGGATCCTGATAAGATGCAGACTTTCTCACAAATTAACAAATTACCCTGATTATCCCCCCTAAATCCCCCCTCCCCATTAGTTTTTGAAGCTGAATAATTCAACTTGATGCTATTTTGATAACTTTGAAATAGACTGACTTCAGGAGTTATTTGATCTGGGTCTGCACTATTTGCCTAAGTTTTTCTGTCCAGGGTGACACAAATTTGCAACTAGCAGAGCTACAGATAAAGGTACATACCCAAACACTGAAATTGTCATTTCTCCACCAAACCCTACACTGTGATCACTCTTTGAGATCTTTTTAAAGAGTGGTCACAGTATAGAGTTTGGTGAAGAAATAAAGGAGCTATTTTTGAAAATGTTTAAATTTACGTATTCTATCTGGACCTCTGACTAGCATGTAAAGAGTTAACCCTTCGCTTGCTAATCGCGTCAATATACCTACCTGTAAATAGTGAAGACCCAGATGAGACAGCTCCTGCAGGAGCTGTCTCATCAGGGTCTGCACTATTTACAAGTTGATTGTGCAACCAGTGCACTCCACAGCAGTGATTGCACAGCGAAATACTTATACACAGTGAAGATATATGTAATTATACAACAGGGCATGGGTAAAGAAGGAGAAATGTATTTTAAAATTCAGCAAGACAAGGGTTAATGGTTTGGCACTTTATATTTCCAGAGACACGAAGCATCCATGTGGATCTCAACTGGAAGAGTTCATGTTCCATGTGTTAAGTGAGTATATTTAAAGTACAAACTCTAGATCTACAGGGACCTTTAATTGAATAAAAAAAAGCGGGTCTTTTAACCCACTAATTGATAGAAATGCCTTTTCACTACTTTTTGTAAACAGATTAGGCCAAGATCAGAGATCTTTAGTAGGAGCTATCGAGAACTACAGACAAGGGTACAGATAAGTACTAAAATCGTCTTTTCTCCACCAAATAAAGGAGCTATTCTTGAAAATGTTTTACCGGTAATTTACGCATCTTATCTGGACCTTTGGCTATCTGATCAGGGTCAGCTCTTTTGGCTGTTTGCTTGTTACATAATATAGGTCTGATTCTATTAGTTTCTGTCATGGCCAAATTTCATTTTGTTCATAATGTCAGCACAAGAATTCTGCTGATTGAAATTCATAATGTCATTATTTCTTACATGAACATGCATCCATCAAGTAAAGAGCTAACCCATTAACAGATGAATATCCTTCTAGAAAGTAATTACCTTATGAATATTACAATTAGCTGAGATTTTGTAATGACATATGAGCAAGAGAATGTTTTTCCATGACAGAAACTGTAGAATCAGGGTCCATGCTTATAAAACATTTGGTTGAGTCTGAGTTTGTTCTCAAGATTTTGATTGGTCAGATTTGAGCCTTTGGCTCAAATCTGACCAATCAAAAGCTTGAGAACTCAAATCTGACCAATCAAAAGCTTGAGAACGAAACTCAGACTCAACTAAAAGCTTTATAAGCATGGACCCAGGTCTATATTATCCCATTAGCAAATAGAGCAAAGCCTCATCAGACATCTCCTACAAGAGCTGTCTGATCTGGATCTGTTCTACTTACAAAAGTATCTGGATATACTCTATATACAAAAATATTAAAAGACGTCTCTATCGGGTAAAGATTAACCCTTTTCCTTATATAAATGCCTTTACATGCATTTGCAAAGTAGACCCAGATCAGACGGGTCCTATTGGAGCCGTCTGATCAGGGTCTATTCTGTTTGCTTTTGATGATATAGATCTGATTCTACAAGATTTGTCAAAGCAAAACATTCCCTTGAAAAGTTCACATTATAAAAATTCAACTAATTGATATTCATGATTACATTATTTCTTTCATGAATATTCAACAGGGGAAGGGTTAAACTATATAAAACAAAATCAGGATGGAGGTGTTTAAATGAAGTAAAGGACTATTCGCTATATCCTATTCGACTAGAACGCTGCTTGACTATAAATCATGTTATTAGAAATTAATAAAGGTTTGCAAGCAATGCAGCATGTCGTCAAGGTGACTGCTGTTTATAAAGCCCTCTTTAACCCGTTACCTGTTCACTATTCATACAAGAAATAATTACATCTCTAATATTAATTAGATTGACCTTTAATATTGCTAATATAAATACATGACATTTTTTGATCAGGCAGAAACTGTAGAATCAGATCTGTATTATACAATAAGCAAACAGAGCAGACCCTGATCAGACGGCTCCTATGGGAGCCGTCTGATCTGGGTCTACTCTGTTTGTAATGCGTGAAAAGGCATTTTATATTTATATGAGGGAAAGGGTTAACGTTTAGCACTCTAAACAACAGTCCTCTGCAAATATTGGCATCTGCTTCAATGCTCGAGGCTGGTATTTCTTCTTTACATTTATTGTCAGAAACAAGACAGACCTACAGATAAAGGTGTGTACCCAAGTACTAAAATCGTCTTTTCTCCACCAAACAAAGAAGTTGTTCGTGAAAATGTTTAAATTTATGCATCTTATCTGGACTTCTGCAGGATCAGGGTTGTCAAATAGTTTGGATCCTGTTGAGATTTCGGAGTCATTCAGTATCTCATCTTGATCAAGACAATGTGCAAAGTCTATTGCAATAGATTGCAGTAGGTTAACCTTTTCCCTCATATAAACGCCTTTTCATGCGTTTGCAAACAGAGTAGACCCAGATCAGATGGCTCCTATCTGCAAATATTGCCATCTGCTTCAATGCTCGTGGCAGGTATTTCTTCTTTGCGTTTCTTGTCAGAAACGAGACCAGGGTGTCAAACAGATTGGATCCTGTTGAGATTTTGGAGTCATTCAGCATCTCATCTTGATCAAGACTATGTGCAAAGCCTATCACAAACTTGCCAGTAGATTTAACCCTTTCCCTCATATAAACACCTTTTCACGCATTTGCAAACAGAGTAGACCCCGATCAGACGACTCATATAGGAGACGTCTGATCGGGGTCTGCTCTGTTTGCTTTTGACATGATAAAGATCTGATTCTACAGTTTTTGCCAAAGCAAAATAATTCCTTGAAAAGTTTACATTATAAAAACATTTAGCTAATAAATATTTCATAATGTCATTTATTCTTACATGAATATTGAACAGGGAAAGGGTTAACCTTCAGCAAATTGCTGATGAATTTTTGATAATCTTTGTTAACCCTTTACTCAATAAATACGCCTTTCCATGCCTTTGCAAACAGAGTAGACCCTAATTAGTCATGACATCATTTTTCTTACATGAATGTTCATTGGGAAAGGGTTAATTATCTGGATTCAGATCTTCTGACATTATTTTTTAGAAAGAAATGGAAGAAAAATATATTTTTAGAACTGAAGCAGACGGTAATAATTGCAGACACAATTGCTCAGAGTGCAGAAGGTTAAAGATGTATAAGAACATTTCAATTACAAGAAGCTATTCCAAAGGAGAGAAATGGGAAGTTGAAAGTAGTGATATCAAAATCAAGTGTAATAGACTAGGCAATTTTAACTTATGTATTATTTTAGCTCCCCTGGGCAGGAAATAAAGTGCTCAAATGGAATTTTGTTAATCCCAATCTATCAATATTTGATACCGGGTATATAATTTTCAACATTTTTTATTTTCAGATGTGGAAAGTTCTTTGCCGATGATGGGTGCCGATTTGTGACTTGTCAGTCTTGTTGTTTCTCTGTTCTGTCGTGCCAGATCCACCAGAAAAAGTCTTTAGCCAGCACTCCATGTGATATGAAGCAAACAGAAATAGACCTCAGGTTTGGAAAGTTATATTATTGCTCTAACCCTTTCCCTGTTCTATGTTTATTTCAAATTTCAGTAACTGAATATTCATAGACAAATAGTTACAACTACATACGGAAGGTAGAACAGTGTAGCCATTTTAGAAAGTAAAGAAACAGGTTTTTCAAATTTCATTAGCAAACAGAGCAGTCCCTGATCAGACGGCTCCCATAGGAGCCATCTGATCTGGGTCTACTCTGTTTGCAAATGAGTGAAAACACGTTTATATGAAGGAAAGAGCTAAATATAAAGGCAAGTAGTACAGACTCCTGAGAAAGCTGTTTGATTGGGTCTACACTGTTTGCTACATGCATTGGTTTTATTTAACCCATTCCTCCATAGGCTATTTTTAGACTCAACCTCTTTGAATAAATTTACCGAAAAGGAGCATTAACTAGAGAAAAGGAAATATTTTAGAATTGTATAGTTCTGAAACCATTGTGATAAATAGAGCATTTGCTCCTATAGGAGCAAATGCTCTATTTATGACAATGGTTTTTACTTTCACCTTGCTTTAAGCAGCCACCTGCCTTTAACACAATACTTGATGTAATTTAGTGGCCGTTGTAGAGAGGTTTTACTGTACTGTAATGAAAATTCATGTAATTATTATTGATGATGTCATTATATATTACATGAATAATCATCAGGAAAAGGGTTAAAGTTGTCAAAACTTTGTAGATTTGATATATTCAGCCTTATTGATTGGCGCAGAGGGGACATTGGGTGTCAGAATATTTAGGGAAATGATTCAGTGATTCATCTTGGAAGGGGGGGGGGGATATCTATCTTCTCCTGTGTGTGGCCACAATCTAGTCTTCTAAGTTCTGTTTCAATGAAACTGAATGCAACTTTATAATTGATGTTCAGATAATTTGAGGATTACTGCCTTTCAGTGATGGGAATGTTTGATAAGTTTTATCAATGGCTAAATCAAATGGTGTTCTTTCATGTGCAAGCATATAAATCTGACATATAATCTGACAATATTTCTTAGTGGTTCTTACTCTATGGAATTCACTGATGAAAATAAAAGAATATACAGTAAAACCCCTCTAATGCGACCACCTAAAAGAGGTATTATTCTAGGTGCTAGATGCAGGTGGTAGCTTAATGCAGGACAAAAGTAATGCAGAAAGCTCCTCTAGGAACTTTCTGCATTACTTTTGTTATTAAGTGGTCGCATTAGAGGGGTTCTACTATATTGTATATTTCTGTGAATGCAGTTCAGCAGGTATGCAGACATGTCCCGAAAGGCTGGGCTTTGTCGGTGCCCAGCTCACATGCCTCAATTTAGCCAACAACCAGCTAAGGGAGCTGCCCCTTGAGATAGGATGCCTTAGGGGTCTACAGAAACTGTGCCTCAAACATAATCAGCTTTCCTCGCTACCGGTAAGTCCAAAACGTGTGTTGCATTATGTTACACATGAGGCCATTATAATAATTAACCCTTTTCAATATTCATTTAACCCATTCCCTCATAGGCTATTTTTAGATCCACCCTCTTTGTATAAATCTACCCAAAAGGAGCATTAATTTGAGAAAAGGATTTTTTATTAGAATTTTGTATTTTGAAACCATTGTGATAAATAGAGCATTTGCTCCTGTAGGAGCAAATGCTCTATTTATCACAATGGTTTCATGAAGTGACTTTTACAGAGGCGTAGAAAGGCCTATTATAAAATAATGACATCATGAATATTTATGTGCTGAATGTTTATAATGGTACACACACACAGGATTTTGTTATACCTTGACAGAAACTGTAAAGTCATGTCTATATAGTTCTATCGGAACATCTGATCTGGGGAACCATCTAATCTAGGTCTGTTCTGTTTGCAAATGCATGAAAACTGTGTTTGCATTAAGGGAAAGGGTTAACCCTTTTCCTCATATAAACACTTTTTCGTGCATTTGCAAACAGAATAGACCCAGATCAGACGGCTCCTATAGGAGCCGTCTGACGGCTCCTATAGGAGCCGTCTGATCAAAGTCTGCTATGTTTGCTTGTATGACATGATATAGATCTGATTTACTGTTTGTTGTCAAAGCAAGAAATTCTCTTGAAAATTGTGATAGTATAAAAATTCAGCTAATAAATATTCATGATGTCATTATTTCTTACATTAATGGAACAGGGAAAGGGTTAAAATTTTACTTGTTAGTCCCAACCTTTTTATGTGTGTGCAAACAGAATAGTCCTAGATGAGACTGTTAGCTAAACTGTTATGTCCAATTTTAGTTGCAAAACTTGTACACCCTGACAATTAGCAACATTTTGAATATGTTAACTGATCTGGATTGTCCAAGGATGATTTCTGCATAGAACTCAATTGATGTTTCCTCATGAAATTTTAGTTACAAACTAAAATTTAATAATGGCAAATTTAAGCCTTTCCTTCTCTTCTTATAAAGGTCTTTTCATGCATTTGCAAACAGTGTAGACCCAGATCAAATGGCTCCTATAGGAGCTGTCACATCAGGGTCTGCTCTGTTTACTTTTGACTTGATATAGATCTGATTCTACAGTTCTTATCAAAGCTAAAATTTCCCTTGAAAATTTGTATTAAAAAATATGAGCTAATAAATATTCATGATGTCATTATTTCTTGCATGAATACTGAAAAGGAAAAGGGTTAAAGCTAATATCATTGTTGTAGAGGTCTTATACAGTAATATGTTTAACCGTTTACCTGATAGAGACACCTTTTGAGGCCTTTGCAAACAGTAGACCCAGATCAGATGGGTCCAACAGGAGCCTCTGATCAGAGTTTTCTCTCGTATTTGCCCGTGGAATAATATAGAGCTGGTTCTACAGTATCTGCCATGGTGAAAAATTCCTTTTTCATAACACCGTTATGAAAAATCGGCAAATTAATTATCATGCAGTCATTTTTAGCTCGTCTGTTTCGAAGAAATGTCGAGCTATTGTGATCACTGGGTAGTAGTTGTAGTAGTCGGCGGCGTGCAAAAACTTTAATGTAGCTCATTACTTGAAAAGTACAGTGCTCCCTCTCTACAATGACACCCTTTGGGATACGAAGATTGTATGTGTTGTTCAGAGGGAGTTGTTATAGGGAGGGAAAATCAAACATAATTAGCTTGTTTGCAGATCCCCAGATAAGGTTATTTTGAGAACTAAAACCGTTATGCCTCAATCAAACCCTATGTTGTGACCACTCTTTAGAATCGTCACAAAGTGACGATTCTAAAGAGTGGTCACAACATAGGGTTTGATGGAGGCATAAAGAAATTACGATGGAAAAAAGTTGTTTCTGGAGCCTTGTTGTTTCGGAAACTGTGACATGCGTTGTTGTAAGGAGGGAATCGTTATTGGGAGGGTCGTTGTAGGGAGGGAGCACTGTATAAGACGTATTAACATGAAACTTCATAGGTGGGTAGATCTCATTGAGTAGAAGGCCCCTACATAAGAACCAAAACTCTTGATTTCAAAATTTTGGAGTTATGGCCCTTTTTTTCAAAATGTTTTAATTTAACTGGACAAGCACCAAATCAGGTGAGTGTTGGGACCGCAAGCAGCTTTTGTTTACATACATATTCATCAGGTAAAGTTTTTGCATGATCGTGATATTTTCCAGGTGACTCTTGGATCACTGGTGAAGCTGTCTAATTTCGACATCAGTCACAATCTTCTTCAAGTTATACCAGGTATGTGTAGACAGTAACATGTGTTACAAGGTGTAGAGTCTGTAGACAGTAACATATGTGATGATGTGTAGACAGTAGCATGTGTAATGATATAACAGTGATGCAGTGTGTAGACTAACATGTGTTACAATATGTAGACTAACATTGCACATAGTGGTGTGGGAGACATATTGATTTACTCCTGTCCATCTGTCTGTTCGTCTGTCACAAAATCTTGTCCGCTCTCTAATTTTAAAAGTTCTCATCCAATCTTCACCAAACCTTATAAAAATGTTTATAGCTATAATATCTAGGCCAAGTTTGATATCCAGCAAGATTGTTTCAGGAACTTTAGAGTTATGGCCCTTGATTTATCCAAATTTTGCCTTTTTAGCCTTGTCCGCTCTCTAAGTCAAAAACGTCTCATCCAATTTTCACCAAACCTTATAAAAATGTTTATGGCTATAATATCTAGGCCAAATTCAATATCTAGCAAGATTGTTTGAGGAACTTTTGAGTTATGGCCCTTGATTTATCCAAATTTGGCCTTTTTAGCCTTGTCCACTCTCTAAGCCAAAAACGTCTCATCCAATTTTCACAAAACCTTTCAAAATGTTTATGGCTATAATATCTAGGCCAAGGTTAATAACCAGCAAGATTGAACTAGGCACTTTAGAGTTATGGCCCTTTAATAATACAAAATTGGCCTTATTAGCTTTGTCCACTCTCTACATCATAAAGTTCTCATCTAATCATCACCAAACCTTACGAAAATGTTTATGGTTATAATATTTAGGCCAAGTTGAATAACTTGCAATTTTGGAACAGGTACTTCAGAGTTACGGCCCTTAAAATGTTGAAAACAGCTTTTTTAGCTTTGCCTGCTCTCTTAATAAAAAAAGTCCTCATCCAGTCTCCAACAAACTTCATAAAAATGCATCCAATCAATTTTGAGACAGGAGCAGGTTGGAGACATAATTATGTTTTTCTTAGAAACAAGCTCTAGTTTGTCATCTGCTTCAGTTCTTAAAATAAACTTACTCTCAAAAATATGGTGAAAGTATCGAACAGTGTAGATCCTGATGAGTCTAATGAAATCTTTGTCTGCTCTGTTCGCTTATGAAATACTATACAGAGGTCCAGATAAGATGCGTAAATCAAAACATGTTCAGGAAAAGCTCTTTTATTTCTCCATCAAACCCTATGTTGTAACCACTTGTTTCGAGACGATTCTAAAGAGTGGTCATGACATAGCGTGGAGAAATGACAAGTTTAGTATTTGAGTACGCACATTTATCTGTAACTCTGCTATAAATATGATTCTGCAGTTTCTGCCATGGCCCAAATTTCCTGTGTTCATGTAGCATTACAAAATATCATTTATTAATTATCAATATGTCAGTATTTCTGTCATGAGTATTGATAAGGCAAAGGGTCAACTCATGTGAGTGTATAACCCTTTCCTCTATACATATGCCTTTCTACGCCTCTGTAAAAGTCACTTTTTGAAACCATTGTGATAAATAGAGCATTTGCTCTTGAGGAGCAAAATGCTCTATTTATCACAATCGTTTCAGAACTACAAAATTCTAATTTTCAGCTTGTCTGTTTCGAAGAAATCACGAGCTATTGTCGTAACTCCGGCATCTGCGTCGTTGTCGTCGTCGTCCGAAATCTTAACATTGACCATAACTTCTTCAATTTTTCATTTACAACCTTCATTTTTGGTACGCATGTTCATCTTGACAAGGCCTATCCACACATACAAAAATGATAACAGACGAATATTCATAAGGTAAAGGGTCAACTCATGTGAGTGTTTAATGTTCTATAATACTCAGTATATCCTTTACCTCGTGAATATTTATGCAAGAATATATGACCTAACCCTTTCCCTGTTCTACATTTAGTCCAATTTTTTATACCTAAAGAATATTCATGGACAAAATAGTTATAATTAAATATGGAAAGTGGAACATTGTGACGATTTTAGAAACTAAGGAAATGGATCTATCAAATTTCTTTAGCAAACAGAGCAGACCCTGACTCTAATAGGAGCCATCTGATCTGGGTCTACTCTGTTTGCAAATGTTTTATTTTATAATTGCACTTGAAAATGGGAAACATTTTTCATAGCAGATAGTCTGATCAATAATATTATTTGAGCAAATAGAGCAGAACCTGATCAGACAGCTCCTACAGGAGTGATCTGATCTGGATCTACCCTGTTTGCATATTCATGTAAGAAATAATGACATCATGAAGTATGGCTTATGTACACTGTATTTGTTTTGGTATTGGTAGAAACTGTAGAGTCAGATCTATTTTAAGTTCAAAAAACAAAAGAACAGACACTGATCAGACAGCTCCTACAAGAAGCCCTCTGCTCCAGGACTACTGTTTTTGCAAAGTGTGAAATAGATCTACCCTTTTTGCAAAGTGTGAAAAAGTGTTTATTATATATGACTCATGGTTTTGCGGCTATATGACTCATGGTTTTGCGGCTATATGACTCATGGTTTTGCGGCTATATGACTCATGGTTTTGCGGCTATATGACTCATGGTTTTGCGGCTATATGACTCATGGTTTTGCGGCTATATGACTCATGGTTTTGCGGCTATATGACTCATGGTTTTGCGGCTATATGACTCATGGTTTTGCGGCTATATGACTCATGGTTTTGCGGCTATATGACTCATGGTTTTGCGGCTATATGACTCATGGTTTTGCGGCTATATGACTCATGGTTTTGCGGCTATATGACTCACGGTTTTGCGGCTACCTCAATGAGGGAATGGGTCAACTCCTGGCATGGTAGCCGCAAAACCATGACAACCTATGCAAACAGTTTGGATCCAGATGAGCCATCTGATTTGGGTCTGCTCTGTTTGCAAAGGCTTTAAATGACATATCTATGGAGTAGCAAGTTAACCCTTTCCCTCATATAAACATATTTCCATGCATTTGCAAACAGAGTAGACTTAGAGGAGCCATCTGATCAGGGTCTACTCTGTTTGCTAATAGAATTAAATAGATTTGTTTCTTTGCTTTCCAAAATGTCTACAATGTTCCAACTTCCATATTTCATTATAACTATTATGTCCATAATATTCAATAGGTATTGAAATTTGGAATAAAAATTGAACAGGGAAAGGGTTAATGAACTTCCTAGAGAGGTTTAACCCTTTCCTCCATAAATACGTAAAAGTCACCTGTTGAAACCATTGTGATAAATAGAGCATTTGCTCCTATATGAGCAAATGCTCTTTTATCACAATGGTTTCAAACTACAACATCCTAAAATGTTCCTTTTCTCTAGTTAATGCTCCTTTTGGGTAGATTTATTCAAAGTGGTTGGATCTAAAAATAGCCTATGAAGGAATGGGTTAACAGTATGTTGAACATTATTTCAGAATGTGTTACAAGCCTTCAACAGCTGCAGGAGCTGCGTATGTCTCACAACCAGCTTAGTAAGCTCACACCAGACATCAGAAAACTGAAAGAGCTAACGCTGCTCGATATCAGGTAAGACAGCTGGTACAGATAAATCTGTGAACCCTTTCCTTCATGTAAATTTGCAAATAGAGTAGACCCAGATCAGATGGCTCCTGTAGGAGCCATCTGATCAGGGTCTGCTCTGTTTGCTTATTGTATAATATAGATATGATTCTATAGTTTCTGTCTGTCAGAGCCAGAGTATCCTGTGTTCATATGCCATTATAAAAAATGATCAAATAAATATTCATGCTGTTATTATTTCGTCCATGAATATTGAACAGGGAAAGGGTTAAACGCTTTTCTTTACCATATAGGAGATGCCTTTTAATGTTTTTGCTAACAGAATAGACCCAGATCAGACAGCTCCTTTACAGCTCCACAGGAAGTTTTGGCCATGGCTGAAACATAAGATTCATATCTGAATTATTTCATAAGCAAATAGAGCAGATTCTTATCAGACGATTTCTGTAGGAGCCGTCTGATCTGGGTCTACTTTGTTTGCAAAGGCATTGAAAAGGGTATTTATGCCTTTACTCCATGAATATCTGTGTAAAAAATAATGATGTCATGAATATCAATTACATTCATTTGTATTATGGCATATGAACACAGGAAATTTTGGTCATGGAAGAAACTGAAGAATCATATCTATAATTATATCACAAGCAAACAGAGCAGACCCTGATCAGACGGCTCCTATAGGAGCCGTCTGATCTTGGTCTGCTCTGTATAGAAAGGCGTATCTATGGAGTAAAAGGTTAAGACAGATGGTAGTTTAACCCATTCCCTCTTATTGACGACTTTTGACGCCTCTGTAACAATCACTTTTTGAAACCATTGTGATAAATAGAGCATTTGCTCCATAGGAGCAAATGCTCTATTTATCACAATGGTTTCAGAACTACACAATTCTAAAATTTTCCTTTTCTTTAGTTAATGCTCCTTTTTGGTAGGTTTAATCAAAGAGGTTGGATCTAAAAATAGCCTATGAGGTAATGGGTTAATGAAAGTTTTGCAGAAGCTTCTCTCAGCCATCTGCCAATAAAGCTGTCAATTCTTCACCTTACAATTCTAAATGAATCAAAGCCAGGAAACAACTAATATGCAAAGCGAAAATAGCAAGTCCAAAATTGATTTAAATCCATTTCTGTTTGAATGACCTTTATGGAGTCTTTCATTCAATTAGATCTCAAAATAGACTTGTATAATTGAATATGCACCACTATGTATTACTCTGAATGATTCTGAAAACAAAAAATAATTTCAAAGCGTTGCAGTTATTCGGTGGATACCATATCTCACATTTTGTGCTTCAACTAACATGATCATTACATCGAAAGCTTTGATGCATTACAAGTAATATTCTGCGTGTGTCATTCAATTAATAATGCATTGCACAAACTTACTGAGGTGTATCTGCCATAGCTGATTAATGTCAATAGGGCCTTTTAAAGTGATGCTATCTTTAACCCATTTCCTCATATACAGTAAAACCCCTCTAAACTGGATGTTCAATTTTGTATAAATATAGGTCTTGGAGACAGGTGGCAGCTTAACCCTTTCCTCCATAAATACGCCTCTGTAATAGTCATTTCTTGAAACCATTGTGATAAATAGAGCATTTGCTCCTATAGGAGCAAATGCTCTATTTATCACAATGGTTTCAAACTACAAAATTCTAAAAAAAAAACCTTTTCTCTAGTTAATGCTCCTTTTGGGTAGATTAATTCAAAGAGATTGTATCTAAAAATAGCCTATGAGGTAATGGGTTAATGCAGGGTGAAAGTCATGCAGAAAGCTACACCTGCCTGAAAGTATCTAAAATTCTTCTCAACTAGAATTCCAGTTTAGAGGGGCTTTACTCTATATGCCTTTTACGTCTTTACAAACAGGATAGACCAAGATCAGACGGTTCCTGTAGGAGCCCCCTGATCAGGATCTGTTCTGATTTCTTATTGAATTACATGTATATAGATTTCACAGTTTCTGCCATAGCCAAACAATTCATTGTGTTCATTGACCATAATAAAAAATCAGCTAATAAATAGTCATGATGTTACTATTTATAACATGAATTATGTATACATGTATACTCGATATTGATCAGGTAAAGGGTTAAAGTGTCAATTGTCAATTAGATCAGATCTTAGATCAGGATGCAAACTATCAGTCAATGAAGATGTCATGTTTCAGCTGTGTTAGAAATATGAATATTTTATATGTATTTCCATGGCGCCTAGCCAGGTAAAAAAAACAATCCTGTAATAGTTAACCCTTTCCTCCATAAATACGCCTTTCTATGCCTCTGTAAAAAAATCACCTGTTGAAACCATTGTGATAAATAGAGCATTTGCTCCTATAGGAGCAAATGCTCTATTTATCACAATGGTTTCAAACTTCAAAATTCTAAAAAATGTTCCCTTTCTCTAGTTAATGCTCCTTTTTGGTAGATTTATTCAAAGAGGTTGTATCTAAAAATAGCCTATGAGATAATGGGTTAAATATGTTTAGCAGATTGATCATCAGAGCACGGTGTTGTATACAAAAATAATTGATTGATGTCTGCTTTAATTCTAAATATAAATTGTAATTTCTTTCATAAAACAAGGAAAAATAGTGTATAAGATGTTGAGCAATTGTGATTTTGACAAGATTCTTAACCCATTCCTGCATAGACTATTTTTAGACCAGACCTCTTTAAAAAAAATACCGAAAAGGAGCATTTATTAGAGAAAAGGTAAATTTTAGATTTGTGTAGTCTTGAAACCATTGTGATAAATAGAGCATTTGCTCCTATGGAGCAAAATGCTCTATTTATCACAATGGTTTCAAAAAGCAAACTATTAGATGCTACATGTAACAGGTGTTTCATTGAACTCATTGCATGCTAATGGGGAAGTTAAACAGTCTAGATCCAGATGAGAGGCTAAGCAACTAGGGGTCTTATCAGGATCCAAACAGTTTGTCACTCTCAATGTAAATTTGAAGAGATACGGAAGAAATAACTGAATTCTCCCTGATAAATGCCTCCATTCTAATAAACGCTCCCTAAATTCTAGGGGGAAACTAAATAGCTAAACCCTATATAATAACGATGAAATAAAGAAATATAGGTTTTACAAAGTACATTTGGTAGCTTAATGCAGACTGAAAGCAATGCAGAAAGCTCCCCAAGGAAAAGGATTTAACTGATGTCATAGTTCTTACATGAATATTCATTGGGTTAACCCATTCCCTCATATAAACATGTTTTCACGCATTTGCAAACAGAGAACACCCAGATCAGACGGCTTGTAGTGAAGCCGTCTGATCAGGGTCTGCACTGTTTGCTATAAATGGAATTTGATATATCTGTTCCTTTAGTTTCTAAAATGGCTACAAAGTTACACCTTTTTACAAATCCATAGACAAAGGAGATTTGGTATCTGAATTCTTTAATTTAGGTAATGTACTCATTTCTGTTTCAGTTGCAACAACATTGAAGTGTTCTGTGATGAGTTATTCAGTATGATCAAGTTAGAGGTAAGTTTACAACGTTGTCCATCATACGCTACCTGCCTATACAGTAAAACTTCTCTAAACCGGAATTCTTGTAAAGAAGAATTTAGATAGTTTTAGGCAGGTGGCTGCTTAATGCAGGGTGAAAGTCATGCAGAAAGCTCCTAGAGGAGCTTTCTGCATAACATTCACCCTGCATTAAGCTGCCACCTGTTTCCAAGACTGATATGTATGCTGAGTTTTACTGTACATGTATTACACTACCAGTCCATTTGGATCCAAATTTGCTAGCTGTGAATATCATAAATGTGTGCATTGTGTTCTACTAATCCACTCATAAAGAACACTTGTTCACCAAAACCTTGATGATCACATTTGCAATAGTTTGTGATGATGAGTTGCAAGTCTTGCTTAGAATTATTCATGTAGATAGCAAATGTGTACCTAATTAAATCTGCAATCGGAAAAGCACCTACTACATGATTTTATAAAACTGTCTTCATTTTCTTGATACCCCTGAATTTAACACTTTCCCTCAAGAGCTTGTCACTGAATGTGTATATTGGCCAATGAAAAATGGATTTGTTTTTTTTGCCATTTCAAAAGCTATAGAACCAGGCCTATATTATTTCATAAGCAAACAAAGCAGACCCTGATCAGATGGCTCTGTTTACAAAGGCGCGAAAAAGCATTTATATGAGGGAAAGGGTTAAAGCAAGTTTTCAAGGAATTAAATCTTTCTCATTTATCTTCTTATCCCTGATGGATCAGTGTTCTGTCAATGCTATGCTGATTGGCTGTCGTGTCAGTGCTAATTCGTAGCACATGAAATAGGCATTGTTATCTGAAAACTTTTGCCATCCATTTTAATTCTCCTGATAGCTTCTTGCTGGCATTTCTCAACCCTTCACCTAATGCCTTTTAACACCTTCCAAACAGAGTAGACCCAGATCAGATGGCTCCTGTAGGATCAGGGTCTGCTCTGTTTGCTTATGATGTAATATAGATCTGATTGTACAGGTTCTGCTATGGTAAAAAAATCCATTGTACATGATACTGATATAATTCAGTTAATATTTACACTTATCTTATCAGTATTTATTAGCTGAATTTGTTTAATGGCATATGAACACAGATGTTTTTGGCCATCACAGAAATGGTAGAATCAAATCTATGCTGCTTCATAAGTAAACAGTGCAATCTCCTACAGGAGTAATATGATCTGGGTCTACTCTGTTTGCAAAGCTGTTATAAGGCATATATTTGAAGCAAAGGATTAAATACTGCTCTTATCTGCAGCTCTATATATGCAGAAAGTTTTCACAAAATTTCAGTCACAGCAGGAACTTTTGAATGTATGCAAACTGAAACGACCTTTCAGTGTTTAATCTTTTCCATGTTCTGTGTTTATTCCAAAGTTCAATACCTACTGAATATTCATAGACAAAATCGTTAAAATAAAATATGGAAGGTAGAAAGTAAGGAAACCAAACAATCAAATCCCATTAGCAAACAGAGCAAACCCTGATCAGACCGCTCCTATTGGAGCAGCTTTTTGCGAATGTGTGAAAAAGCGTTTATATCAGGGTTGACACACGTCAGGGAAAAGTCAGAGAAATTGAATTTTGTTCAAGGTCAGGGAATTGTCAGGGAATTTTGAGTACTGTCAGGGAAATCTCAAAATGTAGGCAAATGTCAGGGAATCTTCAGGGAAATTTGAAAAAAAATGTGAGACTGTAGGTCATATATTTAAATTTTCATAATGTATTATAGAAATTATGACAGAAACACCAAACTTCGCAATGTAATAATTATGTCAGGGAAATTTGAAATTATGTCAGGGAAATGTCAGGGAATTTTGTTTCCTCTGGTTTGTGGCAACCCTATAATAATATGAAGGAAAGTGTCAACAACTATAGAGCCCTTTCAGCATGAAATGCTGTAATTTTCAAGTGGACTTTAAATAATAATCAATCACTGATCAGTGGGCTTCTCTATGATTAAGCCCTCTGATCTGGGTCAACACTGTTTGCAAATGTCAGTACACCAATTTCCAACATTCCAATACAGTAAAACCTCTCTATAATTGCCACTAAATTGTGTTAATTAGTTGGTATTTAGGGCAGGCGACTGCTTAAAGCATGGTGAAAGTAAAACAGAATGCTCCTAAAGGAGCATTCTGTTTTACTTTCACCTTGCTTTAAGCAGCCACCTGCCTTTTACACAAAATACTTGATGTAATTTAGTGGCCATTATAGAGGTTTTACTGTAGATAATCAGGATGTTTTTGTAAGTGTGATGGAAGCTATTTCAGTGAAATCGGTACAAATTCCCTCCGGGGCATCATTTGCATTCAGCCACTTTGCTGGTATAATGTGACACAATCCTTTTCTACTTGGGATGTAATTGAACGTCTGCCTTTAACCCTTTCCCTGTTCATTATTCATGCAAGAAATAATGATGTCATGAATATTTATAGGCCAAATTATTATAGTCAAGGATTTGTATTTTTCTTTGACAAACGCCGTAGGATCAGACCTAAATGAATAACATGTCAAATGCAAACAGAGCTGACCCTGATCAGATGGCTCCTATAAGAGCAAACGCTCTATTTATCACAATGGTTTCAAACTACAAAATTCTAAATTTTTGCTTTTCTCTAGATAATGCTCCTTTTCGGTAGATTTATTTAAAGTGGTTGGATACAAAAAAAAGCCTTTGAGTGAATGAGTTAACGTGATAAAAGATTATTGGTTGATTGCAAAGACCTAAGTCTTTAAAATTTCTTACTTATTTTTTTAACTCTTTCCCTGTTCTATTTTTTTAACTCTTTCCCTGTTCTATGTTTCTTTCAAATTGCAATACCTACTGAATACTCATGGACAAAATAGAATGAAATATGGAAAGCGGAACATTGTAGCCATTTTAGCAAGTAATGAAACAGAACTATCAAATTCCATTAGCAAACAGAGCAGATCCTAGGAGCAGAATCCGGTAGGAGTCAACTGATCTGGGTCTACTCTGTTTGCAAACACATGAAAATGCATTTAAATGAAGTAAAGGGTGAACCCATTCCTTCATAGGCTATTTTTAGATCCAACCTCCTTGAGTAAATCTACCGAAAAGGACATTTTTAGAATTATGTAATTTGAAACCATTGTGATAGATAGAGCATTTGCTCCTGCTCTATTTATCACAATGGTTTCAACAGGTGACTTTTACAGAGGCATAGAAAGGTTAATTTATGGAGGAAAGGGTTAAAGCAGACTAAATGTCAAAGGTTTCCATTTCAATTATTAGGCTTTGTTACTGTTTGTCGATATTGCTTACTATATATGCTAATGAACTCTGTCAGAGTCAGACCGAGAGTATGTGTTTCCTTTCATTTATCGTAACTTTTTGCGCTCTAAATAGTTGTCAACTGCTGTATTTCTCAAATTTAAGTTTTCTTCTGTTTGCTTTTTAACCCTGTTCTCCATAAATATGCCTTTCTACGCCTCTATAAAAGTCAATTTCTGAAACCATTGTGATATATAGAGCATTTGCTCCTATAGGAGCAAATGCTCTATTTATCACAATGGTTTCACACTACAAAATTTTAAATTTTTCCTTTTCTCTAGTTAATGCTCCTTTTCGGTAGATTTATTCAAAGAGGTTGGATCTAAAAATAGCCTATGGGGAAAAGGGTTAGAGTGAAATATTCAGCATTCAATGGCTCAATATCTCTCATATATATATATATAACTAGAGCTACAGATAAAGGTGTATGGGTTAAGTTACAGTCAGAGTGTCAGAAACAGTTGGATTCTGATGAGATACCAAGTTACTCAATGCCTTATCTGGATCCAAACTTAGATTATAAGGCGTTTGTCAATAAAGTGCAGAGTTAACCCTTTCCTTAAATATAAATGCTTTCCATGCTTTTGCAAACAAAGTAGACCCAGATCAGAAGGCTCCTATAGGAGCCGTCTGATCAGGGTCTGCTCTGTATGCTAATAGAATTGAATAGATCTGTTTCTTTACTTTCTAAAATGGCTACAGTGTTCCACCTTCCATATTTCATTATTACTATTCTGTCCATGAATATTTAGTAAGTAGATCGAAGCCGTCAGATCAGGGTCTGTTCTGTTTGCTTATGAAATTAGTCATTTACAATAATTTATGAAATTATAATAGATCTGACTTTACAATTTCTATCAATAGCAAAATATTGTGTACATGTGCCATTGTTAAAATTCAGCTAATGAATATTCATAATGTCATTATTTCTTTCATAAATATTCCTTACTCCTTAACTCTTTCCTCCATAAATACGCCTTTCTACGCCTCTGTAATAACCACTTCTTGAAACCGTTGTGATAATTAGAGGATTTGCTCCTATTGCAAATGCTCTATTTATCACAATGGTTTCAAAACTACAACATTCTAAAATTTTACTTTTCTCTAGTAAATACTCGTTTTGGGTAGATTCATTCAAAGACGTTGGGTCTAAAAATAGCCTGTGGAGGAAATGGTTAAAATACCTACGCAAATAGAGTAGACCTAGATCAGACAGCTCCTACAGGTCTGATCAGGGTCTGCTCTGTTTGCTTATGGAATTTTACAGCTTTGAGTTTACAGTTTCCACCATGATGAAAAAATCCTTCTTCCATGTTCCGTAAATATTGGTACTGCTCATGAATATTAATGAGCTGATAAAATCTTGAATAAATGTTAAACAGGGAAAGGGGGGTTAATAGAAACAGATGAAAAAATAACATTGTAAGAATAATTTGTAGCTGATTTTGATATTGTTACAGGAAAATTACTACAGGAACAAAGAATTATACAACAGCACACAAAATGAGACATAAGAATGATTTGAATAATTTATAAGCTGGGTATAATAACCTATTATCTGACCTATGAATGCTTATAAATATTCTATCAAACTACTGACGAATATTCTAAGAATTGTCGAAGGTAATATAACATTGATTTTCAATAATATTAGTGTCACAAGAAGTGATCAGTGATGAGAAGAGGAGATAGCTGTATACTGACTAATCATCAGTTAATCCCACATGGGAACAGATATCCGTTAGCCCATTCCCTCATATTGATGACTTTTTACGACTCTGTAAAAGTCACTTTGTGAAACCATTGTGATAAATAGAGCATTTGCTCCTGTAGGAGCAAATGCTCTATTTATCACAATGGTTTCACACTACAAATTTCTAAAAAAAAATCCGTTTCTCTAGTTAATGCTCCTTTTCGGTAGATTTATTCAAAGAGGTTGTATCAAAAAATAGCCTATGAGGTAATGGGTTAACTCTTTACTTGATACGAGACACACACACACACACATAGATGATGACAGTGGGGAGGGAGATAATGATTTTGTACTTTCTGCCTGCCTGCATCTGTCTGTCTGTTAGTCTGTCTGCCGCACCGTCTGCCTGTCATACAGTCAGTCAGTCTGTCTGGCCATCCATCCATCTCTCCATCCATTGGTCTGTCTGTCTGTTTGTTTCATGTTATAATCAAGGATTTGAAAAGAAATGGAAGAAACATTGAAATAAACAAAAGTTTCTCTTGATGAAAATTTACTCAGGGGACTTAAATTTTAGGGTTTACATTACTTTGATGTCTATTTTTGCAGTGTCTGATTTTGAAGTCCAACCCTCTTGTAAACCTGCCAGAGGCTGTCGGCAACCTGGTAAAGTTGACAACTCTAGACCTCAGGGGCTGTGGGCTAACAACTCTACCACATACCATTGGCAAATGTTCCAACCTACGCTGCCTTAAGCTAGAAAATAACAAGTAAGTTACATGCATATGCTCCAACCGACGCTGCCTTAAGCTAGAAAATAACAAGTAAGTCACATGCAAATATTCCAACCGACGCTGCCTTAACCCTTTCCTCCATAAATACGCCTTTCTACGCCTCTGTAAAAGTCACCTGTTGAAACCATTGTGATAAATAGAGCATTTGATCCTATAGGAGCAAATGCTATATTTATCACAATGGTTTCAAACTACTAAATTCTAAATGTTTCCTTTTCTCTAGTTAATGCTCCTTTTCAGTAGATTTATTCAAAGTGGTTGGATCTAAAAAATGTCTGAGGTAATGGGTTAAGCTAGAAAATATCTTGATCTACACTGTTTACAACTGTCAGTACACTTGTTTACTGTGTTCAGAGGGACATTTCTGATAAATGTTTTCAGACAGGTTTTGTTTTCAAATGCATAAAAGTACAGTAAAACCTCTCTAATTAGATCATCCGAAGGTATAATGCTGAGTCTTAACTGCAGATGGTAGCTTAACCCATTACTCCATAAATACGCCTTTCTACGCCTTTGTAATATTCACTTCTTGAAACCATTGTGATAAATAGAGCATTTGCTCCTATAGGAGCAAATGCTCTATTTATCACAATGGTTTCAATACTACACAGTTCTAACATTTTCCTTTTCTCTAGTAAATGCTCCTTTTTGTTAGATTCATTCAAAGAGGTTGGGTCTAAAAAAATAGGCTATGGAGGAAAGGGTTTACCAATTTCCTCATATTGACGCCTTTTAACACCTTTGAGCACCTTATGATGATACGGGTTGAAGAAGAATTTTCCTTTCAAAGACTACAGTAGTTATTAGATGGTATTGACCAACAAAATAGATGTTGGGAAAGCATATATAGAGTTAACCCATTGCCTCAGAGGCTATTTTTAGATCCATAGCAGTATATGCTCTGTTTATCACAACAGTTTCAAAACTACACATTGGTTAATGCAGGATGAAAGACATACCAAAAGCTCAAATGTGAGCTTCATGCATTGCTTTTGTCCTGCATTAACCCTTCTTCCATGACTCCATGAATATTCATATAAGAAATAATAACATCATGAATATTAATTAGATTAAATATCTCATGGAGAGAGAAAATATTTTGGCCATGGCAGAAACTGTAGAATCATATCTTTATCATATCATAAGCAAACAAAGCATGCCCTGATCAGATGGTTCCTATAAGAGCCATCTGATCTGGGTCTACTCTGTTTGCAAAGATGTAGGAAAGTGTATTTATGGAGTAAAGGGTTAAGCAACCACCTGCTTTTAAAGACATGAATATTTATCCATTAATCCATTCCTCCATAAATACACCTTTCTACGCCTCTGTAAAAATCACCTGTTGAAACCATTGTGATAATAGAGCATTTGCTCCTATAGGAGCAAATGTATAGGAGCAAATGCTCTATTTATCACAATGGTTTCAAACTACAAAATTCTAAATTTTGTCTTTTCTCTAGTTAATGCTCCTTTTCAGTAGATTTATTCAAAGTGGTTGGACCTAAAAATAGCCTATGAGGGAATGGGTTAACTAGTAGATTTAGAGAGTTTCTACTGTATGTTTGTATCAGAGAAGGGTTTGAAGACATTACTGGTGGTCTCTGTGTTTGCAGGTTGCAAGTAATTCCTCCGCAGGTTGGGCAGCTGAGTCAACTGCAGCTGTTGCAGCTGAACAACAACAACCTGCAGTACCTGCCAGCCATGCTGGCCTTCCTGCCGGATACAGTCACTATCTGTGGTAAGACTCATTCAAGCTCACCACCCTTGCCTCTGAGCTGCTTTAACCGTTTCCTTCATATTAATGCCTTTTTAGACATTTGCAAACAAAGTAGACCCAGATCAGATGGCTCCTATAGGAGCTGTCTGATCAGGGTCTGTGCTGTTTGCCAATGGAATTTGAGGAAATCTTTTATTTTTGAAAATGACTATAATATTTCACCTATCACATTTTATTATATATATTTGGTCCATGAATATTCAGTAGGTATTGAACTTTGGAATAAACTTAGAACAGGGAAAGGGACAACTCTTACTATATGTATGTACATTTAAGAAATAATGACATCATGAGTATGAATTAAACGAAAGTTTATAATGACTTGAACACAATACCTTTTTATCCATAGCAACATATGCAAACAGAAAAGACCCTGATCAGACAGCTCCTAAAGAAGCCATCTGATCAGGGTCTACTTTGTTTGAAAATGCATTAAAAGGCTCATCAATGCTCATCAATGGAGTAAAGGGATAATATTGGTATAATACATGTAGGCCAGAATTTACCAGTAGAAATAAAAAGAAATATTCGACTCACATTCTGAAAGAGGAGGGCTACAATGGTAGTTGACACAATAAGCCTTATAAGTCATTAAATTATAATGTTATTTAGTTCCTTTACATGTAGCCCCTTAACCCTTTCCTTCATATAAACGCCTTTTGACACATTTGCAATCAGGGTAGAACCAGATCAGATGGCTCCTGTTGGAGCCGTCTGATCAGGGTCTGCTGTTTGCTTATGGGAATTTATAGATATTATGCAGTTTCCACAACAGTGGAATTCCCTTCCCCATGTTCCATACATGTATTGTTGATTCTGTCCATGAATATTCATGAGGTGAAGAAATCTTGAATAAATCGAGGGCTTGGTGCAAAACTATTGTAACTCCTTCACTTTGTGAACGAGTTACAATAGTTTTGCACCAAGCCCTCGAAATATTAAACAGGTAAAGTGTTTGCTATTTGAACGCTAACGGGCAATTGGTACTTACTTAACTCGGTGTCTCAATCCAAACTGTTTGGCACTCTGAAGAGTTAACTGTATTATAGCAGATTTTATGGCAGATATGACAATTATTTAGCATGCAAAGAATTAACCCTTTTCCTGGTAAACATTCATGTCAGAAATAATGACATCATGAATATTCATTTGGGGAATTTTTATAATGTAAACTTTTCAAGGGAAACTTGCCAAAAGCAAACAGAGTAGACCCTGATCAGGAGCCGTCTGATCTGGGTCTACTCTGTTTGCATATGCTTTAATAAATAAAAGTGTGTTTATATGAGGGAAAGGGTTAAGCTAAGAGAAGCAATTACTGTAACCCTTAGACAGCAGAAAATAAGTGCACTGGCATTTGCAAATAGTGTACCCTGAGATTGGAGGACTCCTAGAAAGGTCTTTTGATATGGGTCTCCAGACTGAGTCCAGTGTTCCATCATTCAAAATCTTCTAGCAGATTTCAACCTCTCATACTGGATAGACTCTATTCTTCAAACATAATGGACCATTCCACTTTGAAATTTCAGTATTCAAATGGTCAACCCTTTCCATCATATAAATGCCTTTTAATGCATTTACAAACAAAGTAGACCCAGATCAGACAGCTCCTTTAGGAGCTGTCTGATCAGGGTCTGCTCTGTTTGCTTTTGACATGATGAAGAGCTGATTCTACAGTTTTTATCAAAGCAAAAAATTCACTGAAAGTTTTACATTATAAAAATTCAGCTAATAAATATTCATGATGTCATTATTTCTTACATGAATGTGAAACAGGGAAAGAGTTAACGGGTCTCTAGTGTATAATTTCTGTTGTTCTGTCACTTGTGATTAAATGTATATCTGTCCGTCTGTTATAGCTATCAGAATCACATGGGTTCTTTAGACATTGCATTATTCATCATCAGTTTATACTACATAGGAGTGTAATAAATTTTCTGTTTCACTATTTAACCCTTTCCTCCATAAATACACCTTTCTACATCTCTGTAATAGTCACTTTATGAAAACATTGTGATAAAAAGAGCATTTGCTCCTATAGGAGCAAATGCTCTATTTATCACAATGGTTTCAAATCTACATAATTCAAAAAGATTTCCTTTTCTCTAGTTAATGCTCCTTTTCGGTAGATTTATTCAAAGAGGTTGGATCTAAAAATAGCCTATAAGGGAATGGGTTAATGATAGCCTTTGCCAACAAGTTTGATTCAGATGATACAATAATGAATGGAATTAGACTACAATATTTGCAAACAACAGTTTGGTTAGAATGCTAAAGGTTAAATTGCCCTTACATGATGATATTTGTCACTCATAAAGGTAGTTCATTTTGTTTTGTAAATGTTAAGTTAATGTTTTCCAGTTCAGGGAAATCCATTACTTCCCAAAGAAGATTATTCCAAGTACCAACAGACGCCTGAGCCAGGGTTTTGTTTATTACCGAGTCTTAAGGAGCTAACAGCAAGGGAGATAATCAAATGCAACATTCCCAACACACACACATTACCAAATATATTGCAAGGTAAGCAACAGATGGGGAAGGTCATACTATTCGACTCTGTTGAAATGTACAGTAAAATCTCTCTACAGTGACCACACAAAATAATTTGGGCTCTTACAGACATGTGATAGTTTAACCCATTACCTCACATTGACGCCTTTTGACGCCTCTGCAAAAGTCACCTGTTGAAACCATTGTTATAAATAGAGCATTTGCTCCTATAGGAGCAAATGCTCTATTTATCACAATGGTTTCAAACTACAAATTTCTTAAATTTTCCTTTTCTCTAGTTAATGCTCCTTTTCGGTAGGTTTATTCAAAGAGGTTGGGTCTAAAAGTAGCCTATGAGGGAATGGGTTAATGCAGGAAGAAAGTTATACTGGAACAACTTCTAAAGGCTTTTTTTCTGCAGTAAGCAGCCATCAGCTTTAACCATTTACATGTAATCCATAGATATGCCTTTTTACACCTTTGCAAATAGGATCGACCCAGATCAGACCACTCTTACAGAAGCCCTTGGATTAGGATCTGCTGTGGTCACTATGGAGAGGTCCTACTGTTATATGGTTTAAAAAAAATAATATCTCTAGTACAGAAAGTGCTTAAGACAACTGAATGTGTGTTTAAGTGGTGCCTTTAGGTTTGTGTCAAAATGTGTTCCCACATAATTCCATCTGGTCAGTGTCTGCTCTGTTTGCTTATGAAATAATATAGATATGATTCTACAGTTTCTGCCATGGCCAAAACTTCCTGTGTCCATGTGCCATTATAAAAAATCTTATTAATATTCATGATGTCATTATTTCTTACATTAATATTCATGGTGTAAAGGGTTAAGGGGGAATTACCCTTGTTAACCCTACCTAATTGAGACATGTTTTATACCTTTGAAAACAGTGTTGACCCAGATCAGACAACTTCTATAGGAGCTGTCTGAAAAGGGTTGTTTTGCTTGCTGATAGAGTGGTAAAGGAGCATTTACAAGAGAAAAGAAATTTTTCATATTTGTGTAGTTTTGAAATCATTGTGATAAATACAGCATTAATTTTGCTCCAAAGGAGCAATTGCTCTATTTATCACAATGATTTCACAAAATGACTTTTACAGAAGCGTCAAAAGGCGTCGATATGCAGGAATGGGTTCAATTATATTTGCAAAGGCGTTAAAGGTGTTAAAAGGTGTTATTATGCAGGAAAAGGTTAAGAGGGTTTTTTAATGTGTACAACTTCACTTATTTACATTTGTTTCTCGTATAAATTTCAGACATGTTGAAATCAGTCAGTTTCTGTTCACATTGCGGGGGACCAGTGTTTGACATTCACTCCAGCAAGATCATTCCATGGCATTTCGCATTCGGCAGTGTGACCTGGATCCCACTTTACCAGCAGCTGTGTTCTTCTCACCATCCTCGCCCCAGTCACTAGGGCAACTGTTGCCAAGCAACAATAAATGAGTACTGCTATGAGATTTCCAACCATAGGACATCACAAGTGTTATAGACCCAGATCAGTTGCTGAATTTAAAATTCAGCAACTGATCAGCATGTACACTGTTTATCATATCAGCAAAGCATGGTAGGTTCTGATGAGTTTCTGGCCTTGCTCAGACAGAGCAACATAAAGGTGCGTACTCAAATACTAGAATTGTCATTTCTCAGCCAAACTCTATGTTGTGACCACTCTTTAGAATCGTCTCGAAGAGACGATTCTAAAGAGTGGTCACAACATAGGGTTTGGTGGAGAAATAAGATATATTCTTTTAGTTTATACATCTTATCTGGACCTCTGTCAGATGTCACATTTTCAGTGTTGCAGCAGAATTGAGTGTACACTTTTTGCAAATTATGGAAGTCCCATGGCAGTGCTCAAATAAACATTAATCTAGTCCACGTGTTTTGGCATTAACTGTGATACATAGCTAAAGTGTCTAGGGATAACCCATACAGCTTTCTTTTAAAGGTTCTTTGTATGTCATGCAATGCTGTTGAAACAAGTTCCTTGTTCTTTCCAGCTTACTGTAATAAAAAATGTTTTTAACTCTTTACCTCATAAATACACCTTTATTAACACCATTGAAAATAGAGTAGACCCAGATCAGACAGCTCAGGTAGGAACTATCTGAGCAGAGTCTGCTCTGTTAGCTTATGAAATAATAAAGATCAGATTCTACATTTTCTGTCACTGCCAAAATTTCCTGTGTTCATATGCCATTATAAAACAAATCATATAATTTTCATTCATGATGTCATTATTTCTTATAAGAATATGCATAGGGTAAAGAGTTAATATACTACAAATATCCTGGAGATCTCTTTGTATGTAAGAAATCATAATCAACATACATGTATTGTGATCACTGTGATAAGACAACAGAAATAATGCTATGAAGAATTATAAAAATATTAACTGCAGTAAATCCTCATCAATTAAAACACTCAAATAAGTATTATTGTCACTTTTTAAACCTTTCCCTGTTTTATGTTTATTCCAAAATATCAATACCTACAGAATATTCATGGACAAAATAGTTATAATGAAATATGGAACATTATAACCATTTTAGAAAGTAAAGAAACAGTTCTATCAAAGTCCATTAGCAAACAGAGCAGACCCTGATCAGACGGCTCCTATATAGTCTGATCTGGGTCTACTCTGTTTGCAGATGCGTGAAAACATGTTTATATGAAGGAAAGGGTTAAGACAAGTGTCAGTTTAATGCAGGAAGGAAGTTGTGCCGAAATATCCTCAGAGCTTTCTGCATGACTTCCGCTCTGCAACAACCCTTTCCTTCATATAAATTGTATTTTCATGCCTTTGCAAACAAAGTAGACCCAGATCAGATGGCCCCTTACAGGAACCATCTGATCAGGGTCTGCTCTGTTTGCTTATATTATAATATCGGTCTGATTCAACAGTTTTTGCCTGTAAGAGCTAAAATGTCCTGTGTTCATATGCCATCATTAATATTCATGATGTTTCATGAACATTGAACAGGGAAAGTGTTGAGCATCCTCCTGCCTTGAAAGATCTCATATCTTCTTTAATATGAAAAATTCGAATTGTTGATGTTTTACTGTATGTATTTAAATGTGCCATAAGCTTTTATATCCCAAAAATGAAGTTCGGAGTGGGGGTGGGGGGGAGAGACCTGGATATATAGGAGTCACAATGATGATTGGTTAGTCCGTTGGTTAGTCCATAGGTTAACCCTTTCTCCTCATATAAACATTTTCATGCATTTGCCAAAAAAGTAGACCCACATCAGAGCTGTTTGATCAAGGTCTGCTCTGTTTACATTTGACATGATGAAAAAGATCTATCAAATTCCATTAGCAAACAGAGTTGACCCTGATCAGACAGCTCCTATTGGAGTCGTCTGATCTGTGTCTACTCTGTTTGCAAATGTGTGAAAAGGGAAAAGGTTAAGTTCACTTTCTGTAACTTTCCCAATGGTATTGACCACAATGGAAACAACAAAAGTCTTGATTTATTTTAGAAAAATATAAATACATATGTAGAATATCTAGATCTACTAGTACCAGTATTTCAACAATGAAGTTATTTTTTAACCCTTATCCTGAAAAAAAAAAAGACTTGATCACATTTGCAATTAGCTTAGATCCAGATGAGACATGGAGAAACTGGGCATCTCGTTAGGATCCAAGCTGCTTGGCATTAACCCTTTCCTTGTTCAGTATTCATGTAAAAAATAATGTCATCATGAGTATTGATTAGCTGAATTTTTCAAATGCAAACTTTTCAAGGAGCGTTTTTGTTCTGACAAAAACTGTAGAATCAGGTCTATATCATGTTGAAAACAAACAGACCAGACCCTGATCACATGGCTCCTATAGGAGCCGTCTGATCTGGGTCTACTCTGTTTGCAAATGCGTAAAAAGGCGTTTAAATGAGGGAAAGGGTTAAGGAGTCGACAGTATTGAAAAGTACAACATATCAGAGTTTGATCAGATACTGTTGTTTTGGCAGGACAAGGGTTAACGCTTTACTCCATGAATATTCATGTAAGAAATAATGAAATCATGAATATTAAATAGATTAATTTTTATACTAGCATTTGGACACAGGACTTTTTGGCCATTGAAGAAACTGTAGAATCATAGGTATATTATTTCATAAGCAAACAGAGCAGACCCTGGTCAGATGGTGATGGCAGATCTGGGTCTACTCTGTTTGCAAAGGCATAGAAAGGTAGAATTGTGTTAATTAGTTGGTATTTAGGACAAGTGGCTGCTGAAAGCAAGGTGAAAGTAAAACAGAACGCTCCTATAGGAGCGTTCTATTTTACTTTCACCTTGCTTTAAGCAGTCATCTGCCTTTAACACAAGATACTTGATGTAATTTAGTGGCCGTTATATAGTGGCCGTTATAGAGAGGTTATACTGTATTTACGGAGTAAAGGGTTAATGCTAATGGCACTCTTGTGCACTGTATAGTATTTACTGCTGTCTATGCAAAACTTGCTATGGACCAAAGAGTAGGTGAGCACACTGCATTATGGAAGCCTTTAGGCTTTGCAAACAGTGCAGAACTAGATCAGCTGCTTTATTTCAAACATGGATTCTGATCAGGTTCTACACCGTTTGTCACATGTGTCAGCAAAACAGATTAGGCTCTGTTGGATTTCAGAAATTGCAGAACCTTATCTGATGTCACATTTTTACATAGCTGCTTTCAAATTAACCCATTTCCTGTTCACTGTTCATGTATGTTATAATGACATAATGAATATATATGAGCCAAGCTATTTTATTAACCCATTCCCTCATATTCACAACTTTTGACGACTCTGTATATATACTATACTATATTTATCACAATGGTTGCAAAACATGACTTTTATAGAGGCGTAAAAAGTCATCAATATGAGGGAATGGGTTACCCTTTATTCCATAAGCATGCCTTTCTATGCAAATAGCGTAAACCCTAATCAGACAGCAAACAGTATGAGCGGTCTGATCAAGGTCTGCTCTGTTTGCTTATGAAATAATATAGATATATGATTCTAAAAGATTCTGCCATGGCCAAAAATTCCTGTGTTCATGTGCAATTATAAAAATAATAATCTATTTAATATTCATGATGTCATTATTTCTTGCATGAATATTCATGAAGTAAAGGGTTTAAGGTAACTTAATGTATTTTTAAGTGGTGCCTTGAGAGGTTTTACTATAAATATAATGTGTTCCAACGTAATTCCAGTTAAATGTATTTGTTTGTGGGTCACTTTTGAGTTTCACATTCTTTTTATTTTGCTATAAGTTACAGTAGAACCCCTCTAATGCGACCACTTAATGAATAAACATGGTTGTCTTTATAAACAGGTGAGCTTTCTGCATTATTTTTGTCCTGCATTAAGCTACCACCTGCATCTAGCATCCAGAATTATACCGCTTTGTGTGGTCGCATTAGCGGGGTTTTACTGTTTATGTTTATCAGGAAGCTTTGAAATTCCAATTTCCTCACAGAGGGGCCATATGATTTACACCGCCGTTCAAAGTTCTTGTGTATACATTAGAACCTGTCTTAAGTAGTCCTCATAAAGAAGTCTAATTATGGGTCTGTATGGTGGGTGTGGTACATGTAGCTTAACCCATTCCCTCATGCGCTATTTTTAGATCCAACCTCTTTGAATAAATCTACCAAAAAGGAGCATTAACTAGAGAAAAGGAAATTTTAGAATTGTGTAGTTTGAAACCATTGTGATAAATAGAGCATTCGCTCCTTAGGAGCAAATGCTCTATTTATCACAATGATTTCACAAAGTGACTTTTACAGAGTTGTCAAAAGTTGTCAATATGAGGGAATGGGTTAATGCAGGTCAAAAGTAATGCAGAAAGCTCCTATAGGAGCGTTCTGCATTACTTTTGCCCTGCATTAAGCAACCACCTCTTTTTTTTAAAGACGCCTATGTTTAATAAGTGAATGGACACTTATTACAGGTTCAACTATACTGGTACATTATATTATGTGAGCTGCTTCATGAGAAAAGGTGTCTATAGCTCTTTGCACGCTAAGTAATTGTTGTCTGCAAGATTCGTCATTTGCTGCAATTCTCATTTAATTTCTCTAATATACATGTATATTCATACAAAGTGTCAAAACAGTTTGGATCCTGTTGAGATACTGAGCTCCTTAGCTTCTCATCTGGATCCAAACTGTGTTCACAGGTTATCACAAAATTTCCACTAGGATTTGATCAGGATCTACACTGCCAGTCAATTAGGATAATAAAATCTGACAATTTCTTAATCGTCAAATGATATAGATTCTCAGATGGCATCACATCCAATGTGGTGGCTGCTCTGGGTATGTGCTGTTTGTAATGTCCAGAGACACCTTTTCTTGAGACGTTGCTCAGTTCATTGATATCATGTCCATCATGGACTTTTTGTCTGCTGAGAAACATTTCGTCAGTAACAAAGTCACCTACTTTAGTCTTCACATTTATCTTTCATTCCTTTTCAGAAACAAACTCATAATCAAATACATTAAAACCCCTCTAAACCGGACATTCAATTTATCTGTCTTGGAGACAGGTGACAGCTTAACTCTTTCCTCCGTAGGCTATTTTTAGACCCAATCTCTTTGAATGAATCTACCCAAGAGGAGCATTAACTAGAGAAAAATAAAGTTTTAGAATTTTGTAGTTTGAAACCATTGTGATAAATAGAGCATTTGCTCCTACAGGAGCAAATGCTCTATTTATCACAATGGTTTCAACAGGTGATAATTACAGAAGCGTAGTAAGGCGTATTTATGGAGGAAAGTGTTAATGCAAGGTTTCTGCACGACTTTCACCCAGCATTAATCAGCCACCTGCCTCCAAGTATCTCTACTAGAATTCCGGTTTAGATGGGTTTTACTGTAGATTGGATCTTTATAATACACTGTGTCTCTCAGCAGCTCATCTGCATCCAAACTGTTTGTAAAGATTTTCCCACTTTTGCCTGTTGTGTGTTATTGGTTATGGGTTCATATTATCAGAGCGACCAAAAACTTTACAATTTGCACATTGCCTTGTTGTTTGTCATAGTCAGTTTTATCAAATTTGTTATGACTATAATCCATTTTGTGAGATGTTTTTTTGTTAAGCCATATTGTGTTAATTTTTGTACAAGTGCCATGGTTCAGTTTGTTTGTAGAAATTATGTAGTGATCCTAATTTATTATTGTCTGCATATGTAAATGCCATTACAGTAAAACCTCTCTTTAACGGCCACTAAATTACATCAAGTATTTTGTGTTAAAGGCAGGTGGCTGCTTAAAGCAAGGTGAAAGTAAAACAGAACGCTCCTATAGGAGCGTTCTATTTTACTTTCACCTTGCTTTAACCCATTCCCTTATATTGACGACTTTTGACGACTCTGTAAAAGTCACTTTGTTAAACCATTGTGATAAATAGAGCATTTGCTCCTATAGGAGCAAATGTTCTATTCATCACAATGGTTTCAAACTACAATATTCTCCTTTTCTCTAGTTAATGCTCCTTTTTGGTAGATTTCAAAAAGGTTGTATCTAAAAATAGTATATGAGATAATGGGTTAAGCAGCCACCTGCCCTAAATACCAACTAATTAACACAATTTAGTGGTCGTTGTGGAGAGGTTTTACTGTATAATTACATGTGTACTGGTATAGCTAGAAAAATTTGACCTGTATGCAGAATACATAATGAGAGAGATGACGCTGTATAAATAAAACTCCGCCGATAAATCGTGAAGTCTATTCACGCTGAAATTACGGGAGAGTGATAGCCCGTGCATATGTAAACCATATAATCACGAGTGTGTCCATGCATAGTTGCTCACCGGGACACGTGCCAAGCATAAACTCGTGCAATGATGATGATAAAAATAGAAATGTTACGAATTTATACAAATTAAGTAGATTAGGGTTCCGGTCAAATTGTTCGAGCTATATAATTATGGAATTTTGTGTTATATTGTTATACAGTCAAGTCTCGCTCATAATTAAGTAGAACCCTTCTAAACATGACATTGAATTTAGCATAAATCTTGGAGACTGAGTCTGGGTCTACTCTGTTTGCATAGATGTAGAAAGGTGTATTTATGGAGTAAAGGGTTATTAAGCAACCACCTGCCTTAAAGTATCTAAATGTTTCTCTGCTAGAATTCCACTTTAGAGGGGGTTTACTGTATTAAAGAAGTCTACGTCTGGATTTTTAAAGCAGATGGTAGCTTAATGCATGTCAGAAGGGTATCACTTTTACCCTGCATTAAGCACCTGCTTTTACAGTCTCATATGTTAACCCTTTCCTCCATAAATACACCTTTCTATGCCTCTGTAAAAGTCACTTTATGAAACCATTCTGATAAATAGAGCATTTGCTCCTATAGGAGCAAATGCTCTATTTATCACAATGGTTTCAAACTACAAAATTCTAAAAAAAATCCTTTTCTCTAGTTAATGCTCCTTAGATTCATTCAGAGGTAAAAATAGCCTATGGAGGGAAGGGTTAATAAATCATGTGATCACTTTAGCGAGACTCTTCTGTATTCTCATCCATTGTGCTAGACTGCTAGTAGCTTAGAACCTTGTATCACAATCTTTGTAGAGTGTATTTATGCATCGCAGAATTTAGTTACAAATGTTTATATGCAGTTACTGAAGCCTCTACTGCACATCCTTTTGGATGATGCAATATATCTCTTCAAGCAGGGTTGCCACAAACCAGAGGAAACAAAATTCCCTGACATTTCCCTGACATAATTTCGAATTTCCCCCGACACATTTCATCGCGAAATTGGGTCTTTCTGTCATAATTTCTGTAATACTGTTACGTTTCTTATCGGTAGCTGTGCTCTTTATCGCTTCATGTTGGTAGCATGGTTCATTACGGTAATTACTCGCCTAACGCTTCTAAGTTTACAGGAGGTAACTAGATTGAATAACAACACAACACAGTATTCATCAGTTGATCGTCTTTATGTAGATTCTTCAATGAATGATCGTAAATCTAGAATCTACAGCATAATAACTAAATTATCTGGCCAACAGTACGAGAGTATTATTATACGCTGAAAGCGGCGAAACGACTACAATTCTCTCGTCCGCGATTCATCGAGTGGCATCATCAGTTCCAGGCATCAATCAATCTATGTAATATTATAAATTCGTAGATAAAGTTATTCCCAAAATTATCAGTCTAAATGGTCAGCTCTCATATAATTTGGATAAATTTAGGTAAGGGTCTTGATTGTTTACTGCTTCCTTACATCGAAAGTATTCATGTTGTTTGGTTATCGACTTTGACAGAGGATGGCTTCTCTGATATTAATTCTAAACTGACTGACCTCGAGACACTGATCTCGGGGGTTTATATAGGAAAATAGGGGTGGGTGAAAGTTTGGGGTGAGTTCTATGGGTGATGGGCGAAATATTGGGCGATCCGCCCAGGCTAAGGGTGACGTGACGTCACCGCCCAAGGAAATCAACCAAAAATCGCCCAAACTATTGGACGTTAGCCAAAACGTAACCTCAAACCTATACTCTGTTCGAGACAATATATCAATATATATTTAAGGCACATTGTATACTAACCAATGTAAAATTATAGAAGGAAGACATAATTATCTCTTCTTTATCAACTTCTGTAGTATTTATGTATAATTTGAGCGTCTATAGCAACAATCCCATAATGCATTTAGATAAGATGGCTGCCATAAACAAAATGATGCTGGATAAATGCTGCTCGATGATAACTCGTTCTGTTGGCTTAGATCATCAAAACTGTGATAAAACATGGAGTTACAACTCAGTTCCCTGTTGTTTAACAAATACATGTAGAGACAACAATGAATAAGGTCTACTTAAAGTAGACAAACGGCTATTCGTCCATGGATCTGCACGAACTGGATCTAGCAGCCAGCGTAACAAACAGATTGCATGAATTGTACTAGAGATTCATCAATCTGTAAACTTGCGTTGGTGTGCTACAACAGCAATAATATAAAAGAAACAGCAAGGAATTATACTGAAAATTATCAAATATAACTCAGGTAAGATGTTATACAAAGTTGCAAAGTTACGTTTGATTTCTCTCGTTACGCTATTACTCCAAGTTCCAAGTCCGTGCAAAATCATGGGGGAAAGACCAGGGCATATCATTACCCCCCTCTTACAGAGGCTAAGCTCCTGCTGCCTCAAATTAATATTTAAAGATAGCATTTGCAATACAACTATTTAACAACAACATTTGAAAATTTAACAATTTGTATTACAAACACCTTATAGATGATGCAAACTATCATGTCAGCATTTTATAAGAACTTTAAAATACATAACATGATAGTTGCCAATTTGCACAGTCTGCAAATCTATCTCTTATAGAATAAGTTACTGTCCACTACCACCAGTCACAACTTCCGGTTCCGGTCTAGTGGACACTTAAAGCTGATTAAACAACTAAGCAAATGCATACTCATTTTAGTATACTGTATGTTAAAATAACATTTGTACCATTATTTGGTAGCCATGACATTAAATGTCTTAGAAATATTAACCATTTATTCCTATAAATGTGTGTGCATAGATTAATGCATAGACATGCAGGAATTACAACCTGAATGAAGTAACATCAATTTGTACAATTACAAAATTATTTTAAGTTCAAACTGATTGCAATGTTTCTTACAGTAATACAGTCAAGCTAAATTAGCATTGCAGAATAACTCACTCTACAATCACCAGCTTCAGCTATGACTATCAAATATCTCATGACAAATACTATGCCCACACTTCAGTATTTAAATAACAAGATCACTTCAATATTTCAGTGTTGACTTAATTAAACTGCTTGTCAACATTTTACACTTTAAATTAATCACTTAGGTAGCACAGAATTCAATGTCACTTGAATTCACATTCACATAACAGTCCTTGTTAGGAATCCACTGGTACTGGTCCATTTTACAGGTACTTGTTAACAATATGCAGGTACTTGTTAACAATTTACAGGTACTTGTTGAGTTCACAATTTTATGACACTTGTATTACTATGATATTTATAGAGCTGTGTGAGCTTTCTTAATTACACTCTTAACACTTGGCCTATCTCTTTTACACTCATCCTCCTCTCTCTGCCCTCTCCATCTCTTAGCTGGTGGTGGTAATTCTGTGTTTTTATTTTCATTTTCTTCAATTTTCCTGTAAATGTTCGTTACTTTCCTTTCAATTCGTTTAACTTCATCCAAGGTGTTTTGTATGGCGCGATTTGTAGCTAGTGTTGCCTTCAGTTGTTCATCCATTGTTTTCGACATTCTCTCCATGTATTTGATAATTTCTGCTGTTTGGTTTTCCGTCTGTGATTCTTTTACGTCAGTTTCTTTAGTTATAGTTTGGGTGTGGCAGCTGTTCTTTGAAAGGTTAATTATCTTATTAGTTGCATTGTTAATTGGCACTTGTTTAATTGCTGGTGAGTGATCAAGGCCTTTAAGGAAAGAATAGAGTCCATCACTCTCTTTCATAAGGGGATCAGCTTTGTCCACTGATGATGGCATAATATCCTCGAAAGGCTGATACTCGCTTTCCTCAAGAGTCATTAACTTGGCCCTGAATTCTGGTGTCTGTGGTGTGGTAAGAGTGGTTGTAGGTGGATAAGGAGTGACAGGTTTGCTCTGTAGTGGTGATGGCTGCTGAATCTTGTGTGGCTGTGGTGATATAAGAAATAGTATATTGTCATTGGAGGCCAACTTTACATGACTGTCGTCTGGCTGAACTTGGTGTGTAGAAATTAAACCATGAGGTGTGACTTGTTCAGACTGTGAGTAAGTAGATGATCCTGGATTTGAATTGTGTAGGTAATTAAGAGGTGTTGGTATATACTCGGGGACCTTTGGAAATCTTCGTGGCTGTGGCACGATGGGCATTCTCGGTTGGCATTGATTAGCTGCTGCTCGTGATTGCTGGCCCGTAGACGTTTGGACTTCTGGTTCTGCTTCCAGCAACCACGAGGGAAGCAGTTTCCCATCGGCCATGCGTACAGTCTCCTCCTGCTCATCGTAAATGCCTTCTTCGTCTGCAAGATCTGTAGCCCGACATTGACCAAACCGCAGAAGACTCTCCTCTTTGGTCAGCATGGTTATAAACTGGCTATCTACAGCCACTGGATTTGACCCTTTTCTCAATATCTTTGAGTAATCCTGGACCCCCAACCTAGCCTCTTCAGTTTTGTGGCGTTGGTAACGTTTCATGTGGTCCAGTAGGGTTTTCCTATCCTGGCACCGGAAAGAGCACAGGGAACAGTAAAACGGCACCCTATCGATTGGTATGTGCTCCTTGAGGACATGGCCCACCAAACGTCCCTTGCGGTCAACCTTACCACATTTCACACACTTATACGCTCTGCCTCTATTCTTGGCTGACTGACTAGCCTGCAAATAGAAAAGTTGGGAATGCTTAATGACAATTATCTCAACTCTTGTTACATATTAATCTGGTAACTGATGTCGCCACTTTTGTTTGCATTGCTACATTGACACGCTCTCACAGAAATTCCAATTGACCTAACCTACATCATAGGCTACTTATTTTCTGCTTAAATCACGGCAACCTATACGGCACATCGGTGTAAAACAACGCTTGGGTTCCTAACATTTTCGACTATACACGGCATAAGCACTTAACATCTTTGGCACTCAAAGTCTTAGAAAGTACACGACTGGATTCAAGCATGAGGACTTCAAAACATCATGGTCATTTATTTCAACAATAATCAAGACATCATTATACAGCAAAGCAATTTTAAACATGAATTACAGTCATTTAAATACACATTTAATTCCCAATATTGGAAGTTGCTGTTGATATCTGCTATTAATTAGAAAGTCTTGCTTTCATCAGCCGCTTAGACAGGTATCTGGCCCACTTCGGAGGATTGTCACCTTCATATTTCTTCAATTTGTCATGGTGAACCAGTCTTTCTGTTCCGTCTTTGTCTATTTGTATTACGAAATTGATTGGAGATCGTTTAATCTTGACCACAAATGGTCCGCTGTACCTCTTTTCTAGCTTTGGGGCCACTCCTGGTCTCCTGATTTCATGTCGGCACCACACCAAATCTCCAGACTCGTAGTTCACTTGTACCACTTTTGTGTCATAGATCTCTTTGCTTCTTTTTGCATTCTCTTTCAAATGCTTACGGGCTATTTCATGAGCAAATAGCAGCCGGTCTTTTAATTCTTGTACATGATCACAGTGGTTAGTTGACCAATTATTAGAGGCGGGCTGATATATGACGTCTGCTGGAAGCCTTATTTCTCGACCCAGTGACATAAGGTTAGGTGTTAACCTAGTCGATTCATTTGGCGTACTCCTGTATGCTCCTGCCAAACATCCGAGATACAAGTCCCAGTCTTCTTGCTCGTCTACCAAATACGCTCTGATCATTTTAAGCAAAGTACGATTGAATCTTTCAGTTTGCCCGTTGCCTTTCGGATTGCGTGGACTTGTTCGAGTCTTGCGCACTCCTAGCATATCACACAGTTCCTTAAAAATCCTACTCTCAAATGTTGACCCTTGATCACTATGGATTCTCAAAGGCGTACCCCAACGAGAAATGAAATCGTTCAGAATCCGAGCTGCGCAATCTTCTGCTTGTTGGTTCGGAACAGGGATGATTTCAACATATTTAGTGAAATGGTCTGTCATCACTAATATGTATCGATTTCCCCTTGGCGTTAGAGGAAGTGGACCAAGGTAATCAATCGCTAATGTATCCCATGGTGCTCCGCTCCTTAAATGACCCATTGGCGCTTTTGGCACTTTTGCTGGCAATTTATCAGCTGCACATATATCACACTTAGTCACATACCATTGTACATCACTTTTCATGTTATACCAATATGATGTTTGAAGAAGTTTTGCTTTTGTTCTTTTTACACCAAAATGACCCGAAATAAGTGAGCTATGACTTTGATGAATAAGCTGGTTTCGCAGTTTACAAGGTACAACTAATTGCTTACACTCTACTTGGCCATCTTTCTTTGGCATACTTCTGTACAGTACACCCTCATTAAGATGGAGTGTATCCCATATAACCCAGTAGTGTCTGGTTTCGGGGCTTGCTGTTTCAATGTCTTTGCTATTTGGTTTGTTTCCATCAATCTTAGCCTTTAGAATAGGTGCTATGTATGGGTCTTGCAGTTGTTTTTCAGCCAGAGTTTCAACAGTTTCAGTTTGTAGCCATGTACTGAATTGCTTGGACGATGACTGAAACCCTGAACATGACGGTTCGTCTTGCTTGGCAGCACGAACTTCCACTGAAAGATTTTCATTCGTACTAGTTTCTGTATTACTTTTGGGTTTTTCTGCAGAGTTATTGCATGCACCTTCTGAAACAGATTGCTCGGTTGATGGATGCAACATCTGTTCAGCACGCCTTCGGCATTTATTGCAAGGTCCACACTTTAATAGCTCACTCGTATCAACTTCTGCGCATGAGCACTCTTTTGGCGTGGGACATCTTGACAACCCATCAACATGGCCCATCTTCTTGCCTGCTCGATATTCAATGGAAAAATCAAATGGTGCTAGTGCTTCAATCCACCTTGCAATTTTACCGTTTGGCTCCTTCAGACTTAGCAACCATACCAAAGCCTGGTGGTCTGTATGCACCACAAACCGTCTACCTAAAAGATATTGGCGAAAGTACTGCATAAAATACACAACAGCCAATAACTCTTTCTCGGTGATGCAGTAATTCTTTTCCGCCTTACTCATGCCACGACTTGCATAGGCAATGACCCTCTTACGTCCAGATTGCATCTGTGACAACACCGCTCCAAGGCCATAACCTGACGCGTCTGTATCAAGATAGAAGCACTCTCCATCATTCAAAGGGTATCCCATTATTTCTGGCCCTATCAATGCCTGCTTAATTGCATTGAAAGCTGCTTCACATGCTTCAGTCCATCTGAATTGAGCATCTTTCTTTGTTAGGTCTATGAGGGGTCTTGCAATCTTAGCAAAGTTTTCCACAAACCTTCGATAATAAGAACCAGTTGCCACGAACTGCTTCACCTGCTTTGCATTTTCGGGTTTTGGCCAATTAGCTATTTTTGATACATTTGTGGGATCGGGCTGAACTCCTTCTCTAGAGACGATATGTCCAAGAAACACCACTTGCTGCTGCAAGAAGTTGCACTTGTCTGGCTTTAATTTTAACCCAGCTTGCTTGATTCTTTCAAGAACTTGTTCTACTCTATGCATGTGCTCATTAAAATTTTTGCCATAAACAATAATATCGTCTATGTACACAAGACATGTCTCCCATTGTAATCCTTGAAGGGCTAATTCCATAGTTCTTTGGAAAGTTCCACAGGAGTTACTGAGTCCAAATGGCATTCTGGTCATTTCATAAAGGCCATATTTGCAGCAAAATGCACTCTTGGCTATGTCTTCCTCTTTCAGTGGTATTTGGAAATAACCACTTGTGAGATCTAGACTGCTAAAATAAGCTGAACCTGCAACTGCATCAAGGCAATCTTGAACACGAGGCAAAGGGAATCCATCCTGTTTTATCAAAGCATTTACTTTTCTATAGTCGACACATGGTCTAATTGCACCCGACTTCTTTCGTACAAGTACTATAGGTGAGGCCCAGGGCGAATCACTCTTTCGAATCACTCCCTTTTGGAGTAGATCTTCTATTGCTCGCTTCTCTTCATCAGCATAAGCGAGTGGTACACGCCTTGGTCTCTGCTTTATTGGAGCAGCATTGCCAGTATCAATGGAATGCTCTGCTAGGTGTGTCAGTCCTATGTCCCACTCAGATTTAGAAAATACATCTTGGTAATTACTGAGTAATCCGGCCACAACTTGAGCTTCACATTCTGACTTTCCTTGTACAGACCTCTTGTATAAATCTTTCAAATGCCCAGGAACATCTTTCTCAGTTGCCTTTGCCTTTAATCTCGGCTCTATACACTTATCATTTCTCTTCTCTACCTGGATTCTTCTTACGCTATTTAAATTGTCTAACTCTTCGTGTTCTGCATCTTTGATTACACTTATCACTCGCTCTACCTTTTCAGCTCTACCAATGACAGCGCTCTGTCTTAACTTAACCTCCGAAGGGAAAGGGTTCATAACTCGAATTTTACAGCACGGACCTTTGTTTATATCAACTAATGTGTTGGCCATTTTAAGGGGATATCTGTCCTTAAAAGCATCAGTCGGCTCAACGAGGTAATCAGACTCGAGGTCATCATCACTCTCAAAGCGCTCAATGTAAACATCGACAATAGCCTCTGTCTGACCTGGGACACTGACATCATCAGCCAAAGTAACTTGCCTACTTTTCTCAGACTTTCCTATCTGGAATACTGGAATATTAACTCCATTAAGTACAATCTTGTTTTTACTCAACAAGATATCAGCTGGTCCTACATTGCCTCTCCCAAGGATGTCAAACCCTAGCAGCGCATCATCCGAAATGTCTGCAACTATAACATCCTTCTGCAATGTCAGTGGACCCAAGGTAAGCTCTAATTCGGCTTTACCTGCTTCTTTAATTGGTGCACCCCCTGCTCCAACCAAAGTAGAAGTACTATTAAGATTAGGTTGCAGCCCTTTTGGCAACCTGTTATAAACTCTTGTCGAGATAATGGTATGAGATGCACCAGTGTCCATTGTAAAGGTCACCTTTTCACCATTTAAGGTACCTTTTATGTACACGCCATCCACAAGGCTTCTTCGCTTCTCACCCACTACCATTTGAGAAAGCTTCGGCTGTTCCACATTGTTTCTGTCAGTCTGTTGGCCACTATTGTCATTTACTGGGACCTCTCTTTGGCCGCAAGAGCTGGTCCATTCAAGTTTAAATGCTCCTTTCCTTTAGCTCCCATGAAATGCTCTCTTCCTTTAGCTCCCATTTCATTTTCCGTATCTCTGTCACTGTTCGGACACTCACGTGCATAGTGTCCCTTATTATGGCACTTGAAACATTCAACATTCTTTTTGAAGTCATTTCTTCTTGATGTTGATCTGCTTTCTTCAAGCTTCTGAATTCTTGAAATAAGCTCTTCCAATAAACTTTGGTCTATCTTGTCTTCCGACTTCTGAGAAGAGACGTAGTCTGTGTCTCGGTTCTGTTTTGACCAGTACTTTTGGCCTTTCCTCTGAATTGTTTGATCAGATTTTCTGTTTCCATGGTTACCAGCATGGTTTTCATGGTTACCAGCATGATAGGCTCTCCTAGCCGAAAAATTATTTCGTTTCTCTCCACGATTCGAACCTCTAATCTGTTTCAGGTTAATTGTGTGATAGACAGCTTCGTCTATGTTTCGTGGTTCTTTATTAAACTCTATTTCAGCTCTTAAATTATCATTGCTAAGCCCATCTAAAAATCTTCGGACTAAATCTTCATCTCTTGTTCTCCGGTCACGGTGACTATGCGCTTTGTCATACAGCCGTTTCAAGTCTGCAGCATACTCTTCAATCGACTCGTCATAATGCTGAACTCGCCTGCTGAACTTCACAGCATAGGATCTTTCTGTTTCAACAGTTCTGAACCTACTGTTCATCTCGGCTATTAGATCCTGGTAATTGTTCAGTATCTCTGATCTGGTCTGAGTAAACACATACTGGGCTGCAATACCATCTAAACGGGGAAGGAGCTGGTTCAACTTTTCATCATCTGACCATCGACTCCTATTTGCAATAGTCTCAAACTGTGCGATCCATGTCGCCCATTCATTTTTTCCATCAAATATTGGAATCTTAATATGAGGTGGTCTGAATACTGGACCCTGATCTACAAAGACATAGGGGTTGTTACGGGGTGGGGGATATGGAAGTTTGTTTGACCAATCTCCATAGGCCCTACGATCTGCTTGTTCTAAGTCACAACCACCATAATTTCCATTTCTATCAGAGGGTCTTCTAATTGGCATAGCCCTCTCTAAGATATGTCCTCTGTCAATTGATGATGGTCTGTCTTGTTGATGCCTGTAGTTATTTACATAGGAACTGTTACCCCCTGCATATGTACCACCATTTACCTGCCCCTGCCCCACACATGTTGTATTAGAGTAAACAGGTAACTGGGCACATGTACTTTCCCTAGGATTATTAACCACTTGACCCTCACCAGAAGGGAATTGCATATTATTCTCATGGTGTGTTGCTGTGTAAGAAATGTTTGTGTAAGGATGTGTGATGGGAACTTGACTATCACTATTAAAGCATTCTTCTGGCCTAGATCCCCTGCTTTCTAGCCTATCAAGAGTTTTTACTACATCTTTGAGTATGCCCGATATGCTGTTTATTTGAGATTGTAGACCCTGGTTAATTTCTTCAGAATCCTGGTTAGAATTCTCAGTAAAGTCCCCTTGAATAGAATTTCCCATCATACCACTGTTATTCTGGTCAGTATTTACTGTATTGGTCTCTCTATGTGGATGGAAACTAATCTCGTCATCAACCTGTTGTACATCCGCCATTTTGGTTAAAATTTGTTTAAATACAGTTTAAAGTACTAAATATTTTCTAAGGAGGTTGAATTCGTTTCACAGGATTTGCCTAATGAATGACAAATCCCACCGCTTCGCACCAAAATTTGTGTTACGTTTCTTATCGGTAGCTGTGCTCTTTATCGCTTCATGTTGGTAGCATGGTTCATTACGGTAATTACTCGCCTAACGCTTCTAAGTTTACAGGAGGTAACTAGATTGAATAACAACACAACACAGTATTCATCAGTTGATCGTCTTTATGTAGATTCTTCAATGAATGATCGTAAATCTAGAATCTACAGCATAATAACTAAATTATCTGGCCAACAGTACGAGAGTATTATTATACGCTGAAAGCGGCGAAACGACTACAATTCTCTCGTCCGCGATTCATCGAGTGGCATCATCAGTTCCAGGCATCAATCAATCTATGTAATATTATAAATTCGTAGATAAAGTTATTCCCAAAATTATCAGTCTAAATGGTCAGCTCTCATATAATTTGGATAAATTTAGGTAAGGGTCTTGATTGTTTACTGCTTCCTTACATCGAAAGTATTCATGTTGTTTGGTTATCGACTTTGACAGAGGATGGCTTCTCTGATATTAATTCTAAACTGACTGACCTCGAGACACTGATCTCGGGGGTTTATATAGGAAAATAGGGGTGGGTGAAAGTTTGGGGTGAGTTCTATGGGTGATGGGCGAAATATTGGGCGATCCGCCCAGGCTAAGGGTGACGTGACGTCACCGCCCAAGGAAATCAACCAAAAATCGCCCAAACTATTGGACGTTAGCCAAAACGTAACCTCAAACCTATACTCTGTTCGAGACAATATATCAATATATATTTAAGGCACATTGTATACTAACCAATGTAAAATTATAGAAGGAAGACATAATTATCTCTTCTTTATCAACTTCTGTAGTATTTATGTATAATTTGAGCGTCTATAGCAACAATCCCATAATGCATTTAGATAAGATGGCTGCCATAAACAAAATGATGCTGGATAAATGCTGCTCGATGATAACTCGTTCTGTTGGCTTAGATCATCAAAACTGTGATAAAACATGGAGTTACAACTCAGTTCCCTGTTGTTTAACAAATACATGTAGAGACAACAATGAATAAGGTCTACTTAAAGTAGACAAACGGCTATTCGTCCATGGATCTGCACGAACTGGATCTAGCAGCCAGCGTAACAAACAGATTGCATGAATTGTACTAGAGATTCATCAATCTGTAAACTTGCGTTGGTGTGCTACAACAGCAATAATATAAAAGAAACAGCAAGGAATTATACTGAAAATTATCAAATATAACTCAGGTAAGATGTTATACAAAGTTGCAAAGTTACGTTTGATTTCTCTCGTTACGCTATTACTCCAAGTTCCAAGTCCGTGCAAAATCATGGGGGAAAGACCAGGGCATATCAATACGTAATGGATTTTTAAAATATATCACATTCATTCTCATGTTTTCAAAATTCCCTGACAATTCCCTGACATTTGCCTATATTTTCAAAATTCCCTGACAGTTCTCAAAATTCCCTGACAATTCCCTGACCTTGAAAAAATTTAATTTTCCCTGACTTTTCCCTGACGCGTGGCAACCCTGTAAGACTTGAATGTTCGAGTTCTTAACCCTTTACCTCATAGAGACACCTTTTGACACCTCCGTAAAGGTCATTTTTTGAAACCATTGTGATAAATAGAGCATTTGCTACTTATCACAATGGTTTCAAAACTACACAATTCTAAAATTTATCATTTTTGCTAATAAATGTTCCTTTTCGGTAGATTTATTCAAAGAGGTTGGGTCTAAAAATAGCTTATGAGGTAATGGGTTAAGATCTATTTTTATAGCATCTGCTGCAATTTAAACTTCCTTTGTTCACAAGTCATTATAAAAAAATACGTTCACTCTTTGCACGCTAGCGGCGAAACTGTGATTACCTATGCAAACAGTTTGGATCCAGATGAGACGCCGCATAATATGGCGTCTCATCAGGATCCAAACTGTTTGTCATCTTGACCATATTTTTTTTTAAAAAATGGGAGAAAATTTATTTTAAGAATTGAAGCAGACAAGACGACTTTAGTGCTGCAGACGGAAAATTACTTTGCGTGCAAAGAGTTAATAAATATTCATGAAGTCATGAACACTGTTATAAATATTTATGTGGTAAAGGATTAAGGGAGCAAGCAAACTTTTTCATTTCTGTTATGATAAAGATTAATATGTATACTTTTATGACCTGCTGTAGCAGAGTGACACCTAACCCTCTCCCTCATATAAATGCCTTTTCACACATTTGTAAACAAGAGCAGATCCAGATCAGACAGCTCCTATAGGAGCCGTTTGATCAGGATCTGCTCTCTTTGCTTTTAACATGATAAAGATCCGATTAAAAAACTTCCCTTGAAAAGTTTATATTATGAAAATTCAGCTAATAAATGATTATTTTTACATCAATACAGAACAGGGAAAGGTTTTTTGATTACTTATCCATCGTATGTCTGTCTCTTAGGTTGTTTTTGTCACACTTTTTTTTCACTCTTGTGCCAGCAGGTGACACTCGTGTACCTTCAAACACTCGTGTTCAATTTATGACTTAACTCATTCCCTCCTAAGCTATTTTTAAACCCAACCTCTTTGAATGAATCTACGGAAAAGGAGCATTAACTTAGAAAAGAAGAGTTTTAGAATTGTGTAGTTTTGAAACCATTGTGATAAATAGAGCATTTGCTCCCATGGAGCAAATGCTCTATTTATCACAATGGTTTCAAATTGTGACTTTTATAGTGGCACCAAAATGCGTCACTAGGAGGGAATGTGTTAAAGTTCTATGTAGAACAGATTAGTTTCATGTTTTGGGTGTTTTATCGTACTGTTGATTTGTTAAGTATTTCAATGGGCCTGTGCAATATATACGAGGGATGTTTAAAAATGATTGTGTATTGTGGCGACACACCATTTCCACAAGGAATTTCACGTTGATATTTTTACAGCTGGTATAAACATGTATCCAATCAATAATCGTTTTACAGAGTTGTCGCTATTTCAGTTTGGACAGTATAGGCTAATATTATACATTTCTCACCACAGGGAGAATTTTGAGAGTATGAAATGAAAAAATGCAGGTTTCAGACCACAATACACGATACTTTTCGAACATCCCTCGTATTTTCAGATACTGTGGTTACATTCCATCTTAATAGCAGTACAGATAACTTTTTGAGACCATATGTAAAACATTTCTCAAATTGTCAACCAGTTTTAACCCCGACTAAATGCCAAGCGCCTTGGCCTCTCATCTCAGTCGAATATTTACAAAAGTTGTTACTAACTTGCCAGAGGCATCCTAAAGGATGAGTTACAGTGTTAACCCTTTTCTCCATAAATATGCCTTTCTACGCCTCTGTAATAACCATTTCTTGAAACCATTGTGATAAATAGAGCATTTGCTCCTATAGGAGCAAATGCTCTATTCATCACAATGGTTTCAAATTACAAAATTCTAAAATTTTACTTTTCTCTAGTAAATGCTCCTTTTGGGTAGATTCATTCAAAGAGGTTTGGTCTAAAAATAGCCTATGGAGGAAAGGGTTAAATACCAGATTCAGTGTATGCTATGTCAGACATAAAGAGTATAGATATAGAAAATTAAAATCATCATTTCTCCTTCAAACCCTATGTGGGGATATCTCTTTAGAATCGTCTCAAAGAGACGATTTTAAAGAGTAGTCTTGACATAGGGTTTGGTGGAGAAATAAAGACGCTATGCTTATAAATGTTTTAATTTGTGCATCTTAACTTACAGAATGTAACTATTCTTCTGTAGGTTTGTGTTTCTCAAAATATAATAATGACATGTTCACATGACATTAAATATTGTATTTCAATATCCAACTATTCTGTACTGTGGATGAGAAGAATATTTAGCAAGTTCAGGTAGAATATTTATTTTTTTCTCTGCCAAACCCCATCTTGATATTCTAAGATACACATTTCCATGGTAATTCTAATATTAACCCTTTACTCCATAAATACACCTTTCTACGCCTTTGCAAACAGAGAAGACCCAGATAAGACAGCTCCTATAGGAGCTGTCTGATCAGGGTCTGCTCCGTTTGCTTTTGGTATAATATATATCTGATTCTACAGTTTCTGCCCCGAGTCAAAATAACCTGGGTTCATATTGCCATTATAAAAATAATCTAATTAATATTCATGACGTCATTATTTCTTACCTGAACATTCATTGGGGAAAGGGTTAACCAGCGAGATAGGGGTTGGCTGAGAAATAAGACATTTAGATAGAGCAGTATGCCTGCTATTTAGTCCTTGGAATTGTGTTCATATTTCTATGGAGCGTGGATTATTGTGTGGGGACCATGATTATTGTGCTAGAATATTTTGAATATACATGTAGCTAGTAACCCTTTACTCCATTAATACGCCTTTGCAAACTGAGTAGATATTGATCAGGGTCTGCTCGGTTTGTTTATGAAATAATATACCGATAGTTCCGATTCTGTAGTTTCTGCTATGGCCAAACATTCCTGTGTTCATATGCCATTATAAAAACTCTTATAGTTAACCCATTCCCTCATAGGCTATTTTTAGATTCAACCTCTTTGAATAAATCTACCGAAAAGGAGAAAAGGAACTAGAGAAAAGGATTTTTTTTAGAATTTTGTAGTTTGAAACCATTGTGATAAATAGAGCATTTGCTCCTATAGGAGCAAATGCTCTATTTATCACGATGGTTTAACAAAGTGACTTTTACAGAGTCGTCAATATGAGGGAATGGTTTAATATTCATAATGTCACGATTTCTTACAAGAATATTCATGGAGTAAAGGGTTAATGTGCTAGAATATGTTGAATATAGCCATTAACTGGCCATGTAATTCATTTGTCGTAAGAAAACAAATACCAGCATATAAAGTGTTTCTTCTTCTTTGTATACAAATAACTCGTCCCTTTCCCTGTTCAATATTCATGAAATATGAATATTTATTAGCTTAACTTTTTACAATGTAAACTTATCAATGATTTTTTTTTGCTTTGGCAAAAACAGTAGAATGATATCTATATCATGTTTAAATGCACAAAAATAAATTTATATGAAGGAAAGGGTTAAATAAATGGAGGTTTAACATTTATTTCTGCTACATAGTTGGTCATCTGCAATTTATCAAAATTCGGCAAATAAATATTCATGGGCATTTGGTGTAACTATGAAGTAAAAATTTCAGACGGCACCTGAGGTGTATTGAGACTGGGTGCAGAACTATAGTAACTACAATCTGTTTCTGAGATATTACTCCAGAACGTACAGATGGATAATGCCAAAACTATATACATGTACCATCACCTTCAGCAGGAGTAATAATATACATATGTAGTAACAAGTTTTGGACTAAACACATAAGCCTTTCCTTCATATAAATGTACTTTCACACATTTGCAAACAGTGTAGACCCAGATCATATGGCTCCTATACTATAGGAGCCATCTGATACGGGTCTGTTCTGTTTGCTAATGGAATTTGAAAGATCTGTTTCTTTACATTCTAAATTGGCTACAATGCTCCATCTTCCATATTTCATTACAATTGTTTTGTCCATGAATATTCAGTAGGTATTGAAATTTGGAATAAACATAGAACAGGATTAATATGTAAGTTACAACTGACATTCACTGACCAAAAAATTGAAAAGACGCATAGAGACTGAAAACAATCAAGTAACTCCGTATCCAGTGGTACATCAATTTTATTTTGTACGAAAGTTTAGATCAAGAAGGGTACAAAGTGGCAAAGGTGAGAAAGCCTGTGTGACCCGGTATCTGCGTAGATGGAGCTGCTGTCTTGAAAAAGAAACTTTCACCGTCCTTTTTCCCAATCAGATCAAAGTCATGTCTTGTATTTTTTATTTTCTTTTTTGCACCCATATCTACACTGCTTTTTTGTACAGAGTCCTTCTCTTCACTCTTCAACTCTTTTGTATCATTTGTTTCTGTGTCCATGCCATCTACCTTGTCTTTTGGGTCTTCAGCTGATGTGCATACCTTAGCTTTCTTGGGACCTCTTTCAACACTTTTTGGACCTAAATCAACCGTTGGTAGATTTATAGTCCGCACATCAAATGACCGTACAAGACATTCAATTGTTGATAACTCTTCAAAGCCGTGCTGATCCAGCACAAGACATGTGCGCTGCACTTGCTCTATGCAAGGTGAAAAGGAACATAGACGGCCACCTATAAATAAATAACTCTATACATCACAACTGTAGATATGAGATTACGGAGCTACAGATATGAGAAATATTTAGATAATCATTTTCCTAGGCAAAAACCTTTCCTTTTGGTAAACATTAGAATCACCTGCCTGGGATAATTGTAATAAGTATCAACAAGATACTATTGGGCAGAGAAATATTAGATTTAGATTTTTATAACAGTACATGGACACGGGATTTTTTGACCATGGCAGAAACTGTACAATCATATCTTTTTCATATCATAAGCAAACAGAGTGGACCCTGATCAGACGGCTACCATAGGAGTCATCTGATCTGGGTCTACTCTGTTTGCAAAGGTGTATAAAGGCATATTTATGGAGTAAAGGGATAAGAACTAACAAGGAATCTGTTTACCATGACACACTTCAGAATCAGATCTATATCATTCCAGCAGACTCAGATCAGACAGCTCTTACAGGAGCTGTCTGATTTAGTTCTACTCTGTACGCAAAGGTGCCAAACTTTGTTTATATGAGGGAAAGGGTTAAACTAATTCATCTCAAACGTGGAAAGAACCACTGCAAAGTTCAGCCTTTGTATTTTTATATCAGCACGTATGTAATGCACGTTCAACAATGATTCCAGTTTTTACCTAGATATATATTTGCCACACATTAGAAAGTCTATACAATGTACCAGTTGTGTCCAAAAGAGTGTGGCAAACAAACAAGAGTAAAACCTCTACTACCAATAAGGAACCCCTATAGAGAAGTCTAATACATAGAGAAAGACTTAATGATAGGTAGCTTAACTCTGTTGACATTAACTTTCTAATTGTCCTCAGCAATCCCAATTTTGTCAAAACATTTCTGTAAAATGAAGAATTGAGACAAACAAGAAATGCTTGTAATATATGTATGCCCCATATGACAGCTAGCCTAAACTTTGACTTGACATTGATGTGAAACACTGATCTTGATATGACACTACCCAAACTTTGCAGCTTCATGAGATGATTTAAAGTAATAATTATATTAATTAAATTTAATAATTTCAAATAATTATGATATCTCTATTTCTAATAGTTCAAAAGTTATACAAAATCCATTGTGACCTTGACCTTTGACACAATTACCTAAAAATCTGTAAAACTGTTGTGGTTATCCATTAGTCATGACCAATACCATTATGTTATTGAGTAAAAATGATACTTGTGTTTAAGAACAGGGTGACCTTGACTGTTGACCCTCCATGCAACAAAACAATAGAGGTCATCTACTGATAATGTCGAACCTCTCTACAAAGTTTCAGGATTTTAGGCCAAGGTTTTCTCAAGTTATTGATAAGGTTTTTTTTAAACATTTTGGTCTACCAACAGATGGATGGACTGACATTGGCATAGCAACATACCAACTTTCTTCGATATAGCTTTCAAAGGAATAAACCAAAGATTTAGAACTAGAGGTTGATACAGTGAAGTCCCTGATCAGACACAGGCTTCAAAAAGACAGTGTCTTGCATTGGACTGCACTGTTTGTTAGGATGCATTTTGATGACATTGGCAGTGAAAGAGTGTGAAACAAAAGAAACAAGAGATGTTTGTATACCCCCCCCCCAAAACCCACTGACCTTTGACTTAGTGACCTAAAAAACAATTGGGTTCATCTAGTGGACTGTGGACATGACTAATCACCACAGCAAGTTAGAAGATCCCTTGAGCAGTTATTCATTGTACACCAGTTACGGTCATGGTGACCTTGACCTTTGACTTAGTGACCTCAAAAACAATAGGGGTCATCTAGTGGTCATGACCAACCACCATAGCAAGTTTGAAGATCCTAAGCCAAGCCGTTTATCAGTTATTGATCAGAAACCGTTTGATCTACCGACCTACATGTGCAAAGCAATACACCCCTTTTTCAAAAGGGGGGTATAATAACAAAAGCTCCCAAAGGAGCTTCTGCATTACTTTTGTCCTGCATGAATTACAGAGTCACATGCATTTTAACCCTTCGCTTGCTATTCACGTCAATATACCTACCTGTAAATAGTGAAGACCCAGATGAGACAGCTCCTGCATGAGCTGTCTTATTAGGGTCTGCACTATTTACAAATTGATTGTGCAACCAGTGCACTCCACAGCAGTGATTGCACAGCGAAATACTTGTACACAGTGAAGATATATGTAATTATACAACAGGGCATGGGTAAAGAAGGAGAAATGTATTTTAAAATTCAGCAAGAGAAGGGTTAAGACTTCTATGTTAATTCACTAAATGTTTGATTAAAACTGGTCTCAATGACTACATACCTGTGGTTTTGAGGGCTTGTTTGGAGCTGGTTATTGCCTCCCATGGCTTTGGCAGGTCTAGGAAGACTGCATCTGCCACATGGTCAAGCTGGAATCCATCCTGGCAAACATCTCTGTGTGTGACTGTCACATTCTCTGACACACCTTAGAAAGAACATATCCCAATTACCCCATGTATTCAGACACCCAATCTCCCCTCTCAAAGGGTTTGTAAAGCCGAGTGAGTCAATTTGGTACCATTTTGATAACTTCAACCCTTTCCTTTATATTGACGTATTTTCACACAATTACAAACAGAGTAGACCCAGATCAGACACAGAATATTGGGGGAGACATAATTAATATTCATGACATCATTATTTCTTTCATGAATATTCATGGAGTAAAGGGTTAAAAGCTAATAGTAACTGTTTAGAATGATAATGCGTCTCCTGAATGTAAATGAATAATTTCGTGAAATTAACCCTTATGTATGTTTAAAAATACCCTAAGACACAGAATATCATACAATCATAATCTGGATCGAAATTAGTTTCAAAGGTCAACATTTGCCCACTCACACTGTGAGTCAGGTTTAATTTATACCAGCTAATGACCACCTTATTTTTCCAACCAAATCATCTGATAATGTTCATACATATGTATCAAGTACTTCTGAAACTTAAAATGAAATATAACTCTATTTAGATATCTAGTCGTTTCTTCTTCATTAGATTTTTCATCATTTCAAATTGAGATAAACAAATAAAACATTAATACCAGCTATTGAGTTTCAAAAGGGAAACAAACTGACTACAAAAGTTAAACCTTTGAGTTTCATATAATTTGACAGTTCTCTCCCTTTGATTGAACATCAACTACATGTAATACCATGACACACAATTGTTCACTGAGGACAAGGGCAATACTCTGACCATGTGTTATAATGTTAGTAACCTTTTACTCCATGAATATTCATGTTAGAAATGATGACATCACCAATATTAATTAGATTAATTTATTAAGGTTTAAAATGGCACAATAACACATGAAACTGTTGCCAAAGCAGAAACTAAATAATCATATCTACATGAACACTATTCCATAAGCAAACAGAGCAGACCCTGATCAGACTGCTCCTACAGAAGCCATCTGATCTTGGTTTACTCTGTTTGCAGAAAGGCGTATTAAGGAGTAAAAAGTTAATCCTTTTGAAAGCTGAATTTTCAATGTGAAATGGCCCATCATAGTTTATCAGAAGAGTCATGAATGGGTATGATTTGTGAAAGGACTTTGAATAACAAACAGTGCTGACTCTGATCAGAAGACTCCACTAGGAGTCCTCAGTCTGGGTCTACACTGTTTGCAAATGTGTGTACAATTGTGCCCAACATTCAAAGGGTTATGCATATTGCAAGGGTGTGATTACTGAAACTATTGAGGGGAGAAAAATGCTCTAAATGATATTCAAAAACCACCAGATCTGAGCTGGTCTCACTGAATGTGACAACTAATTATAATTTGGATCTCAAGCTCAAAGAGAGGAAATCCTCTGGAAGGAGGAAAAATCACACCCCTGATATCGACATACAGTAGTTATCTTTGTGAAACCATATATAGGAACAAATGCTCTATTTATCACAATGGTTTCAAACTACAAAATTATAACATTTTCCTTTTCTCTAGTTAATGCTCCTTTTCGGTAGATTTATTCAAAGAGGCTGTATCTAAAAATAGCCTATGAGGTAATGGGTTAAATTGCTGTACCTCATTGATATCCAGGTACGAAATAATGGCATTATACACATCTATTAGCTGAATAGATATCTGAACACCTGATTCTTCCAAAAATGGCAGAAATTGTAGAATGAAGAATCAGATCTATATCTGATAATTATGGGTCTTCTCTGTTTGCAAAGGTGTCTATATCAAGTATAGGGTAAAGATTTGACATCAGCTCCTTTTTGGTCATTATTTCCATATACACTTAGCTCTCACTTCAAGTTTACCATTACATTATACATGTATACTGCATTTGTTACATTTCTTTTAACAAATACTCAATCTGGATATGATCTAAAGATTGAGGTCATAGCACAAAATTGTGGAACTACAATCAATGTGACAAATCCTAATAACATCTGCAGCCAGTTTAGACCCAGATGACTCAGCATCTCATCAAAGTCCTGTTTGATACTCACATCACTCTTTTCAATAGAAATGGAAGAAAATTATTACTTTGATAATTTGAGAAAAAACATTAACCCTTTGTCTGACAGACATGTTTTCAAGCATTTGCAAAACATCTAGTATATCCAGATCAGACAGTTCCTGTAGGAGCCAATGGATTAAGGTCTGCTCTGTTGAAATAATATACATCTCATTCTATAGTTTCTGCCCAGATAAAATATCCCTTGTCAATAATACCATTATAAAAAGTCTGCTATTTCATATTGGTAGTTATTACTTGTTACATGAATATTCATCTTTTTCAGGTCTCTGCAAACAGAGTAGACCAAGATCAGACAGCTCCTGTAGGAACTGTCTCATCAGGGTCTGATGCTATAGTTTCTGTGTTCATATGCCATTATAATAAATCAACTAATTATTACACATAGATCCATTATTTCTAACACGAATATTTAACATTTAATATATAGAGGATCTTACATGAGTGTTCTTGATTATTGGATTTATTAAATGAGTCTTTTTGAAACGATAAAAAACGAGCTTTAGCGAGTTTTTTATCGTTTTAAAAAGACGAATTTAATAAATCCAATAATCATGAACACGAATGCAAGATTCTATTTATAACATAACAAACACAAATGTTTTTTGCAGCCAATATTGCAGCAGTAACGTGGATTGTTATAAATTCTCCTTACATATAGAAATGATGAATGAAAGGTGTTATTAGGTTCGCTAGGTAACGGGGACAAAGTAGGTCCAAAATTTCCAACTGTTTTTTGACTTACTGTCATATCAACTAGGATCTAATTTAGACCTCTCTGGTATTCAATTTAACTGTGATAGTTTATGATACGAAAACCTACACAAACACGTCAAAATAGTTTTTAAGTTACAGTTTCGACATACAAACACGTCACATTATGACGTCAATGTACACAACATGTATCTGTGTAAAGCGCGCCATTTAAATGAAGACCCACATACAGTTCGCCTACATGTCTGACACTCACTGTCAATTGGGATTCAAAATGCGCCTTCGTTTTGGTATATTTAGCCCTTCATCAGTTTTGTATACACATGTACATGGACATTTCCACCGAGAAAATAAATCTCGATTCAAATTCAGTGAAGAAGTTTATTGAGATGGACAAAAGATGCAACTGCTGCATAAAATGCATTGGAACAGGAGGAAGGTTTTCGCGGTCAGCTGATTTGGAGTATAACATATTTGAAATATGTATGTGCTGTGCTGGATTCAGATGACTACGTATACCTGTTGAATGACGAGATATTTTTGTGAGTAGAAATCTGCATTAACAAAAGGACATGCGGTGAAGAAAATGTAAATTTGTGAAGGCATTTTTATGTAGAATGGATGGTTTGGGTCAGAGTAGCTGGTAGGTCTTTTTTGGCATACATTTTGTAGATATTTACTGACAGATATTTACTTTACAGTTTGTATTATTTTATCGAAATTAAGGCGCAAGTGCCAACAGTAATTTGCCATCTATCGTGAAATCAATTGTTGACATTATGTAGGTCACCATCCGCCAGTTTATTTGTTTGTTTTGACAGCGCGTATGAATACAATTAGGTCGTTCGAATGTTATTCACTAGTGAATATATGCCCGTGAATATCAAAATATATATGATAGTGTTACGTCACGCTGAAGCCACGAGTTATGTTATAAGGTTGAATAACATACATTCCATTGAAATGTACTTTCAAAGTATCCTTTGGTTTTCAAAACTCTCTCATTCATAAAATGATAAAGATTTTCAAATGGCAAAGGTATAGTTTCCCAGTAACTGCAAGACAGCAAACTGCTTTGTAACCAACTTGATATATCACATGCTACATTTCAAACATTTATACAACATGGTGATGAGCAAAGGATGCCCCAATTAGCTCTAAAATGTATCACTACAGATATCTAGAAACACATGTTGCAGCTTAAAACAGGTCTAAAGTAATGCTGAAAGCTCCTACAGGAGCTTTCAGCATTACTTTAGACCTGTTTTAAGCTGTGAACTCGAGAAATTGTTCAGATTAGAAATCGGATAACTCGACCTTCAGTTATCTACAGGAGCTTTCAGCATTACTTTAGACCTGTTTTAAGCTGTGAACTCGAGAAATTGTTCAGATTAGAAATCGGATAACTCGACCTTCAGTTATCTCGAACTAATTTGTATGGTCCCTTGAAGTTCGAGTTATCGAAGTTCAACTGTACATGTTAAAATAGCCTGAAAAGTTTTCAGTAATCGCTACTGACCATAGAAATAAACCTACCATGCCGTTCAAACTCCTCTTTAGCAACTTTTGCTCTCTCTTCGTGAAATTCAAATGTATACAGATGTCCAGTGGGAGCAATTGTCCTTATTAGGGCATGGGACAATGAAGCGCTCCCTGTACCTGTGAAAAAAAGGTTTAAAGTATACAGCTAGAAGTTTGGTTAGTCAATAAAGTATGAAACAAAATGCAATATTACTTTAAATTTAGCTTTAACCCTTCGCTTGCTGAATTTTAAAATACATTTCTCCTTCTTTACCCATGCCCTGTTGTATAATTACACATATCTTCACTGTGTACAAGTATTTCGCTGCGCAATGACTGCTGCGGAGTGCACTGGTTGCACAATCAACTTGTAAATAGTGCAGACCCTGATGAGACAGCTCCTGCAGGAGCTGTCTCATCTGGGTCTTCACTATTTACAGGTAGGTATATTGACGTGAATAGCAAGCGAAGGGTTAACTCTTTACTCCATAGAATGTAATTTAATGAGAGGATACTGTACCTTACCCTTTATAGATTGTTTAACTATTTACTCCATGACTATTTATGTAAAAAATAATGACTTCATGAATATTAATTATATTAAATGTTTAATGTAGACTAATTGTTATAATAGCACATGGACAAAACAGATCCTGATCAAAAGGCTCCTTTAGGAGCAGTCTGATCTGGGTCTACTCTGTGTGCAAAGGCACAGAAAGGTGTATTTATGGAGTAGAGTTAAACTGACAAAAAAATTAAGGACAAGTTAATATTAGAATGGTTGGCAATCCGTAACATGAAATCGTTAGCATAAGAATCGCTTAACCCTTTCCCTGTTTAATTTTCTTGAATGAAGACATGAATATTAATGAGCTGAACTATTTCAAAGGAATTTTTGACTGTGGCAGAGAGTATAGAATTAGATCTATATAATTCTATTTATAAGCAGAGCAGGCCCTGATCAGACAGCTCCTACAGGAGCAGTCTGATCTGGGCCTCAGGGCTCAAGCTGGAACTATCCATCAGGGAGAAGTTTAGTGGAATTCAGGGAGAAGTTTTGGTCTTGATTTTGTATCTCCATAATGGCATATATCTTCTATGTATCTTAACTTCTCTCTCAGCTCAAACGGGGAGAAGTCAACAGGGTTAGGGAGACTTTTTCTCCCAAATTGCCCTCTTGCTTGAGCCCTGGGTCTACTCGGTTTGCAAATGTGTGAAAATGTGTAACAGATGTTTCAATGAGAGAAAAGATTGTGTTATTATCAATATGGCGGCGACGTGCGAAAAACTTTCGAGCGTAAAAGACATGATCCTTCTTTTGACGAACCTTACCTATTGTTTTCTACCGAATTCTTTAGCGGGTTTTCTTGATAGGTTGAGTAGAGCAATGACACATTAACCCAGGCAAGTAAACAAAGGCACCGTTTGCCAACACATGGTAATTAAAGCAGGTGACAAATAACTGAGAATGTCCCAGCTGTAATTACGTTCATTTTCAATCATAAGTTCTAGCAATCAAAAACACAATTTGTCATCGCAAAAGTAAATCAAATGGATTGTTTTCTTATACGATCATCTGTCAGCTCTCCAACTGCCAGTTCATAAAAACGGAATAATGATGAACCTTCAAGTCTTGTCTTCAGCTAAGAGTGTAAATTGACAATTCAGCTTCACTTCTAGAATTTAGTAAACTTGTGTAATTGCAAATTTGCAATTAATGAGTCCTATGGACGCTTAACCATTTACTCCCATGAATATTCATGCAAGAAATAATGACATCACAAATATTAATCAGACAAACTTGTATAATGCTACAACAAAGTAATGATTTTTTTATCAGAACAGACACAGGTAGAATCAGATCTACATTATTTCATAAGCAAACAGAGCAGACCCTGATCAGACAGCTCATGCAGCTCTGCTCTGGGTCTTACTCTACTCTGTTTGCACAGGCATAGAAAGGGCAATTTATGGAGTAAAGGGTTAATTGACATATTTTCTAATTAGTCATCAACAGGCTTTTAATACATTTTGGTACTTTTAGTTATGTTTAATTTACATGAAATGTATTTATGTCATAACTGTTATATTTCTTGAAAATAAACACTTGTAGTTTTATTATGTTGTTGTTATTAATTAGTAATCATAAGGGATATTAGGTTTGGATGAGCATGTACACCAAACACGGACGCATAGTCTGAGTGACTATCCGGACATTGCATAAAAATCTCTGGGCTACTGGAAAAAATTTCAGGTAGTCACTGGGCTACCACACAAAAAACAACAACACTGACTCCCCTCCCTCTTAACCTTTAGGAGCCAGGCATACACCCTGAGACTTTACATGCATCCCTGCATACGAACAGAATTATCCTCGTCGCCAATGAAGTAATTCTAAGGGAGAAAAAGTTACTGACCACTGGATTCAGACACCGTACCTCTGGACTACAAGTCCGACACTGACTATAACCATGTTGCTAAAGGGTAAACCAACAGCAAGGCTGTTCGAGATGCCTTACATAGGCCGATCACTACACTTTAATATCTGGGTTTTTTTTAATTTTTTAATATTTTTTTCACTTTTATCATTCCTGCGAAATACGTCATGCCAGCAGAGAAAATTGAATATGACTATAAATGAAGAAAAACACAATGAAGAATGATAACAGAGTTATTAGAATGAAAAACAAGCTTGTGTGACTGTCAACTGATTTGGACTAACCTTGTCTACAGATGTCAAGGGTTAAATGACAAGTTTAGGGGCGGTCAGATAATACAAGAGATTCTGTAACATCACAAACCTGACTCCACAACAACAGACCCAGGGTTCAAATCCAGTTGCAATGTGATCATGCTAATATCAGTGGTATACAATATCTGTGTTCTGTGTGGGAGGTTCATCGTCCAATATTCCGGAGTTGGATGCAGTACGGAAAGGTAGCCTTTCTTACAGTTCACCCGGCTACCATAGGTTTTGCCGATTAAGTCGGAGTGTCGCAGAGCTCCATATCTTGTCTGAAAAGTGTGTCCATTCCTGACAACTAGTGCATGTGTGTTTTCAAACCCTAAATACAAAATGACAGTGTCGCCGTCCTCAACTTTATCTTTGTACTTTGCAAAACTCATGTTGCTTTCTCGCCGGAAATGCTCAAGGGACGTTACTCTATAAAAAGGCTTCATAAAATACAAGCATCGCGTTCCATTTTACGGGGATATTTTTGCGGACTTTTGTGTCTTGCTTTTCCTACACGCCAATCCAGAGACATATATGTACATACATGTACGTTTATGTCTCTAGCCAATCCAACGAAATTCAATTGAGATCTCTAAAAACTTGAAAGGGGTTTATAAAAATGCAACAATTGGTTAAATTAATAAGAACAAAAAGCATGTAAGAAAAATAATGCTGCATTTATCCATCCGTCCGTCTATTCATTCATTCATTCATTCATTCATTCATTCATTCATTCATTCATTCATTCATTCATTCATTCATTCATTCATTCATTCATTTATCCATTCATTTATTCAGTCATTTGTTCATTTATTCAGTCAGTCATTCATTCATTTGTTTATTTTGTTCGTTCATTTGTCCATTTGTCCCTTCATTCATTCGTCCGTCTATCTGTTCGTTCATTCATTCATTTATCCATTCATTCATTCATTCATCCATTTATTCATTCATGCATTCGTTAATTCATCCATTCATTCATTCAATATTTCTTCCTTTCCGTGAATATGCATGCTATCATTTCTTACATAACTATCCATAACGTAAACGGTTAATGACAAGTGGCAGCTTAAATACACGATGAAACTTACGCTGAAAGTTCTTCTGGAAGCCATATGCGTGACTTTCACCCTGCATAAAGCAGACACCTGCCTAAAACAATTCTCAATTATTATTTACCAAATGTTTGGATAAACAAGGGTTTATCGTACATCACAAAACGATTACAAAGTTCTTTTTGTTACAAAGTAATCACGAATTGTATGAGCAAACGGAGCAGACCCAGATCAGAGGTCCCTATGCCTATAGGAGCCGTCTGGTCAGTGTCTGCTCTGTTTGCAAAGGCGTGAGAAGCGTTTATATTAAGGAAAAGGTTAAGAAAGGCGGTAACTTAATGCAGGGTGAAAGACATGCAGAAACCTCCTCTTGGAGTCACCCACCTAAACAGTTCTCAACTTTTCCATTACTAAAATTACGAACTATTGAGTTTTTACTGTAATATAACTTGACTTGTAAACAATACAAAATTTGTCAACTTATCACCCAGTACGATCTACCATTTAGTCTATCTACAGTGACCATTAAGAGTCGGTCTACTTCTGAGTTTGTAAGACAGATGGATGTTTAATGCAGGATGAAAGTTATGCAGAATATGTGAATTTTGTTCAATTTAACTTTCGCCCTGCATTAAAACAACCACCTGCTCTTATTGCCCTTCTTGTTTATTCATTATACAGTAAAACCCCCTCTAATGCGACATTTTAATCAATAAACATGGGTGTCTTTATAAGCAGATGAAAGCTGAATGCAGGGCCAAAGTAATGCAGAAAGCTCCTCTGTGAGCTTTCTGCATTACTTTTGTCCTGCATTACGCTATCACCTATATCTATCATCCAGAATTATACCTATTTTAGGTGGTCGCATTAGCGGGGTTTTACTGTATATACTCTTTATAGGCACTTTCTACTCAGAGCAAACTTCATAGACATTTCAGCATGGACTTGTTTGCAGTCACTGGAAAAACTTAAAATTTGGACTTGTATAAAAACGTGATGTTTATTCATATGCGTTCTTCTTAACCATTCCCATGTTCAGTATTCATGTCAGAAATCATGACATCATGAATATTTATTAGCTGAATATTTATAATTACATGTGTACACAGGACTTTTCGAGACTGGTAGAAACTGTGGTCAGATCTATCATTATTTCATAAGCAAACAGAGCAGACCCTGATCAGACGCCTCCTATAGGAGTCGTCTGATCTGGGTCGTCTCTGTTTGCAATTTCGTGAAAATGCGTTTATATAAAAGAAAGGGTTAAGCCATTTGCTCCCAGTGGATTCTTATATATTGGATTAGTCTATTTGTTTTATCTAAGTGATTTTCATTTTTGTTTTGTTTTATATTGAATTTCCTATCAGCAGACATTGTAGTCTCTGATCAGACGCCGCATTATGCGGCGTCTGATCAGAGTCTACACTGTTTGCCTACGTCCCATATAAAGGATCGTGGGAGCAAATGGGTAAAACAATTTCACAATAACTTTCATTTCTCACCACATACTTCCTATTGTATTTATCGGTTTCTGAAGTGATGTGAAGACAACGTTAAGTTTGTCACGTACAATCTCAGTTTTTATGTAATATATCCATTATCCAAATACGATTCAATTTCAAAATGCAATCTAAATGTCTATATATGAAAACAGAATGCACCTTGTAGCTAGATTTCTGCTCCAGGTTTGCATGCGACAATCTATAGATCGTCTACACGACCAACACTACATGGAACGATAAATAGGATTAATTAACCCTTTCCTCCATAAATACGCCTTTCTACGCCTCTGTAAAATCACTTATTGAAACTATTGTGATAAATAATCCTATAGGAGCAAATGCTCTATTTATCATAATGATTTTAAACTACGAAATTCTTAAAAAAATATTTTCTCTAGATAATGCTCTTTTTCGGTAGATTTATTCAAAGTGGTTGGGTCTAAAAATAGCCTATGATGGAATGGGTTAACACTAGATAGGTTGCAACTATTGCAGGGTACATATATCTCCTCTGGGGGATTTCTGTATGACTTTCATCATGCATCAAGCAGCCACCTCAATTCGTCTTTACTACTCGTAGTAATTCGATTTCAATCAACCTAGACATTTGTCATAAAAACGTATGCACGTGGTTGAGGCGCACTAAACAGTTCTCAATTCTTCATTATTATTAATTCGATTTTAGATATCCTAGACATTTCCTATAAAACATATGTATTTGGTTGAGACACACTGACAAGTTCTCGATACATAAAAAGTTCTCGATGCACGCGATTGAGGTGCATTAAAAAGTTATCGATGCATGTGGTTAAAGCGCAGTAAGAAATCCTCGCTGCATATGACGTGGGCGAGGCGCACTACCATTTCTCGATGCTTGTGGTTGAAGCGAATTATTAAAATGTTCTCGATGCATTGTCAATGCATGCGGTTGAGGCGCAATGAAAGGTTCTCGATGCATTTGTTTGAGGCGAACTAAAAAGTTCTCGATGCATAAAAAGTTATTGTTTCATATGGTTTACTCGGCTTTCAAGATAAAGGTCATGGTGTTGTTGAAACCAGAAGTTCTTAGAGGATGCTGTTTTATCCATTTGCCTCGTGAACATTTCGTAAGAAATTATGACCGTATGAATATTAACCCTTTCCTCCATAAATACGCCTTTCTGTGCCTCTGTAAAATCACTTGTTGAAACCATTGTGATAAATAGAGCATTTGCTCCCATAGGAGCAAATGCTCTATTTAACACAATGGTTTAAAAACTACACAATTCTAAACATTTATCACAATGGTTTAAAAACTACACAATTCTAAAAGTTTCCTTTTCTCTAGTAAATGCCCCTTTTCGGTAGACTTTTTCAAATAGGTTGGGTCTGAAAATAGCCTATGGAGGAATGGGTTAATTAGCTGATGTTTTATACTAGCATTATGAACAAGAGACTATTGCATCGTGGGGCAAACTGTAGAATCATATCTATATTATAGCATAAGCAAACAGAACAGACCCTGATAAAAAAAAAATACACCCAGAATTTACCACCGATATGAAATTGTAAACACTAGTCTCCCAACCCAACACACTGTAGGTGTTCGGTGCGTGCTAACCCCCACGCCCCACCTACCCCATCCCCCTCTACAACCCAAAAAATGAATAAAAGACACTAAAACACGCATGCATATGGTCAAATCATCATAACATAGCATAACAACCAGTATACTTTGACATCGAGGGGCGTTTGTCAGAAATTAATTGTTACTGATTGATGATCTGACCTCATGTAAGTGTGTTTTAGTGTCTTTTATTATTTATTGGTTTGTAGACGGGGGATGGGGCTAGGGTGGGTGGCGGTGGGGTGGGGAGTCAGCACGCGCCGAACACCTGTGACCCAACACATACATGTACTACATGTACACGTGTATAACTGTCTATATTCAGTCAAATGTATATAACCCGCTACCCTCGGCCTGACTCGCATTCGCAAACAGCTTGGATCTAAGATGAGAAGCCGAGTAACTCGGCGTCTCATAAGGATCCAAAATGTTTGACATTCGCCCAATGGTTTCTCAAAAGCATAATCAAATGGGAAGCCGTCTAATATGAACGTTTTCGTTTCCCAAAGTTTGTCGTCTGCAAAATTGGTCGTCTGTTACAATTTTCCATTTCTATTTTTGTTTGTTTCAAGAAACAGTCACAGTAACAAACAGTTTGGATCCTGATGAGACGCCGAGTTACTCGGTGTCTCATCTGGATCCAAACTGTTTGCATAGGTATTCACAGACGCGACATTGGCAACGAAAGAATTAATAGAACGACGACCGTTACATGAAACATTAACACCTGTTTTGGTAATACGAGTCAGGTCGCGGGATGGAGGGTTTATAAAATATCTGTAGTCGAATTTATGACTCTAGACAGACATCTGCTTAACACTTTCCATGTTCAACATTCATGTAAGAAATAATGACATAATTAATATTTATTAGCTATTTCTTTTAATAATGTGAACTTTTTCAAGGAAACGTTTTGCTCTGACAAAAATTGAAGAATCAGGTATATATATCATGTCAAAAGCAAACAGAGTAGACCCTGATCAGACGACTTCCATAGGAGCCGTCTGATCTGGGTCTACGCTGTTTGCAAAAGTGTGAAAGAGCGTTTATATGAGGGAAAGGGTCAATGCAACCTGTCTTGGTGGCCGGCATCGACTTTGTACGTCCGTTTTAGAGAGGTTTTACTGTACATTCTGTAGCGTCTGGGGCGGCTTTCTGGATGTAAACCAGACCCTCGTGTCATGGCCGCCAGACACTCTGCTGGAGAATCCATCGTCAGGCAAGCTGTTGGCCAACTCCCAATAATATTTGAACGAAAGTTTTGGTTCCAAATCAGTCAATGGGCAACATTGCGTCTTAGTCAGAATACAGTTGATACCCTGATCTTATATATTTAGCTCTTTATTCCATAGATACGCCTTTTGACGTTTCTGCAAACAGAGCAGACCAAATTCCGACGGTTCGTAGGAGCCATGTGCTCACGGTTTGCACTGTTATACATTTTTTTGCTATGCTATTTTTCCATTGTCCATAATGCGATTACAGTACAACCTCTCTATAACGGCCACTAAATTACACCAAGTATTTTGTGTTAAAGGCAGACGGCTGCTTAAAGCAAGGTGAAAGGAGCGTTCTGTTTTACTTTCACATTGCTTTAAGCAGCCACCTACCCTAAATACAGACTAATTAACACAATTTAGTGGCCGTTATAGAGAGGTTTTACTGTATGTACATTCATTTCAAAGATTAATATTCATGGTGTCCTTGTTTCTTACACGAATATTGATGGATTGCGCAGAGCCGACATCTAATCTAAATATATTCTGTGAAGTTGTTAAAATGCGTAAATTACTACGATGTGAGTGGTTTAATTAGGCATCAACAATGTTTGGATTCAGATCAAACGTACGCCTAACCTAGATCCTTACGATTTACAAGTGTGTGGGTCTTGTTTTGTTTTTCAACTTTGAAACGCGGCAGCGCACTTTGGGAATAGTTCTGGATATAAACCAGGAATCCGGTGTGGCATGTCTGCTAGCAACATTCATCGTACGGTTATGACGCAGTTCATATGACAGAATAGTCTCGCTTAGGCGACCATATAATTTATTAACATAGGAGTTAGTAACAGCAGGTGGCTGCTTAACCCATTACCGCATAGGCTATTTTTAGATCCAACCACTTTGAATGAATCTATCCAAAAGGAGCATTAACTAAAGAAAAGGAATTTTTTAGAATTTTGTAGTTTGAAACCATTGTGATAAATAGAGCATTTGCTCCTAAAGGAGCAAATGCTCTATTTATCACAATGGTTTCATAAAGTGACTTTTACAGAGGCGTAGAAAGGCGTATTTATGGGGGAAAGGGTTAATGCAGGACAGGGGTAATGCAAAGAGCTCCTATAGGAGTTTTCGTCACAACCTTTGCCCTGCATTAAACTATCAGCTGGTTTAACATTTTACTATGCAATAAACTTTTCTACGCCTTTGCAAATAGAGAAGACCCAGATCAGACGGCACCTATAGGAAACATCTGAACAGGGTCTGTCCTGGTTGCTATAATGTAATGTCATGATATAATGTAGAAATGATTCTACAGAATTTTTGCAAAGGCAAAAAAAAACATGTGTCCATGTGCCATTATGAAAATATACCTCCTATTAACATAGGAGTTTGTAAAAGCAAGTGGCTGCTTAACGCCGGGCATGGAAACGTCTGAACAGGGTCTGCCCTGGGTCCATGCTTATAAAGCTTTTAGTTGAGTCTGAGATCGTTCTCAAGCTTTTGATTGGTCAGATTTGAGCCTTTGGCTCAAATCTGACCAATCAAAAACTTGAGAACTCAAATCTGACCAATCAAAAGCCTGAGAACGAAACTCAGACTCAACTAAAAGCTTTATAAGCATGGACCCAGGTTGCTATAATGTAATATCATGACATAATGTAGAACTGATTCTACAGAATTTTTTCCAAGGCAAAAAACCCCCAACATGTGTCCATATGCCATTATGAAAATATACCTGAGCACTTTTTGAATGTGTCTGCATCTAATTTTAGCATTTTATACCACTAACCCTAACCCTTACTGACCTTAACCTCTAATCCTAACCCTACCCTGATCTAGCCTCTAATCCTAACCCTACCCTGATCTAGCCGAACCCTGATCTAATCATTGAGTGTAAAATGAATTATTTTCAATATATAATAGAAATCCGCATGTATATTAGACTTGAAATTAGTAATTGTAAGTCCGGACATATTCTAAAGGCTAAGCAATGTATCTTATAAATATTCATGATGGTATTATTCCTTGCATGAATATCCATGGGGTAAAAGGTCTTCTGAGTGGTCACATCAGCGATGGCGACACTTTGATGCCAGGCGCGGATTTAGAGGGGCCGAGCCGGCGTACGCCCCCCCCCCACCCCCTAAAATTGCCAAAACATTTTTTAGCAATATTTTAGATATATATACAGTAAAACCTCTCTATAACGACCACTGAATTGTGTTTATTAGTTGGTATTTAGAGCAGGTGGCTGCCTAAGGCAAGGTGCGTTCTGTTTTACTTTCACCTTGCTTTAAGCAGCCACCTGCCTTTAACACAGCTCTTTTTCAACATGCATTACAAACACACTACGTGTATTTATTTAGGTCATCAAACATAAAAAAATCTACGCCCCCCCCCCCTCCCCCCACCTCCAAAAAAAATTCTACGCCCCCCCCCCCTTTAATCTGAAATTCTAGATCCGCACCTGGATGTTCTTAGCCGTCTGATCAGGGTTGAATTATATAGATCTCCGTTTATAATTTCTGTCAATGGTAAAAAAAACTTCCCATTGTTCATAATGTAATTATAACAATATTTTGATTAATAATTATGATGTTATTATCTCTTACATGAATATTCTTTAATAAAGCTATTTGGGGTTTTAACTTAAATGGTACATCAGCTTAATATACATGAAGTGTGTTCAGCAGAACCTGTCCTAAGCGGCCATTCAGTTATTGAGCACAGAAGTCGTAAAAAGCATGTGGTTGCTTAAGGCAGGACAAAATTAATGCAGAAAGCTCTTATAGGAGCTTTCTGCATTACTATTGTTCTGCTTTAAACTACCACCTGCCTTACAGACCCATAACTATAGACCTCTTTTTGATGACCACTTTAAACAGGTTCTGCTGTACATATAACTAACTATTACACACTTTGTGTGGTTTGCCATCGCAAATGATTTGGACTCAGGTGAGATGCTGAGTTACACTGAATCTGATTGATACTCTGACCTAGGAAGCTCAATCAGATGATTGAGAAAACAAAACGAAATAGACGAAAAGTTATAAGCGTTCAAAGATTAGTGTCAGTGCAACACATCATGTTGACGGCACGTGTATACCATATTCCAGGCACCCTTTACACGACTTCATAGCGACATTCTGACTAAATATAACAAACCTAGAGGTAGTATAAATACCGGAGGCCAAGTAAATCAGCATCTGATTGAAATGCAAACTGCTTGATTCCCGATCCAACAGAACCATATTCTTTAAAACAAAAAGAAAGAAAAAAAAGCCAACCGAACGCGCAGTATTACGTCACTGGTGATGCAGACGACTCACAGTGCAGTCGCACAAAGGATGCTACCGATGCCAACAACGCAAAATGCAAATCGAAGGCGCTACCTTGATTATTCTTTGGCATGCTATGTGTTGCAGTTCACGATAACACTGACAGCTAAGTGAATCCAGAATCACATTAACCCATTCCCTGATGAATATTTATGTAATAAATAAGGAATGTAAGGAATGTATGAATATTCATTATTTGCATTTTATAATGGCATCATAGTACATGTGTAATTAGTAAAAAAAATCTTGTTCATGATATCATGAACAAGACTTTTTTACTATGGCAGAAACTATAGATTCAGATCTCATCATCTGTATTATTTCACCAGCACATATAGAGCAGATCCTGATCAGACGGCTTCTACTGGAGCCGTCTGATCGTCGTCTGACCACAGTGACTTGTCCTCTCATCATATTGACTCATTATCTCATTATTTACCTGTCGTCACACAACAGTGACTTGTCGTCTAACCACAGTTATTCATCGTCTCACCACAGTGACTCATTGTCTCACCACAGTGACTTGTCTAACCACAGTGACTCATCGTCTCACCACAGTGACTCATTGTCTCACCACAGTGACTTGTCTAACCACAGTGACTCATCGTCTCACCACAGTGACTCATCGTCTCACCACAGTGACTTGTCGTCTAACCACAGTAACTCATTGTCTCACCACAGTGACTTATTGTCTCACCACAGTGACCTGTTATCTCTCCACATGCAATAACATGTCATCTCTTCATAGTGACCTGTCGTGTCACCACAGTGACCTGTCGTCTCACCAGTCACCTGTCGTCTCATCAGTGACCTGTCATCTCACCACAGTGGCGTCGTCTCATCATAGTGACATGTATCACCAGTGACCTGTCGTCTCACCAGTGACATGTCGTCTCACCAGTGACCTGTCGTCTCACCAGTGACATATTGTCTCGTCACAGTGACATGTCATCTCACCAGTGACCTGTCGTCTCACCAGTGGCCTGTCGTCTCACCAGTGACATGTCGTCTCACCAGTGACCTGTCGTCTCACCAGTGACATGTGGTCTCACCAATGTGGTCTCACCAGTGACATGTCGTCTCACCAGTGACCTGTCGTCTCACCAGTGACCTGTCGTCTCACCAGTGACATGTCGTCTCACCAGTGACCTGTCGTCTCACCAGTGACATATTGTCTCGTCACAGTGACCTGTCGTCTCACCAGAGACATGTCGTCTCACTAGTGACCTGTCGTCTTACCAGTGATATATTGTCTCACCACAGTGACCTGTCGTCTCACCACAGTAACTGTCGTCTCACCACACTGACATATCTCCCCAACGTGACCTGTCGTCTCATCACATTCACATATCATCTCACCACAGTGACATGTCTCACCGCAGTGACATGTCGTCTCTCCATAGTGACATGTTATCTCTCAACTGTTACATGTCGACTCACCACTGTGACCTTTTGTCTCACCAGTGACCCGTCATCTCACCAGAGTGACCCGTCGTCTAGTGGCACGTCATCCACTACAGTAACCCATCGTCAACCCACAGTGACCTATTGTATCACTAGTGACCCGTCATCTGACTACTGTGACCCATCGTCAACCCACAGCGACCTATTGTCTCACTAGTGGCCTGTCATCTGATTACAGTAACCCATCGTAAAAACATAGTGACCTATTGTCTCACAAGTGACCCGTCATCTGACTACAGTGACCCATTCAGAGGTCTAGATAAGATGCGTAAATTAAAACATTTTCAAGAAGAACTTCTTTATTTCTCCACCAAACCCTATGTTGTGACCATTCTTTAGAATCGTCTCGAAGAGACGATTCTAAAGAGTGGTCACAGCATAGGGTTTGGTGGAGTTATTACGATTTTAGTATTTGAGTACGCACCTTTATCTGTAGCTCTGCCCATTGTCAAACGATATATGACCATCAAGACGTTGACCTGTTGTCTCCAAATGATTCTGACTGTGTGACAATTGGGTCACTTTCATGAACAGAAACAAGAAAAGCATTTTATAATTGCTGTAGACAGTATTTTCTGAAAACGAGAAATTCACAAAGATAAATCATAAAGATACAATGGGTACATGCACGTGTGTCAGCACAAAAGCTATGACATACATATTCAAATAATTCTATAGGATATGCGGTTCTTTAAAATACAACAGAATCTCTCTATATCGACCAATTAATGAATAAACACGGACGTCTTTAAGAAAAGCGTGGTTGCTTAATGCAGAAAGAAAGTAATGCAGAAAGCTCACATGGAACAATTTCACACTCGACGGTTGATCTAGGTCAACACGGTTACCGTTGTAAACAGTAAGGTTTGGTACACAGAAACATCCAGATAAGATGCATAAATTAAAACATTTTCAAGATTAACTCTTTTATTTCTCCATCAAACTCTGTGTTGTAACCACTCTTTAGAATCGTCTCTTCGAGATTATTCTAAAGAGTGGTCACAGTATATGGTTTGGTGGAGAAATGACGATCTCAGTATTTGGGTATGCACCTTTTTTCTGAAGCTCTGGACCGTCATTACAGGTATAGTTTTGTCTCATACCATGGAAATAAGAAACACATGCTGGCTACTGTACGTGCACATGCAGTACAGTAGAGCCTCTCTGAACCGGATGCTAAATTAAGTATAGATATCGGTCTTGGAGACAGGTGGCAGTTTAATGCAGGGTGAAAGTCATGCAGAAAGCTCCTTGAGGAGCTTTCTGCATGACTTTCATCCTGCATTAAATAGCCACCTGTCTACAAGTATCTAAGTTCTTCTCTACTAGAATCCCGGTTTAGAAGAGTTTTACTGTATTGGTGTTGATATGGAGCAATTAACAGTTAGTCTGATGAAGGCGAAAGCTTGGTTATCTTTGCAAACAGTTTGGATCCAAATGAGACGCCAAATAACTGGCTGTCTCACCAGCAGCCGAAGTGTTTGACACTCCAAGTACCTCTGCAATCCTTTACCTGAAAGAGACGGTATTGACACCTTTGCAAACAGAGTAGACCTAGATCAGACTGTGCCTACACGTCTAGTCAGGGTCCGCTCCGTTTGCTCATGGAAGTGTCTAGAACTGGTTCTACTGTTATAATCTCGTGCTAATATACTGATATAAAACTAATACATATTCATAAATACATGTAATGATTTCTTACACGGATATTCATCTCTGAAAATGTTAAAAGTTCCAGTCATTTAGATTAATCCTTATTCCGCAATTGGCGACGTCACTCGCATACATGTGTAAATATCCTGGGTCCAGATCAGACGCCGGGTAAGTCGACGTCTCATCAGGATCCAAACTGTTTGACACTCGATCAATAGTTTCTCAATAGCTTAACCCTTTATTCCAAGAATATTTATGTAAGAAATGATGACGTCATGAACATCAATTAGATTATTTTTTATTAATGGTTTATTAACACATCAATTTTTGTCAAAGCAGAAACCATAGAATCCGATCTTTATTATTACATGAGCAAACAGAGCGGACCCTGATCAGACGGCTTATAGAGGGTCCGTCTGATCTGGGTCTACTCTGTTTGCAAAGGCGTAGAAAGGCGTATTTATTGAGTAAAGGGTTAACCCTTTCCGTGTCCTATGTTTATTACAAATTTCAATATATACTGAATGTTCATGGACAAAATATATGTACATGTGGTTATAATGAAATATGGAAGGTGGAACATTGAAGCCATTTTAGAAATTAAAGAAACATATTGTCAAATTCCACTAACAAACAGAGCAGATCTGCCGTCTGATCTGGGTCTACTCTGTTTGCAAAGGCGTAGAAAGGCGTATTTATTGAGTAAAGGGTTAACCCTTTCCGTGTCCTATGTTTATTACAAATTTCAATATATACTGAATGTTCATGGACAAAATATATGTACATGTAGTTATAATGAAATATGGAAGGTGGAACATTGAAGCCATTTTAGAAATTAAAGAAACATATTGTCAAATTCCACTAACAAACAGAGCAGATCTGCCGTCTGATCTGGGTCTACTCTGTTTGCAAATGCATGAAAACACGTTCGTATGAAGGGAAGGATTAACCGAACCGGGCGTAGGCAATATTAACCCTTTCCTCCTGCTCTATATTTATTCCAAATTCAATATCTACCGTTCAAGGACAAAAAACAAAATGTAGTTACAATGAAATCTGAAAGGTGGAACATTGAATCCATTTTAGAAACTATATAAACAGATCCATCAAATTCCATTAATAAACAGAGCAGGTCTTGATCAGACGACTCCTATAGGAGCCGTCTGATCTGGATCTACGCTGTTTGCAAATGCGCGAAAAGACGTTTATATAAGAGAAAGGATTAAGCAGAAGGCGTGTTTTAACGCGGGGTAAGGGTTAAACGAACGTCTTGATGCGAATTAGAAAGTCATTTCCTATCGATCAAACTTTGCTCACAAGACTGAAAACTTAGAGAAGCGAGGTGCAAATCAAGTGGCATAAGACTGGTCCTTTATGAATGAATCAATAAGAACGCATGCCCATGAATGGCCTCGAGAGGAAATTTAATTGGGAAAAGTTAGAAAACCATAACTGCCGATACAACGCCAATAGTCGAAACTACAACTACTTCAACTACTACTTATACTTCATGTACTACTACTACTGCTGCTGCTGCTGCTACTACTACTAATACTGCTACTACTGCTAGTACTACTACTACTACTGCTGCTACTACTACTGCTGCTGTTGCTACTACTACTGCTACTGCTGCTGCTACTACTACTACTACTACTACTACTACTACTACTACTGCTACTACTACTACTACTGCTACTACTGCTACTACTGCTACTACTGCTGCTACTGCTACTACTGCTACTACTGCTGCTACTACTACTGCTGCTGTTGCTACTACTACTGCTACTGCTGCTGCTACTACTACTACTACTACTGCTACTACTACTACTACTACTACTACTACTGCTACTACTGCTACTACTGCTACTACTGCTGCTACTGCTACTACTGCTACTACTGCTGCTACTACTACTGCTGCTGTTGCTACTACTGCTGCTACTGCTGCTGCTACTGCTGCTACTACTGCTGCTGCTGCTGTTGCTACTACTACTACTATTGCTACTACTACTCCTATACTACTACTACTCCAACTACTACTGCTACTACTGCTACTGCTGCTGCTACTACTACTGCTACTACTACCCCTATACTACTACTACTACTACTACTACTTCTACTACAGCTGCTTCAGCTGCTATTGCTTGCGATACTATTATTGCTGCTGCTGGTTTCTGCTGCTATTGCTTCTGATCTACTGCGTTTCTGCTAGTGCTGCTGGTTCTTCTACTTTCTGTCGCTATTGCTTCTGATTCTAATTTTACTATTGCTGCTGCTGCTCGATCTACTGTTACTGTTGTGTCTTCTACTTTTAACCCTTTATCCTAGGAGTATTCATGCAAAAAGTAATGCCATCATGAATATTAATTAGATTAATTTTTTAAAATAGCACATGTGCACACGAATTTTTGACCATGGTCAGAAACTCTAGAATCATATCTATATTATATCATAAGCAAACAGAGTAGACACTGATCAGAAGGTCTCCTACAGAGTAAAACGGTTTAAATCGGGAAACACTTACTCTTTGATTTAAACGAACAAGACACTATCCCTGGCTTGTCGATTATCGGTTCGGGTTCAATCATACTGAATACATCAACACGTCGCTCCATTGAGACGCAATTTGACACCTTTGCAACAGAAAAGACCAAGATCAGACAGCTGCTGTAGGAGCAGCCTGGCTAGGGTTTGCTCTGTTTGCTATAGAATATCTTAGATCAATTTCTATACTATTATGGCATAGCAATGTCTTCATTTATTTCATCATACAATATAAAAAATAAATAGTTGAATACTGTTCATAAATGACTGGGGTGTGTCGTGAATATTCATGAAATTAAAGGTTAAATTGATACTTGTAGACAAATTGCTTGTTTTGCTCGGCATTCAATTACAAGTGAAGGGACAAGACTCGCAGACCGGGGTCATGATAATTTAATAATCTTAGTAGGTATGAGTTAAAATCTGATCGTATTACTTTTCTATGAACCAAAGAACTAAACAAAATATATAATTTGTAAATCTGTACCCAATCCCATTAGTACCACCCGGCGTTCAATTAGCCGATAGTTGGCAGAAATGTATGTTATTCAACAAACCATCACCGCCCTCCTCGCACCTCCGGACAGGTCAGAATGCATTACTCTCGCATGCCAAAAAAATGCATAGAAATGTCATGACTTGATAGTGACGCATGTTTGCGTACTTATAAACACGTAGACCCGGACCAGACAGTTTCTGCATGAGCTGTCTGATCAGAGACTGCTCTATTTGCTTATGGAACGTTACCAGTTCTCTGGTTTATATCTACCAACTCAAAACTTGAGCCTACAGTAGAAGCTGTCTTACGCGGCCACCAAAAAGAGGTCTAATTGTGGGTCTTTAATGCAGGTGGTAGCTTAATGCAGGTAAAAAGTCATGCAAACAGCTCCTATAGGAGCTTTCTGTATTGCTTTTACCCTGCATTAAGCAACCACTTGCTTTTTAAGACTCCTATGTTCAATAAATGAACAATGCAGTCATTTCTCATATGCATATTCATCAGGTTATGGTTTTCAAAATGAATGGGTGAAAAATGTGCTTTGAAAATTGTTGCAAACAACATTTTAATCCTTATGCAGCTAAACGCGACTTACTTGCATTTGCAAACAGCTTGGGTGCACATCACACAAGTAACTCGGCGTCTTATCAGGATCCAAGCTGTTTGACACTTGTACAGCTGTTTCTAAAAAAAGCTTGAACGAATTTAAATAAGGGGAAACACACACGACCAATGTCTGAATAAACACGGTTTCCACATATTTTTATTCTTATTTACAATCAATAACACAAATACACATTTCACGTAAAAAGTGCATTTGCAATTTAGTAATGAAACTCCAGCGTTGATTAATTGCTATCCGGAAAATATTGTGTTATTTTCTACCTCTGATAATTAATTATACGTGCATTGGAAAAGGGTCAATCTATACATGATATATTATATAGTCTATTAGAATAATACAAAGCATCGTCATATTGTCAATAACATTCATGCATAATTACCAGTATCAAACAATACATGTTTTCATCTCAAATATCTGTACACGTCAGGTGAAGTTTTATTACGCTGTATACATACATATGCTATTGGTTAGGCGATACACAAAAGGCTAATTGTTACTAAAAATAGCCCAATTCGGATGCTGCGCGCGAGATTCTGTCAGTCACTTTACAGCACAAGCTACTGTTGTGGAATTTCTGAGATTGTAGTGAGATATTACACCTGCATAGTTCCGAGGTGATTTCGTGTTGAACTGGACATGATATTGTTTAGAACACCATAAAAGCTTGCTGGAAAACAGAGACGAGTAATGAAAGCATATGTCTCAAAGTTTATTTCGTGACTTGAGGTGATTTCATTGGAAAGATTTGGGATACAGGTGAAAAGATTCGGCATTCAAGATGGCGGAGAAAGGTGATGGAGGGGGGTCGGAACAGGATGATATTTCGTTCTTACGAACGGTAAGTTGCATGAAAAAAACCTACACAGATGTCTGAACACGAGTAATGTGGGATCGATATAACATTTCCGATGTCTTTTCACTGCCTGTAGCAGCAACTGAACGTTTTATCGCTTGCTGTAATTACTCTAAAATCTATAAAATTGACAATTTAACTCGACTTAATTGACACTTGCCTACTTCAATATGAAGTGAAAGAGATATTTGTTTGATAGTATCAAGTTTTAATATTTACGAGAAAGTATGAATGATATGCAAATGCAGAAAATTGTGAGATTTGTCTGCAGAGAAAGTGGCTGTGATAAATCACATGAAAAGGACTGATCGAATTTGTCATTGGTTTTATTAACCCATTACTCCATGAATATTCATGGAAGACTCCGCCCATTATGAATATTAGTTAACTAATTATTCCATACTGTTATATAAAACAAGTGAACACATAGAGCTAGGCCAAATAGTATATAATCAGATATAATCAAATAGAGCAGACCCTGATCAGACTACTCTTACACGAACTGTCTGATCTGGGTCCACACTGTTTTCAAAGGTGTCAAGAGGTGTCTTTATGGAGTAGATGGTTAAATGAAGCAATGCAGTCCAATGTCAACAATAATTATAATATAAAAGAAATTAAAATCAACTTTGCTATGTATCATAGCCATTGTCACTGTGCTACTATTTCAGACATGGGAAGGGAGGTTCCGTGTCAATGTTGTAATACCCCCCCCCCCCCCCCCAACCTTGCCATTTATCCTCTGTACATGTATATAAGTGTTTAACACTTCAAGAGGCACATGGCTACTTGAAAACAATGCATACCCAGATTATGCACTACTTCGGACATCCAGTCCTATCAGGGTCTTGTGTACAATATTTGTGAATTGTATTAGTCAACATTATTTGGCTTAGTAGATGCCAGCCCTGTCATTGACAGTGTCCATACATTATACTCCATTTTCCCCAATTATTGGGATCAGTTAAATATAGATTAGATATCAGCTAGATAGCCTATTAGGTCACAGTTTTACTCCAGATCTGCTTTGTACATAGAAAGGTTTTGTTTTGGTATCATATATCAGGTATAATAATTTGTAAATACATACAGTTGAATACTGATTTTTCAAAATGGATTCATCCTAGGAATTGTCCGTCATTGTTTAATGGTAGGGTCAATACAGTATAAAACAGATCTAATCATCTATTACATTAAATTTCATCACAGGATTCTGCATGAACAGTGCTCAATGAAGGCCCTGATCAGATGACTTCTCCTGGAGCCATGTACTGTTTGTAAATTTAAATGAGCTGTTTTCCCGTATGCCAAAGGATTAACCCTCTTTTTCATTCAAATGCATTTTAATGCTTTTGAAAACAGAGTAGACCCAGATTTAGACTGTAATGGCTCCTGTGGGAGCAGTTTAATCAGGGTCTGCTCTGTTTGCTTATGACATGATTTTTTTCATAGCAAAAAAATACCTTTAACATTTTATATTATAAAACCTGCTAGTAAATATTCATGATGTCATTATTTCTTATATGAAGATATAGAACCAGATGTACAGTAGAACTAGTTGTTGGTTAACCCTTTACTTCATGAATATTCATGTAAAAAGTAATCATGAATATCAACAAGTTGATGGTTAAAAATTGCATATGAAGTCAAAAATATCTAGCAATGTTAGAAACAGTTGAATCAGATCAACATTATTCCTTAACCCTTTCCTCCATAAATAAGCCTTTCTACACCTCTGTAAAAATCACCTGTTGAAACCATTGTGATAAATAGAGCATTTGCTCCTATAGGAGCAAATGCTCTATTTATCACAATGGTTTCAAACTACAAAATTCTAAAATGTTCCTTTTCTCTAGTAAATGCTCCTTTTTGGTAGATTTGTTCAAAGAGTTTGGGTCTAAAATAGCCTATGGTGGAATGGGATAAGCAAACAGTGTAGACTCTGATGAGCTGTCAGAACAGGGTTTACTGTTTGCAAATGCATTAAAAGCAGTAACTATGAAGTAAAGCTTCTATTAATGCTTTACATTTGGAACCACAAGGTTGCATTGCTTAATCTCGATATACCAAACTTTAATTACAAACAAGACATTTTACGATACTTTACAACACTGGGCAATGGATGGCACTTTGTAACTGCCATGCAGTTTGAAGCTGTAAGGGATACTCCAAGTCAATAAACCTTAATCAAGCAACCGCTTTTTTTTTAATAAAAATGAGAGTCTTTAAGAAGCAGGTGGTTGTAGGGCAAACGTAATGAGGAAAGCTGCTCTTGGAGTTGTTTCTGTGTTAATTTACTTTGTTCTGCATTATTGAGCTACTGACTGCCTTAAAGTCCTAGAATAAGACTTCTTTTAGTGGCCGCTTAAGACAGGTTTTACTGCATGTTTTTTTAACCCTTTCCCTCATACAAATGCCTTTTCACGCATTTGAAAACAGAGTAGACCCAGATCAGATGGCTCCTAGAGGAGCCGTCTGATCAGGGTCTGCTCTATTTGCTAATGAAATTTGATAGATCTGTTTCTTTACTTTCTAAAATGGCTACAATGTTCCACCTTCTATAATTCATTATAGCTATTGTGTCCATGAATATTCAGTATGATTGAAATTTGGACTAAATATACATGTAGAACAGAGAAAGAGTTGACCAGGAATTCTTACAGATAGTTATATTATTAAAGTTGGTGGTACCATTAAGTAAAACATCTGTACAACAACCATTCATGTGAAGTCTTATTTCCAAGTCAGCTCAGCAGAATAACCCTTCCCCCCCAATGAGTATTATTTAATTAACCCATTCCCTCATATTGATGCCTTTTGATGCCTCTGTAAAATTACTTTGTGAAACCATTGTGATAAATAGAGCATTTGCTCCTATGGAGCAAATGCTCTATTTATCACAATGCTTTCAAACTACAAAATTCTAATATTTTCCTTTTCTCTAGTTAATTCTTCTTTTCGGTAGATTCTTTCAAAGAGGTTGGGTCTGAAAATAGCCTATGAGGGAATGGGTTAATCTAAGAATTTATGACAGTTTGAATATTCATGGACTGAAGCTTTATGATTACACATAATACAATGAATTCTTTTGGCAGTGACAGAAACATCGGAATCAGATCTATAGTATCCCATAAGCAATAGGACCAGACCCAGATCAGACAGTTTCTACAAGAGCTGTCTTATCTGAATGTACTCCGTTTGCGAAGTTGACAAAAGTCATCTCTATGTGGGAAAGAGTTATTGCAAGGTGGAAGTTATGCACAAAGTGCCCTTAGACCCTGATATGTATAAATTAATGAGTTTGATTTCTAAACAAACATTGGATTGTTTATGTTTTGTTCTTGCTGATGAAGCCTCTATCTGATGAATATTCATGTTAGGAATCAGAGCTACAGATAATGATGCGTACCGGCAGATACTAAAATTGTCATTTCTCCACCAAACCCTATACTGTGAGCACTCTTTAGAATCGTCTCTTCGAGACGATTCTGAACAGTGGTCACAGTATAGGGTTTGGTGGAGAAATAAAGGAGCTATTGTTGAAAATGTTTAAATTTACGCATCTTATCTGGAGCTCTGAGGAATGATACATTTATGAATGTTACTTCAAAGTCTTTTAATGTCATATGAATAAGCAATTTTTCTTTACCATATTGCAAAATATTGTAGAATCTCTGACTTACATTATTTTCATGAACATACAGAGCATCCCCTGCTTGATTTGGGTCTGCTCTGTTCGCAAAAAGTGCGTACAATGTGTATCTTTTAGGTATTTTCAAGAACTGAAATATTTAAAGCAAGTTGGTCTTCCATAAGCAAACTTGCCAAAGTATCTGCAAAACTTGTTGCCTGCTTCAATTCTAATATACAGTGTCAAACTATTCAGATCCTGATGAGATGCCATTTTAACCCTTTTCGTTCATACAATATTTGCATCGATATCTTCATACATTTGCAAACAGAGTAGATCCAGATCAGACGGCTCATATAGGAGCCGTCTGATCAGGATCTGCTCTGTTTGCTTATGACATGGTATAGATCTGTTGTCTGAGAGCCAAAAATTCAGCTATTAAATATTAATGATGCCATTATTTCTTTCATGAATATTCAAACAGGAAAATGGTCAAGTGTTTAATCCTGGATCTGCACTGTTTACATAATTATAGGCTATTGCAAGTAAGCCATGCAGTATAGAAAGAGTTGATGGTGTTTTAGTTTTTGGGTGCGTAAACAGAGGAACACTTCAGTGGCCTTCCACCCTGTACTAAGGTACTACCTGGAGCTGGCTGTGTTATGGATTTGCCAGAAGTGCCTTATCTCTTGCATATGTGTGAAATGAGTGCATTGTCATCTGCAAACAGTGTAGACCCAGATCAGAGGGCTCATAGAGGAGCCCTCTGATCAGGGTCTACACTGTTTGTCTATCAGAATTGTCCTGTAAATCAAAGCCTTTCATAATGAATGGATTTTATAGTTAAAAGCAGATAGTTAGTCAATTCCACTTTGAATATTTAGCATACACAGTGGTATATATGCATAGTTATGATACAGGGTGTATGTGTTTTGGTCTATGCTAGAGAATAACTACTGATGACATCATTAAGCTAACAGTCAGACTTTGTCAGACAGGATTTGGCAGCTTCCCATGCTTGTCTCTCTTGATTTGTTTGTATGGTACAGTAGCATCTCTTTGAGGGGAACATTTATTGAATTGAAGGTCCAACTTTTGAATATTTATATAAGAAATGACGACTTTATAAATATTGATTAACCCATTCCTCCATATGCTATTTTTAGACCCAACCTCTTTGAATAAATCTACCGAAAAGGAGCATTAACTAGAGAAAAGGAAAGTTTTAGAATTTTGTAGTTTGAAACCATTGTAATAAATAGAGTATTTGCTCCTATAGGAGCAAATGCTCTGTTTATCACAATGGTTTCATAAAGTGATTTTACAGAGGCGTAGAAAGGCGTATTTATGGAGGAAAGGATTAACTGAATTTTTTAATGGCATATGAACACAAAAAATTGGCCATGGCAGAAACTGTAGAATCAAATTGTATATTAGTCCTTACAGGAGCTTATCTGATCTTGGTCTACTCTGTTTGCAAATGCATAGGAATACATCGGATCTCTGTCAAATAATGAGATAACATGAGGATCTTTATACATTTCCATGCCCTCATGTTGAAGCCTTTTGATTGTCTCTGAAAATGTCTCTTTTTGAAACCATTGTGATAAATAGAGCATTTGCTCCATAGGAGCAAAATGCTCTATTTATCACAATGGTTTCAAAAGTACATAATTCTAAAAAAATTCTTTTCACTAGTAAATGCTCCTTTTCTGTAGATTTATTCAAAGCGGTTCAGTCTTAAAATAGCCTATGAGGGAATGGGTTAAAGCTGGAGATAAAGATGCTGGGTACCAAAATCTCATATTTCTCAATCTAACCCTATCTTACTGTAAGTGATTAGAATAGTCTCTCTGAGGTGACTCTAATGAGTCGAAACAAGATATCATGGGGTTTGGCGAGAAATTTGTAAAATATTTTAATCAGATTTTCTAAATAGACCTTTTATCTATAACTCCGGCACATGAACTAAATGTCTAGTAAATTAACCGTTTCCCTGTGCTATGTTTATTTCAATTTCAATACCCACTGAATATTCATGGAGAACATAGTTATAATGAAGTATTGAAGGTGTAATATTGTAGCCATTTTAGAAACTAAACCAGCAGATTTATCAAATTCCAATAGCAAACAGAGCAGACCTTGATCAGATGGCTCCTGTATCTGATCTGGGTCTACTCTGTTTGCAAATGCATTAAAATGTGCTTATATGAGGGAAAGGGTTAAGTAAGGTTTTCTTAAATTAGTTTGTGTCTTGCTTGGATGCAGGCTGTTTGCATATGCTATAGGTTATTTAAATCCCCTGCATAATACTTCACCACCTGTTTTAACGCTTACAGTGTGGGACACGAGTCACTAATGTCTTATCCAAACAGTGTAGGCCCAGATGAGAGGGCTCCTATAGGAGCCCTCTCATCAGGGTCTGCACTGTTTGTCATGTTACACTTTTCTTTAGAAAAATCTCTAAATAAACACCATAAGCTTGATTTGTTTGAATTTTGGAAAATTCAGCATCGTAAGGGTTAAAGATAGAAAAAATAAACTGCCTTTGAGTGGTCCCTTTGGCACTTTACTTCATACAATAGGCACATATCTATACATTTGCAAACATTGAAGACCCAGATCAGACAGTTCCTGCAGAAGTTGTCTGATTAAGATCTGTCCTGGTTGTTTATAGAATAATATAGATCTGATTCTGCAGTTTCAAGCAAGGTAAACATATTTTTTAGCTCATGGTGAGCTTTTGTGATTGCAAGATGTCCGTCATGCATCGGCTTGCGTTGTGCATTGTCCCGCATCAGCAATTTGACCCTTTAAAAATCTTCTCCTCTGAATATACAAGGTTCTCAGCTTTTCATCTTTGGCACATAGTATCATCTGTAGGTCCTGTACAAAAGTTATATAAATTATGCCCCTGGGGTCAAAAGTAGCCCCACCCCAGGGGTGGCCAGTTTTCAATAGAAACATATGATATAGTGAAAATTTTGAAAATCTTCTCCTCTGAAACTGGAAGGTTCTCAGCGTTCATATTTGGCACATAGCATCATATTCAGGTCCTCTACAAAAGTTATATAAATTATGCCCCTGGGGTCAAAATTGGCCCCGCCCCAGGGGTAGCCAGTTTTCAATAGAAACGCATTGTCCATGTGTTATAACAAATTAATCTAATTGATATTCATGAGGTCATTATTTCTTAATGAATATTAATGAGGGAAAAGCTGAAACAATCATCTGCCGAAAAGTATCTAACTGCTTCTCTACTTACGAATTCCAGTTCAGAGGGTTTTACGGTATATCAAACCGGATACCCTCATGTGTTGTCATAAGTCAAACAGTACCAGTACTTTTGGTACTTTGATAGTTTCATAGGTAAATAGAGCAGATCCTGATCAGACAACTCTTAATCCATTCCTTCATAGGCTATTTTTAGTTCGAACATTTTGAATAGATCTACCGAAAAGGAACATTAACTAGAGAAAAGGAAAAACATAGAATTTTGTAGTTTGAAACCATTGTGATAAATAGAGTAAATTTGTAGGAGCAAATGCTCTATTTATCACATTGGTTTCAACAGGTGACTTTTGCAGAGGTGTCAAAAGGTGTCAATATGAACGAATGGGTTAAAGGAGCCATCTGATCTGGGTATGCTCTGTTTGAAAAGGCGTGAAAAGGTGTCTCCATGATGAGGTAAACCGTAAAGGGATAATGTTAGGAAACTGAAGTATTTGTCGTATAAAATAATGATGTTAGTGAGGAATCGTGATGCTAACATGAATATTTTCCAGGCAGTGCAAGCCTCCAAGGAATTGATTCCACAGAAAATTGTCACAAAAACCATGTAGCTAATGTTTTGGAGTCGTTAAACCAGCATTGATATCCTATTTATGGCAGGATATCATTTTTTAATAGCCTCAATGCATTGAATGCGGGGAAATGAGTTAATTGGTGTGGCAAGGCAAATAGTGTAGAACTAGACTAGGCTCTAAGGTTATAAAACTTCTGAGACTGAGTTTATTTTCAAGTACAGTAGAAACTGTCTTAAGTGGCCACTCATAATGTCTCCCCCCATATTTATATGGGGGAGACATATTGTTTTTGTGAGAGTTGTCTGTCTGTCCGTCTGTCCGTCTGTCTGTCACACTTTTTGTCCGGACGATAACTTCAATATGCCTGATGCCAGTTGATTGAAACTTCATATATGGAAAGAGCATAATGAGAGGAAGTGTCATGCACAAGGTCCATAACTCTGGCTTCACTAATATTGGAGTTATTGCCCTTTGTAAAAAAAAATCACACTTTTTTGTCCGGACGATAACTCCTATATGGCTCATGCCATTGGATTGAAACTTCATATATGGAAAGATCATGACGAGAGGAAGTGTCATGCACAAGGTCCATAACTCTGGCTTCACTAATATTGGAGTTATTGCCCTTTGTAAAAAATATCATAATTTTTTGTCCGGACAATAACTTCAATATGCCTGATGCCAGTTGATTGAAACTTCATATATGGAAAGAGCATAATGAGAGGAAGTGTCATGCACAAGGTCCATAACTCTGGCTTCACTAATATTGGAGTTATTGCCCTTTGTAAAAAATATCATAATTTTTTGTCCGGACAATAACTTCAATATGCCTGATGCCATTGGATTGAAACTTCATATATGGAAAGATCATAACGAGAGGAAGTGTCATGCAGAAGGTACATAACTCTGGCTTCACTAATATAGGAGTTATTGCCCTTTGTAAAAAAATCACACTTTTTTGTCCGGACGATAACTTCTATATGGCTCATGCCATTGGATTGAAACTTCATGTATGGAAAGATCATAACGAGAGGAAGTGTCATGCACAAGGTCCATAACTATGGCTTCACTAATATTGGAGTTATTGCCCTTTGTAAAAAAAATCACACTTTTTTGTCCGGACGATAACTTCTATATGGCTCATGCCATTGGATTGAAACTTCATATATGGAAAGATCATAACGAGAGGAAGTGTCATGCACAAGGTCCATAACTCTGGCTTCACTAATATTGGAGTTATTGCCCTTTGTAAAAACAATCACAATTTTTTGTCCAGATGATTACTCCTATGTGACACATGCCATTGGAGTGAAACTTCATACATGGAACGATCATAATAAGAGAAAGTGTCATGCATAAGATCCTTAACTCGAGCTTCAATAAATTTAGAGTTATTGCCCCTTGTACATTTGTTTAATTCTTTCTTGTCCGGACGATAACTCCTACATGGCTCTTGCCATCGTATTGAAACTTCATACATGGAAAGAGCATGATGAGAGAAAGTGTCATGAACAAGGGCCATAATTCTGGCTTCAATACTTTTGGAGTTATTGCCCTTTGTTACATTTTTTGGCCGATCAATAACTCCTGTTCGACTGATGCTATTGGAATGACATTTTATTTTTGGAAAGAGCATGATGAAAGTAAGTGTCATGCACAAGGGCCATAAATCTGGTATCAGTATTTTTGGAGTTATTAGCTGTTATCATTTTCTTCTTGAAAAATGTAGTGTGGAAAACGCATAATGAGGGGAAGTATCATTCATCAAGACCATAACATTTTTAGTGATTTCCCTTTACATATTGTTTTTATTAGAGGGGAGACATCCGTTTTTTTGACAAAAACCTCTAGTTTAACCCTTTTCTCCATAGGCTATTTTTAGATCAAATTTATTGGAATAAATCTACCCAAAAGGAGCATTAACTAGAGAAAAGGAGAATTTTAGAATTTTATAGTTTGAAACCATGGTTTCATAGAGTGACTTTTACAGAGGCGTAGTAAGGCGTATTTATGGATGAAATGGTTAATAAACATATGAGTCTTATAAAAGCTGTAAGTTGCTTAATACAGGACAAAAGGAATGCAGCAAGCTCCTATAGGAGCTTTCTGCATTTCTTTTGACCTGCATTAAGCTACCACCTGTCTTATAAACCCATAATTAGATCTCTTTTTGATGATCAAAATGGGCTGTTTCACTTTTAAAGGGATAACCCTGTACGCATTGTGACACAATAATGCAAATAGAGTAGACCAAGTTCAGATGGTTCGAGTAGGAGCCATCTGATCAGGATCTACTTTGTTTGCATATGAAACAATATGTCTGATGTAGCGTGTGTCCTTGAATTCATATACCATTGTAAAATTTAATTGATGTCATGATGTCATTACTTCTTATATTATTTATGAGAAAAAGGCTTAAAAATCAATTTACATGTACCTGAACATTCTACATTTATTTCTTGGAATCATTGGTGTGAAATCGTCATATTTCCATATTTTATTCATACAGAAGGGAATATCATCTGATACTAGTTTCAAGGAATGGGTTACCAGGTTGTGAGTAAGCCTGATTACGGTAATTATCTCAAATATTCAGACAAGACACACTGAGGCAAATAGTGTAGACCTAGATCAAACTGCACCCAAATGAACACTACAGTTATAATTTATTCTGACCCAATGGTTTCATCCAATGCTTTATAGTGGAGAGTTGAAATTAACCCTTTACCCCATACAGACACCTTGATGCCTTTAATGGAGCCTATAGGAGCCGTCTGATCAGGGTCTGCTCTGTGCTTATAAATTAACCCTTTACTCCATGAATATTTATACAAGTAATTATGACATCATGAATATTAATCAGATTATTTTTACAATGGCATATGAGCACATGGTCATTTTTGGCTCTGACAGAAACTGTAAAATTTTAGATCTATATTATACTATAAGTTTCTTGTCTGGGTCTGTTCTGTTTGCAAAGATATCAGAAGGCGTCTCTAGGAGGTTATGGGTTAAATGCAATTGCAAACAGTGTAGACCCTGGAGGAGCCCTTTCATCATGTTCTGTACTGTTAGTAATTCAAATTATTTGTCAGATTTAACCCTTTCCCAGTTCTGTGTTTATTCCAAATTTCAATACCTACTGAATATTCATGGTCAAAACAGTTGCAATGAAATATGGAAGGTGGAACATTGTAACAATTTCAGAAAGTAAAGATGTAGATCTATTATATTCCATCAGCAAACAGAGCAGACCCTGATCAGACAGCTCCTGTAAGAGCCGTCTGATCTGGGTCTACTCTGTTTTCAAATGTGTGAAAAAGCCTTTTACCGAAGGAAAGGGTTAAAACTTTCATACTGAAATGGACTGAATGGTTAACCCTTTATTCCATAGAGCACCTTATAATGCCTTTGCAAACAGAGTAGACCCCGATCAGACAGTTCCTATAGGATCAGCTCTGTTTGCTTATGAAATTATATAGATCTGATTCTACAGTTTCTGCCATTGCTAAAACTTCCTGTTTGCATGTGCCATTTTAAAGAATAATCTCATTAATATTCATGATGTCATTAATTCATACAAGAATATTCACATAGTAAATGGTTAAGTAACATGATCTTGCAATGTTATACACAGAGTATCAATTATAAAGCAAACAATTGGTTTTGTTTTCTGTGTGTACATCTTTTATTGATATTTGCCTAGATAACAGTTTCCAGTCACAATATGCATATATATATATGCATAGTAAACCCTTAACTTGATGAATATTCAATTCAAGAAATGGCAACTGTATTACTTTAACCCATTCCCACTTAGGCTATTTTTAGACCTAACCTCTTTGAAAAAGTCTACCCAAAAGGAGCATTTACTTGAGAAAAGAAAATATTTAGAATTGTATAGTATATTGAAACCATTCTGATAAATAGAGCATTTGCTCCTATGGATCAAATGCTCTATTTATCAGAATTATTTAAAAAAAAGTGACCTTTACAGAGGCGTCAAAAGGCGTCAATATGCGAGAATGGGTTAAAGTTCAGATGAATCTGCTTTGTTTGCAATTGTGTAAATACAGCTCTTTATCAAGTAAAGGGTTAACCCTTAACTTTTTGTGTATATGCAAATAGAGTATACCCAGATCGGTAAAGGAGCTGTTTAATCGGAAAAAAATGTCTTAACGGAAATGCAGAGAATTCAGTGCTGTAGTCATTTGTTTTTACCTTCCCCATTTCAGTTGCTTGTATAGTGGTTATTCCTTACAACCCTGAATTTTCAAAAAGACTGTTCCAAAATTAAAACAGGTCAAGCTTATGGTGAATAATTAGGGATTTTTTTCTAAAGAAAAATGTAACATGACAAACAGTGCAAACCCTGATTAGAGGGCTCCTTTAGCCCTTTCATCTGGGTCTACACTGTTTCTAAAAGATACTAGTGACTCGTGTCTGGCACTGTAAGTGTTAATACTATAACATTATATGGATTGGATGTTTTATAGACTTGCTAGGGATTATATGTAAACAAAGTATGCATAAAATAGGAGTTTCGTTTCTCCCTGTTTGACAAATAGATTGTTTTCCTCGAGAAAACGGAATTTTGAATCATTTGTACATATTAAACTAGAATTTATTGGCTGCAATGTGATGTTTTCAAGAAAAAGGTACCGTCATAAGGCCCATTTATAATTTGTCTATGTATGGATAGTCATTATTTCTTATAATATGATACTTATTTGTTGCCCACAAATATTTGGTCTGCATTAATGGGATGCTCTTCATCCCTAGCCACTGGATGATCACTGTGAAAGGGTTATCAACTGAGAGCAACCTGACCCAAACATTTGTTAACTGCTTTGATCCAGATCAGACAGAGAGCAAGATCCAAGCTGTTTGACACTCTGTCACAAGTTTAGTTAAAGCTTGAATGAATTGGATGAAAATGAAAATCGCTACGGATCGGAGTACATGTATAAGCAGACCTTTTATTCAGCAGGCTAAGGGTTAGCTCTTACAACACTGACTTTTCAAATGAACTATTCCAAGATTCAAACAGGTCAAGGTTACTGTGAATATTTAGGGATTTTTGTTAAAGAAAAGTGTAACATGACAAACAGTGCAGACCCTGATGTGAGGGCTCCTCTAGGAGCCCTCTCAACTGGGTCTACACTGTTTGCAAAGGACATTAGTGGCTCGTGTCCTACACTTTAAGAGTTAAACAAAAAGCATAGTACATGTATATTACTGGGCAAACAGTTCACTGATGGGTTTGTAAACAAACGAGACACAGAGAGTGTGGTCACTAATGGCCATGCACTTTAGAGGGAAAACCCTTTGAATGCTGAAAGTTCCATCATTGTTTTAACAGTATCATTTGTGAGAGGATTTTTAATGACAAACAGTATAGACCCTGATCATAGGGCTCCTATAAGAGACATCGGACCTTGGTTAACCCATTCCCTCAAAGGCTATTTTTAGATCCAACCACTTTGAATAAATCTACCGAAAAGGACCATTAACTAGAGAAAAGGGAATTTTAGAATTTTGTAGTTTGAAACCATTGTGATAAATAGAGCATTTGCTCCTACAGGAGCAACTGCTCTATTTATCACAATGGTTTTAACAGGTGACTTTTACAGAAGCGTAGAAAGGCGTATTTATGGAGGAAAGGGTTAACACCGTTTGCAAATACCAGTACACTTGTTTCCCCTCATTTGATGCTTTACCTTTCGAATGTGGAAACCAAGTTCTTAACTGTATTTAACTCTTACAATGTAGGAAACGAGTCACTAGGGTCCTTTGCAAATAGTGTAGACCTAGATGAGAGGGCTCATTTGAAATGTTGAATTTCATATGCTTAATTGAATTGATATTCTGCTGCACTGGACAACATGGCGGTTAATAAGATGAATACTTGATCTTATCAGCATTCTCTGTTATGTCTTAACCCTTTTCCGCATATTGACGCCTTTGGGCGCTTCTGTAAATGTCACTTTGTGAAACCATTGTGATAAATAGAGCATTTGCTCCTATAGGAGCAAATGCTCTATTTATCACAATGGTTTCAAACTACAAAATTCTAAAAAAAATCCTTTTCTCTAGTTAATGATCCTTTTCGGTAGATTTATTCAAAGAGGTTGTATCTAAAAATATCCTATACGGTAAAGGGTTAAATGATGAGCATGTCTGGTAATTGTTACCAGTGTTTAGGCTTTCTCCGGTTTTCTTTAGAGAATACTCTGTAGCAGCATATATATTTGATAACATCAGCTTCTGTAATTCCCATTATAATGCTGATAATTGCCAATTTGGTATACCTGTTAGCTCTTACATGTAGCTGCTGGGGGAAATTGTTGTCAGCTTCAATTCTTGTGTTCCTTGTTTTCAAAGTTTACTCGATTCACCAGATATCTTGGGTAAATGTTAGCCAAGTAAATCCTGATCCGATGTCTCATTACTGCATCTAATCTCAGAGGTCCAGATAAGATGCATAAATTAAAACATTTTTAAGAATAACTTCTTTATTTCTCCACCAAACCCTATGTTGTGACCCCTCTTTAAAATTGTCTCGAAGAGACAATTCTAAAGAGGGGTCACAACATAGGGTTTGGTGGAGAAATAACGATTTTAGTATTTGAGTAAGCACATTTATCTGTAGCTTTGTAATCTGGATCCAAGCTGTTTGAAAGTGAATCTGAATCATATCTGTATTATATCATAAGCAAACAGAGAATACCTTGATCAGGCAGCTCCTAAAAGAACCATTCTCATCTTGGTCTACTCTTCTCAAGGGTGTTGAAAAGCGTATTGCGTATTTATGGAGTAAAGCGTTGAGCTGCCACCTGTCTCCAAGACCAATATTTATACTAAATTTAGCTCCTTTGTTAAATATTATGGTTTGTTCTGGGTTTCAAAGTGAATTGTTTTTCAATTCCTTTTCACAAGCATAATCAGAGTGCGAAACAATAGCATCCTCCACAAACAGGTTGGCTCCAGATGTGACTGAATAACTCTCAAAGTTTACATGGCTGACCTTGGATTTTCCTGCGGCAAAGAAGGAGTTAAAAATTCAAAGAGTAAACCCCCTTTTTGGCAAGACCAGATCAGACAGCTCCTATAGGAGCCGTCTGATCAGTGTCTGCTCTGTTTGCTTATGGTGTAATATAGACCTGATTCTACAGTTTCTGCCTGACCCAAAATGTCATGTGTTCATAATACGCCTTTATGAAAAATAATCTAATTAATATTTATGATGTCATTAATTCTTACATGGATATTGAGCCTGTAAACCTGTCACAGTCACTGGACTCTATTGTGAAACACTGATGTTCTGTTCCACTCTTAGAATTCAGTGTTGAAAGGGTTAACCCATTACATTATAGGCTATTTTTAGATTTTTGAATAAATCTACTAAAAAGGAGCATTAACTAAATAAAAGGGTAAAATTAGAATTTTGTTGTTCTGAAACCATTGTGATAAATAGAGCATTTGCTCCTTTAGGAGCAAATGCTCTATTTATCACAATGGTTTCAAAAAGTGACTTTTACAGAGGTGTAGGAAGGCTGTTTAATGGAGGAAAGGGTTAATGACAAGAGTTGTCATGCAATGTTATAGAGCACTCTGACAACATTGTGGATCGCCTGAAGGATAGCTTCCATTTGTATGTATGAATTATGCATGCAGGTCGGCACAGGGAAATACTTCAGCCTCCAATAAATACAAACAAAAAAGCAATATCAGTCTGCCATGAGTTGGCAGCCTTTGCAAGGTGTACTATTCCAGTAGGAAAACAAGAATCTGAAAGCTTAGTGCAAAACTATTGTAAAAACCTAACCCGTTAATTCCATGAATATTCATGTCAGAAATAATAACGGCATGAATATTTGATTAGCTGAAATTTCTATAACGGCTGCAACATGAACAAGGGAATATTTTATTTACTATGGCAGAAACTTTAGAAATAAATCGATATTATTTCATAATTAAACAGAGACGACCCTGATCAGGTGGCTCCTACAGGAGCTGTCAGATCTGCATCTACTCTGCTTGCAAAGGCGCTGAAAGGCATCTGTGGAATAAAGGGTTAAGTCATTACATGTTAGTGGTGATTTCAGAGTTGTCTAGTACCTTAACCCATTACCTCATAGGCTATTTTTAGACCCAAACTCTTTAGATAAATCTACTAACAAGAAATATCTTTTAAAAAGATATTCAGCGGCATTCAAATATTGACACAATGTACAAAACAATCTCTGCAATATTTATTTAAATGTTTGGAGATTCTACTAGTACAGAGAACTAGATCTATGAAGGGTTGCTTGTTATTATACTAGCAGAGAAGCATGCAATGAAAATGACTTGGAGTAGAAGAAGCAGTTATTGAAATATTTCAAGTTGCTTTTATAGGAAATTACTTTTAAAATGTACGATGTCAAAGTAATGTTTTAAAACTATCTCAAGTTAGTTCTTTAGTTTACCTATTATAAAATGTACATGAAAGCGCTTATATTTGTATTGATATGAAGATAAGAAATTGAATACACTTTAAAGCATAAAGTTTTTGTTTGTGCAGAGTCTGTAATTCCTTAAAGAACGGTATTTATTTAGCCTAGATCAACGCTTTAATTGACGTGTGTGCATCATCATTAATGACATCATTAACTGAATCTACATGCATTTTTCAAACAATATAAAGTTAGCAACTTCAACCTACGTCTATGAGTCCAAGCCCCATGTGATAGAGCCGTAGCAATAGCCTTCCGTAAGTAGCTTTATATCAAAGAGAGCCCAGAGCCTCGGTGCTGTGGTCGGGGATAGTAATTAATACTATTAATACCACTACTCTAATATACTAAACAACCCTTCTTCTTTATTTCCTATAGCACTGCCTGTGAATTATGGTGGTTTCGGAAAACTACCTGTTCGTCAAAGTGGACTTTATTATCAAATGTTGTATTAATTGATAGCAAAATGATAGTAAAAGTTTGAAAGTTTAATAGTGGTTTCAACAAACTGGCAATATTGCTCAGCAACCATTACCATGAGGTGATAAATATCAGTACATCAGTACTTTGATTTTATGGGAATTTCCAGGTCTTAAAATCTATTTTAGAACAGAACTTTCGACAGTAGACAGTCTTCGGTCCCATGCTAAATATCTGCGTAAATAATGATTTTCTGTACTATATGGCGTTTTGACTGAACTCTAAGAAGTTTATAGAACATGTCTGTGTAACATGATGCCTTACATGTGTTGTGATTATGTTAATTATTGCATTGAATTCAATTTGCGAGGCCGAAGCAGCTAATTATCATAAAACATGGTGTTTTGAAATAACTACAATGTCGTAAGAATTACCCTTGGAAAGCGACACGTTAGCAGACTGTATATCAGAATTTTACATAGTTTGGCAATGTGTAGAGGCATATAAAAAGGTTGTATGCCAGTCAAGGTATTCACTAATGAAAATACAGTTTACTACTAAATACTCGTAGGTCATATGCAAATTACAATGTAACATAGTTTCTCATTGGTGGAAAACTAGAACAAAAGTGAAAATAGACAGCTAGCCGCTGAAAAAGGAGCATTTACTAGATACAAGGAAAATGTTAGAATTATGTAGTATTGAAACCATTGTGATGAATAGAGCATTTGCTCCTATGGAGCAAATGCTCTATTTATCACAATTGTTTCAAGAAATGACTATTACAGAAGCGTAGAAAGGCCTATTTGTGGAAGAAAGGGTTAACCCTTTCAGCCCTGAATTATCGAAGCAGAATATCCCATCAGTGTTTAACCCTAATTCCCTGTTCTAGGATTATCCCAAATTTCAATACCTAATGAATATTCATGGATAAAATAGTAAAGATGAAATATGGAAGGTGAAATACTGTGGCCATTTTGGAAAGTAAAGAAACAGACCTATCAAATTCCATTAGCAAACAGAGCAGACCCTGATCAGACGGCTCCTATAGGAGCCGTCTGATCTGGGTCTACTCTGTTTGCAATTGCGTGAAATACGTTTATATGAGGGAAAGGGTCAACAGAAGAGTCAACTCAGTATGAAAGGTGTAAATATGCTAGAGGATTTTGAATAACAAACAATGCATCTGTCTACACTGTTTGCAAATGCCAGTTCATGCCGCACGTCTCTTGGGTTGAAAGGGTTAATTACTTTTAAGTATAGAGACACCTAAGGTCCAGATATGGTGTGTAAATTTAAAGACTTTCAAGAATAACTCCTTTCTTTCTCCACCAAACCCTATACTGTGGCCACTCTTTAGAATCGTCTCCTCGAGACGATTCTAAAGTGTGGTCACAGTATAAGGTTTGGCGGAGAAATGACAATTTTAGTACTTGGTTAAGCTTTATCTGTAGCTCTGACCTTATAACCTCTCTCCACATGTTTGGAAAGCTGAATAATTCAATAAGGTACCATTGTGACAACTTTGAATTAGAATGACATAGTGGCGAACAGTGTAGACCTTGATGAAACAGCTCCTTTAGGGGTGATTTGATATGGGTCTGCACTATTTGCCTATTTTAGTTTGTCTGAAACTGAAGGTCAGAACTACAGATAATGGGTGCGTACCCAAGTACTAAAATTGTCATTTCTCCACCAAACCCTTTACTGTGACCACTCTTTAGAATCGTCCGTCTCTTAGTCACAGTACAGGGTTTGGTGGAGAAATAAAGGAGTTATTCTTGAAAATATTTTAATTTACGCATCTTATCTGGAGCTCTGTGAAGGTAATTAGGGTATGTAAACAGTTTGGATCTAGACTAATATCGGGTTGTTTCGGACATTATTGGCTGTGGATAGGAGTAATAAAGCTCATCTGGCTCGGTCGCGTGCCAGTTGCGGCCCCTACAAAATAATGCATGGCTGTGCACTTAACAAACCTTAGTAACATTTGTTAGCCATGCTGTAAAGCTTCATATAATGCATTTTCCATAATAACGCAGTGTAGTTTTGTATCGGACAACTTTCGGGTTGTATCAGACATACATTTCGGGTAGTATCGAACACAGAAAATAACGGCAGGGTTCATCTATATTTAGTTAGATGTAATTTTTCAGGTTTCTGTATAAGCTGATACTGCTGCGAGTCCATCAGCTCTCTTCAAAAATGTGATAAAAGTGGCAAACGTTTTGGGTACTGATGAGTGCAGTTACTCTGTGTCTGGTCTGGATACAAACTTATTTCCATTACTAGCTGGACCATAAGCATGCAAAGAATAATCATTGTATACATCATTTTAACCATTAACAGAATGCGGGACCTGCATGCACTGTATGCAAACAGTGTAGACCCAGATCAGAGAGCTCCTAGAGGACTCCAAATTATTAACCCATTCCCTCATAGGCTATTTTTAGATCCAACCTCTTTGAATAAATCTACTGAAAAGGAGCATCATCTAGAGAAAAGGAATTTTTTAGAATTTTGTAGTTTGAAACAATTGTGATAAATAGAGCATTTGCTCCTATAGGAGCAAATGCTCTATTTATCACAATAGTTTCAACAGGTGACTTATGTAGAGGCGTCAAAAGGCGTCAATATGAGGGAATGGGTTGCACCTTTCATACTGTGTGGACTCTGTAATGAAACACTGATGGGCTATTCCACTCTGAAAATTGAGTGTTGAAAGTGTTATAATAATTTAACCCTTTCCCTGTTCTATGTGTATTCCAAATTTCAATACCTACTGAATATTCATGGACAAAATAGTTGTAATGAAGCATGGAAGGCGGAACATTGTAGCCATTTTAGAAAGTAAAGAAACATATCTTTTAAGTTCCATTGGCAAACAGAGCAGACCCTGATCAGACCGCTCCTATGGGAGCCGTCTGATCTGGGTCTTCTCTGTTTGCAAATGCGTGAAAACGCGTTTATATGAAGGAAATTAAGGGAAAGATGCAATTATATTGTGAATTTTAATTTACTGCATTACGCCCACCTAATAAAGGTGGTCATATATTGTCGTGGCCCTGTCCGTCCGTCCGTTCGTTCGTTTGTTTGTCCGCTGTTTTCTGGGAAAACTATTTGACAGATATTAATGAAACTTCACACAAATGTTTAATGCATCAAGATCTGAAGCTGAGTCAATTCTGAGGTTCATTTGATTTGTCGTTTTGGAGTTATGGCCCTTTTACTTAAAAAATAATGCAAATACATGCAAATAGTTTGTCCGCTGTTTTCTGGGAAAACTATTTAAGAGATATTAATGAAACTTCACACAAATGTTTAATGCATCAAGATCTGAAGCTGAGTTGATTCTGAGATTCATTTGATTTTTCATTTCAGAGTTATGGCCCTTGTCCTTAAAAAATATTCAAATAGTTTGTCCGCTGTTTTCTGGGAAAACTATTTGAGATATATTAATGAAACTTCACACAAATGTTTAATGCATCAAGATCTGAAGCTGAGTCAATTCTGAGGTTCATTTGATTTGTCTTTTCGGAGTTATGGCCCTTGTATTTAAAAAATAATGCAAATACATGCAAATTGTTTGTCTGCTGTTTTCTGGGAAAACTGTTTGAGAGATATTAATGAAACTTCACACAAATGTTTAATGCATCAAGATCTGAAACTTAACTGATTCTGAGGATCATTTGATATTTCGTTTCAGAGTTATGGCCCTTGTCCTTAAAAGATAATGCAAATACATGCAAATAGTTTGTCCGCTGTTTTCCGGGAAAACTATTTGAGAGATATTAATGAAACTTCACACATATGTTTAATGCATCAAGATCTGAAGCTGAGTCGATTCTGAGGTTCATTTGATTTGTCGTTTCGGAGTTGTGGCCCTTTTACTTAAAAAATAATGCAAATACATGCAAATAGTTTGTCCGCTGTTTTCTGGGAAAACTATTTGAGAGATATTAATGAAACTTCACACAAATGTTAAATGCATCGAGATCTGAAGCTGAGTTGATTCTGAGATTCATTTGATTTTTCATTTCAAAGTTATGGCCCTTGTCCTTAAAAAATATGCAAATAGTTTGTCCACTGTTTTCTGGGAAAACTAATTGAGAGATATTAATGAAACTTCACAAAAATGTTTAATGCATCAAGATCTGATGCTGAGTCGATTTTGATTTGAGGTTTCATTTGATTTGTCGTTTCGGAGTTATGGCCCTTTTACTTAAAAAATACTGCAAATATATGCATATAGTTTGTCCGCTGTTTTCTGCCAAAACTGTTTTCAGATATTAATGAAACTTCATACACATGTTTAATGCATCAAGACCTGAAGCTAAGTCGATTCTGAGAACCATTTGATTTGTTGTTTCGGAGTCATGGCCCTTGCACTTAAAAAAATAATGCAAATCTTTGCAAAAACTTTTTCATTTGAAATTATATTTACTTCAATTTTTTATATGGTTAAACCTTAATATGAATTTTCACATATATTGCAGGGGTTTTGATATGTCATTTAATATATTCTAAAGTCATGGTCCTTGAACTTTGTGTGTTCATTGCTTTGTTTGTCGGTCAACTCTTAGTTTGTCTGTTATTTTCTGGGAAAACTATTAACATGGTATAAATGAAACTTAACACAAATGTTTTAAGCAACAAAATTTGAAGCTGAGTTTATTTTGAGGTTCATTCAGTTTGTCTTTACAGAGTTATGGCCGTTGCACTTTACAAAAATCTGCAAAAATGAGGATTAGCTGTAACTTTTTTATTTAATAAGATATTCACTTCATTTTTTTTAAAAATAGTATCACCTTAATATGGAAATCAAGATCTGAAGCACAGATTAGAAATTTCAACACTTATAAGGCATATTGAATCGGAGAAAGTTTGCAAGTGGGTGTATTATGTACCGTATGCGGTACTCTTGTTATAATATACAAAATAATTCTTTCTTGTAACAGAAACTAGAGAATCAGATCTACATTATTATACGCCCGAAGGGACGTATTATGGTATGGCGCATGTCGTCCGTCCGTCTGTCCGTCTGTCCGTCCGTCCGTCCGTTAGCAATTTCTTGTGCAACTAACTCCTCCTTTATTTTTCAACATAATTTCTTCAAACTTTCAGGAATGATAGATACTGATGTGTAGTTGTGCATATCAGTGAGATAACTCTCATATCATTTTTCATTCTGGAGTTATTGCCCTTTGATAGTTTCGGGTAACAATTTCTTGTGCAACTAACTCCTCCTTTATTTTTCAACATAATTTCTTCAAACTTTCAGGAATGATAGATACTGATGTGTAGTTGTGCATATCAGTGAGATAACTCTCATATCATTTTTCATTCTGGAGTTATTGCCCTTTGATAGTTTCGGGTAGCAATTTCTTGTGCAACTAACTCCTCCTTTATTTTTCAACATAATTTCTTCAAACTTTCAGGAATGATAGATATTGATGTGTAGTTGTGCATATCAGTGAGATAACTCTCATATCATTTTTCATTCTGGAGTTATTGCCCTTTGATAGTTTCGGGTAGCAATTTCTTGTGCAACTAACTCCTCCTTTATTTTTCAACATAATTTTATAGAACAGCCTTCGGGCGTATATTGCCCCGTCTCGCGATGCTCTTGTGTTAAAAGCAACAGAGCAGACCCTGATCAGACCGCTCCTATAGGAGCTATCTGATCTGGGTCTACTCTGTTTGCAAAGTTGTAGAAAGGCGTATTTATGGAGTAAAGGGTTAAGGTACATCTTGCAATGGGTATCATAAACTGGAATATATAATTGAGCTGGAGGTAAGAAAATCTAATTAAAATAAAGTAAAGGCTTAAATTTTAATTCCCGTTTTAATGTTACAGAGACTCAAGCAGAAAACAAATTTCAGACATGTAAATTGTTGCCTGGTTACACAATATTTATACCATTTTGAGGATACAAGAAGCTGTAGATCAGATTACTACATGTATTATCTTATTAGCCCTAAGTCCTGTAAGGAACATCTTATTATACTGTTGGGTGTTCTCTGTGTATTAGGAAAGGGTTAATTTTTAGCACATTAGTTTGGATCCTGATCAGACTGCTCATTTAGGAGCAGATTGGTCAGGGTTTAAGTGGAATGGCCCATCAGTGTTATCCCATTTATTGCTGTTCATGTCAATGAACCTACCTGTAAATAGTGAAGACCCAGAAGAGACAGCTCCTGCAGGAGCTGTCTCATCAGGGTCAACACTATTCACAAATTGATTGTGCAACTAGTGCACTCCACAGCAGTGATTGCACAGTGATATACTTGTACACAGTGAAGATATATGTAATTATACAACAGGGCATGGGTAAAGAAGGAGAAATGTATTTTAAAATTCAGCAAGCGAAGGGTTAAAGGACTAAGAGTTATAGTCAGAATGAAAGGGTGTAATTTGTGAGAGGATTTTGAATGAAAAACAGTCAGACCATAAGTGGGCTCCTAGGAGCCATTCTAATCTGGGTCTTCACTTCTTGCAAATAATAAGATCTGTTTCTCGTAATCAAAGGGTTGAGGTGCATGACTATTTTCATTTGATTATGAAGGTGAAGAAGGTACAATTCTTTTGTACTATAAGCATTTGGATTATGATCCAGGTGAAATATTTGTTGGCAATATCCTAAAACTTCAGACACCCAGTAGTTTGTACAGCTTATAAATGAGTCAAAATTTCAGACATCCAGTCTGTTTTCTCTATTAGTTTGTACAGCTGAATAAGACACAACTTCAGACACCCAGTCTGTCTTCGAATTCTCTATTACTTTGTACAGCTGAGTCAAACTTTAGACATCCACTCTGTCTTCTTCAATTAATTTGTACAGTCAAATGAGTCAATATGACACTATTTTGTGATAACTTTAATTTGAATGACAAAGTAACAAATAGTTTGGACCCTGATCAAACTGCCCTTCCCTAGCAGTTTCATCTGGTTCTGCACTATTTGCCTAAAGTTGTTTGTACAAATACTTAGTAATTAGTCTTTTGCATGCAGGAAATAAGGGTACTGACATTTGTAAATAGTGTAGACCCAGATCAGAAAGCTCCTACATGTATATAAGCCTTCTCATCAGGGTTTGTTTTTAAAATCTGCTAAAAATTATATTTTTCACAATGAATCGACTTTATCGTTTAACTCTTTCCCTGTTCTATGTTTATAGAAAGTAAAGAAAGCAAACACAGCAGACCCAGATCAGACGGCTCCTATAGGAGCCGTCTGATCTGGGTCTACTCTGTTTGTAGATGCATGAAAAGGTGTTTATATGAAGGAAAGAGTTAACGATGATGGGCCATGCCACTTTGAAAATTCACTCAGCATTCAAAGGGTTTGGGATGATTATAGATCATTTGCAAATAAATGCTCACAGTTTCTTTAGATGCTTATCTAGTGGCTATCATTAGTGTTAATTGTTTCATTATGTAGAAGGACTATAGAATCATTATCAGTGCATCTAGTGCAAGACAAATTACATCTTTATGGCACTGATTATGTTAACCCTTTACTTAACCCATAGATAAATGTTTTTTAACACCTTTGCAAACAGAGAAGACCCAGATCATACGGCTCCTAGAGGAGCCGTCTGATCAGGGTCTGCTCTGTTTGCTAACAGAGAATTTGATAGATCTACAATGTTCCACCTTTGATATTTCATTATAATAGAACTATTTTGTCCATGAATATTTGGTAGATATTGAATTTTGACTAAACATAGAACAGGGAAACGGTTAATCAGTTACATTTATGAAATACGTAAGCATAAATTACATTCACACAACACCTACCGTAATCATGAATTACATTCGTAGAACACTTAAGCATAAATTACATTTGAAAAACACCTAAGCATAAATTACATTTGAAAAACACCTAAGGATAAATTACATTCACAAAACACTTAAACATAAATTACATTCGCAAAACACCTAAGCATGCAAAAAATTACCATGCAAAAAATTACCATTGCCAGTACAAATTCTATGGTAAACTTTCAGGTTTTGTAATGATATACATAACAATGGTTGGCTTTTTTTAACCTTTAGCCTGCTGAGCAAATTATTTTTACAGTCTGTTTTCACCTACTGCATTTTCAAAATTCAAGCTATAATCAATTTCTCTACCAAAAATGCAACTATAGTGTCAAACAGTTTGGATCCTGATGAGACGCTGAGTTATTCGGCGTCTCATCTGGATCCAAACTGTTTGCATAGGTATTCACTCATCCACCCATAGCAGGCTAAAGGTTAACCTTTAGCCTGCTTAGCAAACTCTTTTGTTTGTAGAAAATATCATCGACTTCGTTGCCACAGTTGATATATCTTTCATTTCTTTCAGAGTATCAAACAGTTTTGATCCTGATGAAAAGCTGAGTTACTCTGCATCTGATCTAGATCCAAATTGTTTTGCATAGTTATAATCACTCATCCACCCTGGCAACAATAGGCTAAAGTTTAAGTTTTGTCTTTGTTATGAATTCAAGTTGGGGGTTGGGGGGAATTTGATGGAAACTCACTGTTGACTATGAAGGATATTAGCTAATTTTCGGTCATATTTTCTTGTCATAGAATTTTTGGCCAAGACAAACATTTAAGAGTAAATTATTGATATGTAGGTGATTATAAAGTCTTCCTTTTTATAATCAATTTTAACCCTTTCCTCATATAAATGTGTTTTCACGCATCTGCAAACAGAGTAGACCTAAATCAGATGGCTCCTATAGGAGCCATTTGATCAGGGTCTGCCCAGTTTGCTAGTGGAATTTGAAAGACATGTTTCTTTACATCTAAAATTGCTACAATATTCCACCTTCTATATTTGTGGAGTAAAGGGTTAAATCTAGCAGACAATATGTTTTCATACAGATGAATTAGCAGGCAGAAGGTTTATGTTCTAAAGAGCAGGATTTCATCGTTTGAGAGTGCAGTTTGGTCTGATATGCACATTTATGGGCCATGTGGGTATGCCTTTGGTTAAAAATGGGGATTCTGGCAATTTTCATTTGCCGTTCTCTTCATTCTTGTACAGTCTGTCTCTGAAATACTTTTTGCTGCATCTGAGAAAGACTGCTGACTTTTCTTTAACCCTTTGCTCCATAATTACTCAGGTAAGAAACAATTACATCACAAATATTAACTAGATTAATTGTTGCAACAGTACATGGGCACAGGAATTTTGGCCATAACAGAAACTGTAGAATCATATCTATATTATAGCATAAGCAAACAGAGCAGACCTTGTTCAGATGTTCCTACAAGAGTTGTCTGATCTGGGTCTACTCTGTTTGCAAAGGTGTAGAACGGTATATTTATAGAGTAAATGGTTATAGATGTAAAGTTATATAAAGATCCTGTCAAAAAACTAGGTCTAATACTGGGTATTAATTAACCCTTTCCTCCATATGCTATTTTTAGACCCAACCTCTTTGAATGAATCTACCCAAAAGGAGCATTTACTAGAGAAAAGGAAAATTTTAGAATTTTGTAGTTTGAAACCATTGTGATAAATAGAGCATTTGCTCCTATAAGAGCAAATGCTCTGTTTATCACAATGGTTTCAAGAAGTGGTTATTACAGAGGCGTAGAAAGGTGTATTTATGGAGGAAAAGGCTAACTCTTTCAACCTGGAAAACACATGTACTCTCATTTGCAAACAGCTAGTGTACTCTGCAAAGGCATGAAAAAATGTTTGTATGAGGGAAATGGTTAAGACAGATATGGCAGCTCAATACAGGGTGACAGATCTGCAGAAAGCTCCTCTGGATAGCTTTTGCATGTTTTACTAAAAGTTCAGATTAGTGAGTTATAGATTCAGACAGCAATTCTAACAGATCTAAGTACGTAACTCATATAGGGTTCAAAGTGATAACTGATCAGAGCCTATAGATATGAAGTGATGGTTCTCCACTGCCACAACTCATCAGAATGGCCTCGGTGAGGAGAGTCATATGAGTTATGGTATGATAGGGTTAACCCTTTCTTCAATTTTTAGACCCAACCTCTTTGAATGAATCTACCCAAAAGGAGCATTTACTAGGGAAAAAGAAAATGTTAGAATTGTGTAGTAATGAAACCATTGTGATAAATAGAGCATTTGCTCCTATGGAGCAAATGCTCTATTTATCACAACAGTTTCAAGAAGTGACTTTTACAGAGGCGTAGAAAGGTGTAATTATGGAGGAATTTTAGGGTTAAAACATTTTTAAGAATTCTTTATTTCTCCACCAAACCTTATGGAGTGGTCACAACATAGGATTTGGTGGAGAAATGACAATATTAGTATTTGACAACGACAATATTAGTATTTGACAACATACTTTTATCTGTTGCTCTGTTTCTATGCTTCTTATCTTAGAAATTAAGCCCTCAGATCAGTTATGAGTTGCAGCAAGACAGGGTTTGGATGAGAACTATCAACTATCAATTAAGATTCTTATCTACAGTGTGCTGATGCAGTTTTGATGACTTTCTGCTGTCTTGACAGCATACATCATTTTCTCTTTAGGATGACTTTGTATGTCAATAAGAATTGGGGCATTTATAATGTGCCATACTTCAATTCCTCTGTAAAGCTTGCAGCCATGCAGAGCAGATTGGTGCAGTGGACCTAAGTGCAGCACTATTGTAACCACTCTTCTTGTGAATTTCGTGATAATTTTTGCAAAATGTTTTGATCCACACGAAATGCCTAAGTAACAAGTGATTTTGAAAAGAAGTTGAAGGCAATGTAAATTTAAGATTTGAACACAGCAAATTATGCAACTGTAATTTACGTTGCAATGCTTTTCTCTTTTAATCCATTCCCTCATATTGATGCCTTATGATGCCTCTGTAAAATACTTTTTTTTTTTAGACCACTCTGATAAATAGAGCATTTGCTCAACAGGAGCAATTGCTCTATTTATCACAATGGTTTCAAAACTACACACTTCTAAAAATGTCCCTTCCTCTAGTAAATACTCCTTTTCGTTAGATTTATTCTAAGAGGTTGGATCTAAAAATAGCCTATGAGGGAATTGGCTAGCCATAATACTTGACAAAATAGTCATAAAGATAAGCCTATAATCTGTTGCAGGCTGAATTGTCAACATAGAATGGCCCATAAATCTTTAACACTAAGAGCCCCCCCCTTCAGTATGAAAAGCATACGGTTGTTTGAGGAATTTGAATGACAAACAATGCAGACCCTGGTTAGAAGGCACCTCTAGGAGTCGTCTGGTCTGGGTCTACACTGTTTGCAAATCTCAGTTTCCCACATTCTAAGGGCTCGAGTTATTGGAAGAAATTGGGTGAATTTGGGGTACATAAAGATAAGCCATTAACCCTTACAATGCTGACTTTTCAAATGGACTATTCCAAATTTTTTCTAAAGAAAAGTGTAACATGACAAACAGTGCAGACCCTGATGAGAGGGCTCCTCTAAGAGCCCTCTCATCTGGGTCTACACTGTTTTCATAGGACATTTTAGTGGCCCGTGTCCCGCACTGTAAGGGCTAAGTACCATTGGAAGAAGAGACAATCAATGTCACTGCCATTTTTATGCCTTTTGGTATGATGATGTCAAACAGAACCAGAGGCCCCTGAACCAGCGGCCCAGGCACATTAAACATTTTCAAGAATAGCTCCTTTATTTCTCCAACTAAAATTATGTTGTGACCACTCTTTAGAATCGTCTCTTCGATGCGAATCTAAAAAGTTGTCACAATTTGCTTGTCTGAAAACCAGGTCTCCTATTTCACCTTAAATTTGTAACTGTGCTTCAATTACAATAAAAACGCCCTTTGGTTTCTTACAAAACTTTTGCTGCAAGTCTGAATCTGAAATATTCATGCAGTATCTTCCAATTATATTTTAACCATCCATGCAAATTTCAGTCATTAAGTAGAATTGTCCATTGTTTATTATTAGACAGTAGCATGCATTCGGATTTACATGTAAAGGGTTAATTTTGTTGGAAATAATTCAAAATAGCACCCTGTGCTGACTCTGATTAAAGGACTCCTACAGGAGCACTTCTGATATTGGTCAACACTGTTACCAAGTTATAAACGATAGTCTTATTTTCCAGGCTGCATTCAAAGGTTTATGTTGCAGACTTAGAATGTCATAAATAATTTAGATGGTGACATGTTGGAAATCCCAACAGACTAGGATGAAGAAGAATAAGCTCTCACCAGCTGATAGTCAGTGTTTCATTTGCGATTCATGGAATTGTGGGCGTAGTAACATCACGGCCCTTCATTCATTATGGATGATGATTGTTTCATAATTATTGCCTGTTTTATTCCCTCATTAGTTTACAATCTGAGCAACTCGCTGGCCGGCCTTGTAATGCCAGTGATTCAAGTTGTGGGATCCTCTTTAGTTAGTGAGTGTGTGTGCTGCTGTTTAAGTGAACAAGCATTGTGCTACATTAGGTGTGAATAGGGCTTTATGAATAGTGTAGACTTCCTAGGGCTTCATGAATAGTGTAGACTTCCTAGGGCTTCAGGAATAGTGTAGACTTCCTAGGGCTTCATGAATAGTGTAGACTTATGCAAGCAGTAGCAATGTTTCAACTCTTTGCACTCTTTGTAAATATCTGCAAAATATTGTAGTCTGCTGCAATTCTGATTTTTCTCTTCTATTTCTCTTGTAAAAATGCATTCTGAGTATCAAACAGACTGGATCTTGATGAAACACAGAGATACTTAGTTCTCATGTGGATTCAGACTGTTTGTATAATGTAGCACAAATTGGCTGCTATCATGCAAATATTTACAGACAGTGTTTCGTCAGGGCCAACACTGTTTGACACCTATCGGCCTCAATACTGTTAAAGATGCAGCTTGACACAAACAGAATGTTTGTTCTGGTCAGACAATTATAAGCTTCAGACATCGGGGCTAATCTGAGTATACACTGCAGTTTACCTGATTATGAATAATGCTTTTAAATTATCTGGATTTGGATTATATTTTAGAATGGATTAATGTATCTGTACGGAAATAATGTGATTTGTTTTACATGCTGGATTTTGTTCCGTTACCGTAATTACTCTTACATATTCAGACAAATAATCCTCAGCAAACAGTGTAGACCCAGATTAAACTGCTCCTAAAGGAACAGTTTGATCTGGGTCTACAATGTTTTCTACTCTTTTATGAATTTTTCAAAATTCTGCCATCATGACTTACTAAGTTTTACAAACTTTTCGTAAAGGGAATAGTTAGAGTAAATATGGTAGGTACAGAGTAATTGAGAAAGGTGCGTATTTAAATTCTGAAATCATAATTTCTCCACCAAATCCCCTAAGGATCTGTTTTGCATAGATTGTTGTTGTAAACTCTATTGGTTTTTAATTCAGCCGAACTTACTCAAACGTGTGTAAAGCAGGTACTTGTTGCGTAATTGAAAGATATCTAGGCACTGTCACACAATGTTGATCTCATAATTAACTGTAAGACACATTTTATATGGCTGTTTGGAAGCAAGTTTGTGCTTTGGCATTAATTTTGGTTGAAAATGAGACATTTGCTAAATTCTTTTGGATTGAATATGAATTTACTATGCAAATATGCAAGAAATGCATTCTGGAAAGAAATGCCAGAATCAATAGTGGTCTCCAGAAGAAAAGTTTGTTTCATCCTTAACTCTTTCCTCCATAAATACGCCTTTCTACGCCTCTTTAATAGTCACTTCTTGAAACCATTGTGATAAATAGAGCATTTGCTCCTATAGGAGCAAATGCTCTATTTATCACAATGGTTTCAAACTACAAAATTCTAAAATTTCAATTTTCTCTTGTAAATGCTCCTTTTTGGTAGATTCATTCAAAGAGGTTGGGTCTAAAAATAGCCAATGGAGGAAAGGGTTAAAAGATAAAACTCAGCTGAGGCAAAGGTTGGATTTATGTCAAAAGTATTAGCCCTGTGCACTTCTTTCACAATGTTGGCAATATGCAATATGCTTTAGCTCAGAATTTTATCAGGTATGCTATTATGATTTGAGGGAAGCTGCTGTCGTAAGCGCTTTAGAATATCTTTTTTCTTTCACAGTAAATATTTGATCATATTTCTTCTTCTTCTTCTTCTTTGAGGATACTACACTCCCTCATTACATTGAGGATTATGTGTAGGCGCTGGTTTAAAACATTAAAATATATTAAAAGTACTAAAATTTTCAAAAGCGACATGTTTAAGAACTTATGCCAGATAAAAAATAAAGAACAAACAAAAACTTTATACATGATAAGGACAACACCAAGAATGATAAAAGATAAGACTTTGACATGATAAAAGGTAAAACTTTATACGTGACTTAGAGTATGTTTATCTAAAAGTTGAAGGTGGAGACGATAATGGGCACGGTAACAATAGCTTTAAAAGAGTCGACTGTGGGTGCTTGTTGTGCAGTCACTGGCAGCATATTCCACTGACAGATTGTTCTTGGATAGAAAGAGTATTTATAAGGGTCTTTAGATGTTCGTATTTGTCTATATCCATAAGTGTTACCATGTCTAGTTCTAGAATCAGTTGGAACGAGGAGATAATTTTCAGGGTAGATGGCGACAATCTGGTGTATTATTTTGTAAAACATTATCAGACGGGTTCTTGTTCTTCGTACCTCTAAGGAAGGCCAATTTAGGTTATTTAACATATCTGAAACTGAGCTGGTGTTTATTACTTCCAATCAATGTTTACTTAATTAAAAAATTGTTTTTTGCTTCAAACCACAGGATATGATATTGTCATGTTGTTAGGTTCATATTTTCTTAAATTGGGGATAAAAAATTAATATGAAATATGAATTAATATGAAATCCTTACATTAAACTAGGAAAGATCAGACAGTCAGTATATTATGTGAAATGTATGTATACTATATGTACGGTACGAGAAATTGTAAATTGTTAATCATATGTAACTTAGCTCTTTATGAAATATTAATACACAACTTACCCTGAATGTTTTACTCTGAATATTTAATGGTTTCTGCAAATCTGCAAACACTCGGATATTACAAGTAATAATTTGGTTTCATAAAATTTTGATTTTCGCATAGGCTATTAACTTTCGGCTCCAGAAAACTGCACAATTTATTGTTAGGGGATGTGCAATATAATAAACATCTAGACAGAATTCTGTGCAGCAGTTTGTTTATGACTTCAGAACAATGATCGTCAGCCATGATTCCAATTAACTTTGTTTAACCCATTACCTCATAGGCTATTTTTAGATCCAACCACATGCACTTTGAATTAATCTACCAAAAAGAAGTATTAACTAGAGAAAAGGAAACTTTTAGAAATGTTTAGTTTGAAACCATTGTGATAAATAGAGCATTTGCTCCTTTAGGAGAAAATGCTCTATTTCTCACAATGGTTTCAAGGAGGCGTAGAAAGGCGTATTTATGGAGGGAAAGGGTTAAACCTTACAATGCTGCCTTTTCAAATGGACTATTCCAATATTCAAACAGGTCAAACTTATGGTGAACATTTAGGGATTTTTCTAAAGAAAAGTGTAACATGACAAACAATGCAGACCCTTATGAGAGGGCTCCTCTAGGAGCCCTCTCATCTGGGTCTACACTGTTTGCAAAGGACAATAATGACTCGTGTCCCGCACAGTAAGGGTTAAACCTTATCCTGCTTTTTGTGACCGGAGACTTGCATTTGCAAACAGCTTGGATCCAGATGAGAGGCCGAGTAACTCGATGTCTCATCAGAATCCGAACTGTTTGATCACACTCCGCCAATAGTTTTTCAAAAGTTGGAACTAAATCTGAATTAGTCAAAATGGCACCAGATCCACATGTGAGCAGACATTGTTTTGACAGCAAGATACAGTTTAACCCCTTCCCTGATGAATATTCATGTAGGAAATGATGACGTCATGAATATTAATAAGATTATTTTTATTTATATTGGCATAAATTATGAACACAGGACGTTTTGGCTCAGGCAGAAGCTATAGAATCCGATCTATATTATATACCATAAGCAAACAGAGTAGACCCAGATCAGACGGCTCCTATAGGAGCCGTCTGATCTGGGTCTACTCTGTTTGCAGATGCATCAAAATGCACTTACATAAGGGAAAGGGTTAAGCAAGGACTTATTGATTAAAGTAGTCATTCTTATATAGCTGGCAGTTGCTTAATTGTGGCGCAGTTATAATGCGAAATGCTCCTATGGGAGCTTTCTACATTACTTGTATCCTGCATGAAATAGAACAGACTAGATCTTTATTCAATGTGTGCAGCCATTTGCATTGTTGTTATAAATAAATACATAACACATTGTGACATTAGGTCAACTTCAGCATTGAGGAATGGACATAAAATGTGCTGCTAAAGTGTATTATTCTGAACAGATTATATGAAAAAAAGTTTCACATTCAGTTTAATTGTGAGCAAATCATTACATGTCATTTATTTTCTGTATTGAATAGTGTGTATTGAGATGACTTTACTGGAAGCATTAATATGTGTGTTTCTCTTGCAAAATTAATACAAAATAATGTACTTGATATAAAGTTCTAAATAAATATAAACTTAAATTCCTGTTGATTTTGACTTAGAAGTAAGCTGACAAAATTTTACAAAGGTATTGCATATAAATAATTAATATTTTTACCACCTGCCCTTAATACCTGGAATTAGATTTTATTTTTACATCCTAATTACCGGAAGTGTTCGGACACCCAATATCTTTGTCTCCATGGATTTGTGAATTTGGCACTATTTTGATAGCTTTAACCCCTTCGCTGTTCTACGTTACTTCCAAATTTCAATACTTACTGAATATTCATGGACAAAATAGTTATAATGAAATGTGGATGGTTGAATATTGTAGCCATTTTAGAAAGTAAAGAAACTGATCTATCAAAATTCCATTATCAAACAGAGCAGACCCTTATCAGACGGCTCCTATAGGAGCCATCTGATCTGGGTCTACTCTGTTTTAAAATGTGTGAAAAAGTGTTTATATGAGGGAAAGGGTTAAGACTGACATACTAACAAATAGTGTAGACCCTAATCAAACAGCTGATATGGGTCCACACTATTTTTGTTTTTTTGTCTGTTTGAATACTTAGGGTAATTAGGGTATTGCTGAAGACAGCTTAAAAATTACTTTACGTGGCTAACTTACACTGACATACTAACCAACAGTGTAGAGCCAGATCCAACGGCTCCTTCAGGACTCTTTTGTCTGTGTTTGCCTGTTACAATGATTGAGGGTAATTAATTGGGGTACAGTAAAACCCCTCAAAACCAAATGTAAAATTCCGTATAAATATTGCTCTTGGAAACAGGTGGCAGCTTAATGCAGGATGAAAGTCATGCAGAAAGCTCCTCTACTCTGTGTGACTTTCACCTTGCATTAAGCAGCCATCTGCCTAAAAGTATCTAAATTCTTCTTTACTTGAATTAGAAGGGTTTTACTGTATACTTGAATTAGAAGGGTTTTACTGTATTGCTGAAAGACAGGACTCAGAAGCCGGTGAATTTCACGCAAGCTTGCCTCTCAGCTCCATTAGAAATAACAAATGTTTCTCTTAATTAGCCCTTTGTATACAAATGACGAAATTTGATATCTTGTTCATACAGTGTAGACCCAGATGAAAGGTTGATTTACCATACATCTCATATGTATCAAAACCATGTTACATTCTGACTCTGTGTCATGAAAGGATGTACAAAAAAAAGTACTTTGAGAATAAAGCAGACAAGATTTTTTTCTAAAGCAACGATTATATAGCTGAAGCAGAGAGTGAAAGCGACATTCATCAACTAAGTCTACATGTATTGTTACTTGTGTTCAGATTTGACTGTCATTGTAAGGGATTACCGTACTGTTCATTAATTAAGTAATTATCATCTGTGAAAGTTGTCCAATGTTAATTTTTCGAGATGATTCTTCTTCCATTTTGTTTGAAATTAATGATCAGTGTTGAAAAGGGTTTTGTGTTGTCTGTATCCAAACAAGTCTTCACAAATTTGAACACAAGAGGAAGTGTGAAATGGTGACAAAATCTGAGGATATATTTTCTTGATCTGTTGGGACAGACGAAGTGATTTTGTTTTTATTAATACTTGCTTTTTAACCCTTTACTCCATGAATATTCATGTAAGAAAATAATGACATCATGAATTTTTATTCGATTAATTTTTAAACTGGTACATGGAGGCGGGAATTTTTGGTCATAGTAGAAACTGTAGAATCATATCTATATTATTTCATAAGCAAACAGAGCAGATCCTGATCAGACAGCTTCTACAGGAGTCATCTGATCTTGGTCAACTCTGTTTGCAAAGGCGTAGAAAGGCGTATTTATGGTGTAAAAGGTTAATAATTCAACTATTGCTTTATACTTATGTATGAATATGCAATATTGTAATTATGTAAAAAAAGGCAAGCAATAAAATATGATTAAACTAAACTAATAATTCAATATACTCCAGCAACCTGCATTAAGCAGCCACCTGCCTAAAAGTATCTAAATTCTTCTTTTATTGTACATGTACTTAACTTTACAAACATATGGAGAAGATAGATTGGATGTCAGAGTACTAACAGTAATTATAGGGTTTGATTTGGTTTACATATTTTCCAATTGTTCCCAAAGCTAAGGAGATCAGTATTCCCAGAATCAGCAAGCATAGTGATTTTGTCTGAAGATAAGGGAGGTCTAGATCAGATGATCCCCTAAGGGCCATCAGATTTAGGGGTCCCATAGAGAGATCAAATAAAGGAACTGGGCTGCTATCATTTGATAGAACAAATGGGTAGATAATATCAGAATTCTGGATCTTTTGTTAGGCTCTGTATACAGTGACCTTTGGCATGCCAGGGTGGAAACAAAACAAAACTTGCAATTAGTTTGGATCCAGATGAGACGTTTGTAATCTCAGCATCCCAAGGTTCAAAATACATGATACCGTGAATATGTTTTTTGAGTAAAATGGGAATAAAATCGTAATATTGAATACTGAAACAGACTGATGCAAAGTGTTTTCACAGACAATAATGTAAGTTACAAGTTTTAGGAGATAATAGGACTGGGATTAATAAATGGGGGTACATCCATCAAACATGGACCACATTACGTAAATGGAAAGTGGGTTTGCATAGTGAAAGACATCAGTAAGACAGGAAAGGATATATATATTGTATGAGTTGCGATATTTAGTTCCGGAGCTAATTTTTTTCCTTCATATAGAAATGCCTTTTCACGCATTTGCAGACAGAGTAGATCCAGATCAGATAGGAGCCATCTGATCAGGGTCTGCACTGTTTGCTTTTGACATGATGTAGATGTGATTCTAGTATCATTATACAGTGCTTGACATAGCAAAACCTTCCCTTGAAAAATTTACATTATAAAAATTGAGCTAATAAATATTCATGATGTCATTATTTCTTAGGGTAAAGAATGTAGACTAATAGTCTTGGCTAATAACTGTCAATCTAGAAAGTGTCAACTCGTTACATGTTTGTGATCAGTTGTGTTATACAGAGTGTTTGGATTTAGATGAGAATTATGTGTCCTTCCTTTTAGATTGAGAATTGGAATTGGTTTGTCTCAGTTTCTTACCAGAGGTTTTGTCATTGGGTTGTATTTATTAGGTAGAATGGCTGGGTAGTATTTATTAGGTAGAATGGCTATGTTATACTTTTCGATTCATGTTTAGGAAGTTGTTCATTGCCAGGCTGGTTTAACAGTTACTGTGCGGGACACGAGTAACTTATGTCCTTTGCAAACAGTGTAGACCCAGATGAGAGGGCTCCCAGAGGAGCCCTCTCATCAGGGTCTGCACTGTTTGCCATGTTACACTTTCATTAGAAAAATCCCCAAATATTCGCAATAAGCTTGACCTGGTTGAATTTTGAAATAGTCCATTTGAAAAGTCAGTGTTGTAAGGGTTAACCTTATCTCACCCTTTACACCATTTAAAGCATTTGCAAACAGAGTAGACCCGGATCAGATGTCTCCTATAGTAGCCATCTGATCAAGGTCTGCTCTGTTTGCTTATGAAGTAATATATAGGATCTGATTCTAGTTTCTGCTATGGCAAAAGAAGCTGTGTTCATATATCAATAAAAACTTAGCTTATAGATATTTATGATGTCATTTATATACATTCGTAAAGCAATATAGATGTGATTCTACAGTTTCTGCCATGGCCAACAAACCAGTGTCCATGTGCCTTTTCAACCCTTCGCTTGCTGAATTTTAAAATACATTTCTCCTTCTTTACCCATGCCCTGTTGTATAATTACATATATCTTCACTGTGTACACATATTTCGCTGTGCAATCACTGCTGTGGAGTGCACTGGTTGCACAATCAACTTGTAAGTAGTGCAGACCCTGATGAGACAGCTCCTGCAGGAGCTGTCTCATCTGGGTCTTCACTATTTACAGGTAGGTATATTGACGCGAATAGCAAGTGAAGGGTTAAAACATAATCTTATTGATAATCATGATGTCATTATTTCTTACATAAATATTCATGAAGTATAATGGGTTAAGACCCACAATTAACCCTTTCCCTGATGAATATTCATGTAGGAAATAATGACATCATGAATATTAATAAGATTATTTTTTATAACGGCATAATTATGAACACAGGACATTTTGGTTCAGGCAGAAGCTGTAGAATCAGATCTATATAACACCATAAGCAAACAGAGCAGACCCTGATCAGACGGCTCCTATAGGAGCTGTCGGATCTGGGTCTTCTCTGTTTGCAGATGTGTCAAAATGCACTTACATAAGGGAAAGGGTTATCCCAGAGAGCAGCTCATTCATCTTTATCATGATTATGCAAGTTATACAAGGCAGTTTGATGTTTTTCAAAGGTCATGGTCTGTTTTTCATCATAGAAGTGCACCATTATCATCAAGAGCATATGCATAATAATAGCTTCAGTTATAACCCATTACTCCTTAGAGACGACTTTTGGCACCTGTGTAGAGAAGACCCAGATTGGATAACTCCAGTAGGAGCTGTTTGATCATGGTCTGCTCTGCTAGAATATCTTAAATCGGCTTCTAGATTATTGGAAATAGCTATGGATTCACTTGTTTTATTTAACGATATAAACTAACTACAGAGCAACAGATAAACGTGCGTACCCAAATACTAAAATTGTCATTTCTCCACCAAACCCTATGGTGTGACCACTCTTTAGCATCGTCTCAAAGAAATGATTCTAAAGAGTGGTCACAACGTAGGGTTTGGTGGTGAAATAAAGAAGTTATTCTTGAAAATGTTTAAATTTACGCATCTTATCTGGACCTCTGTAACTACATATAGTTAACTTATGTACATGATAGGTTGAATCTTGGTGTAAAGTGATATGCAAGTTGAGTAATTTTATAAATCAAAGGTGAGAGTCTGGTGTGGCTTTGGCTATGTAATAATAAGAAGCTGTTAGGGCATGACTCTTGAGTTAGGAATTCTTCAGATTTGTTTATTTCAAGTACAAAGAAATTGTTTATGTGGAGGAGTATGGAGAAAGTCTGTTTCGAAACTTTCCTTTCGATGTTCAGTATTTGTCAGTGAACGTTTTCACCATTGTTTTCACCATTGTACAGTGTAGCCCATTAAATCTGAGTGTGTGTTTGTTTCTATGAAGTTCAAATCAAGAGCTGCATGTGCAATTGAAGGCGAGATTGTTCATATAGAGTTCTGATCTTGGTCTACACGCTTTGCAAAAAGCAGATAGTGGGTTCCCAGTATTGTAAGGTTTAAAATTTTACACAGCTTCCCCCTGTTGCTGATCATCAATCGCTGGCTGGCATTGCAGTATCTCGGTTATAAATTTCTCAAATTGAAGAAAAAAAATTCTGCAATTTTCAAGGAAACTTCTAGTTGAGGAGGATTTAAGTTTAATTTTAATGCTGCAGTGTGTTTTGTGGCAGAGTAATTAGTGTGCTTGTTCCTCATTGCCTTGTTACTTGTGGATTTAAGCTATCCCAGACTGCATTTATATGGAAATCGGTTGTGAAAGGATTCCTGAAGGCACCAGAGAAATGTCATATTGGAATTAAAATTATTATAAAAACGTGGCTAATAGTGATAGAACTGTGGCATGATGGGTAAACCGAGAGGAGAGGACGAATATGAGGAAGAGAGTGGAGAAACCGTCAGATGTGTAAGTTCTGTTGCTTTTAACTCCACAGTTTATGCTGAATTACCAAAGTGGAATTTTCCATCATCCTTTATTGATAGAGCTCATTCAGTTTGAAAGGTCATAATTTGACAAACAGTGCAGACCCTGATCAAAGGGGCTCTTTGAGGAGCTTTCTGATTTGCTCTACACTGTTAGTAAATGGTTTTTTTCCCCACATGTTTCCTGCATTCAAATGGTTAACCCATTCCCTCAAAGGCTATTTTTAGAGACAACCACTTTGAATAAATCTACCGAAAAGGAGCATTAACTAGAGAAAAGGAAAAATTTAGATTTTTTTTTAGATTTAAACCAGTTTGATAAATAGAGCATTTGCTCCTATAGGAGCAAATGCTCTTTTTATCACAACGGTTTCAACAGGTGATTTTTACAGAGGCATAGAAAGGTGTATTTATGGAGGAAAGTGTTAATCATGTCTGTTTTAGCTCATCTGAGTACAAAGGGTACATGGTGAGCATTAATTTAGAATTGTCATTGGTCTGTTTGTATTAGTCCTTTCCTTCATATAAACGTATTTTCATGCAGTTGCAAACAGAGTTTACCCAGATCAGACGGCTCCTATAGGGTCAGGGTCTGCTCTATTTGCTAACTGGCACTTGTTAGATCTGTTTATTTACTTTTTAAAATGTTTACAATTTCCACCATCCATATTTCATTGTAACTGTTTTGTTCATGAATATTCAGTATGTATCAAAATTTGGAATAAATATTATCAGAACAGGGAAAGGGTTAAATACATGTACTCTGGCCACCTCATGTCTTAACAATCTTTCTCATTCTTGGAATCTATATGTATGGCAAAGTCCAATTATGTCCAAAATGAGAGTTTTGGGCTTCTGATTGTACACGTTCATATAATGAATATTTATACAAGAATTTGTGACATTATGAATATTCATTTAGAAAAATTTTCTCTGCCTGAGTCAAAATGTCCCGTGTTCATAATGCCATTATAAAAATAATCTAATGAATATTAATAATGTCATTATCTCTTACATGAATATTCAACATGTATAGGGCAAATGATATAACAGTTCCTTAATATGTATGGTAATCTCAGCTAAGTTCAGTTATTGACAAAATGGGACTATTAGATATGGAGTTATGTGCCCTCGATTTAACAAGTCTTTCAACAGCATGTTTACCATGCATACATTCTAGCAACTTTTTTTTCTCTGTGGATCCTTATAACATTTAGATACTATGTTCATTAGTTTGTATCTTTCCTTTCTTTCACGCATTTGCAAACAGAGTAGACCCAGACCAGACGGCTCCTATAGGAGCCGTCTGATCTGGGTCTACTCTGTTTGCTAATGGAATTTGATAGATCTGTTTCTTGAGTTTCTAAAATGGACACAATTAATCTTGCACTTTCCATATTTCATTATAACTATTTTGTCCATGAATATTCAATATGTATTGAAATTTGGAAATCATACAGAACAGGGAAAGGGTTATCATGAGGTCCAGCTAATTACATGTGGAGGAAGACTCTTGGGTTTTTTCAGTGCATAAAACAAATTGCAATATTTATGTTTCTTGCACAGAAGAAAACCCAGGTAGAACCACCGACCTACCGCAAGCCAGCTGGAAGGCTTCCTCAAAACTTCAAGTTCAAAGATACAACATACTATGGCCTTAAGATTTTTGGTTTAAATCAATTTTTGGTGAAATTGGAGACACAGATCTTGAGTTTAATGCCCTTCATTTATCAAAAATGGCATATTTTACCACTTTTTACTCTCCGGTGTCTTTATTTTGTTTATGGGTTCTTTGCATGTAAAAAGTAACTTTTATAGAATATTTTGATATGATTATACTGTTTGAAAATGGTTACTATGGTAACATATAAAAGAAGATCAAAACAATGTAAATGTATTAAATGTTACAAGTAAACTTTAGGATTTCATAACTTTTATTAACCCTTTCCTCCATAGGCTTTTTTTAAACCCAACGTCTTTGAATGAATCTATCCAAAAGGAGCATTTACTAGAGAAAAGTAAAAGTTTAGAATTTTGTAGTTTGAAACCATTGTGATAAATAGAGCATTTGCTCCTATAGGAGCAAATGCTCTATTTATCACAACGGTTTCAACAGGTGACTTTTACAGAGGCGTAGAAAGGCGTATTTATGGAGGAAAGGGTTAACTATAGAGTCCATTCAGTATGAAAGGCTTAAATTTGCTAGAGGACAGGGCAAATCCTGATCAGAGGGCTCCTCAAGGAAATTGCTGATTTAGGTCTATACTCTTTTCAAGCGCCAGTGTATGCTTGTCCCACATTCGAAGAGTTAAAATCAAACTGAATTTCTTCATTTTTCAAACTTTTCTTGAGTTTTCAATGGTGGACCCAGACCTAACCTGTTTGTCATAAAGGTCAGTTTAGTCTATGATAAATTTTGATCGGCAGATTAAGTGTTAAAACATAGATGCGGAATTGACTGATTCAGCTTGTAACTCTTTCCCTGATCTGGGTATACTCTGTTTGCAAAGGCGAAAAAAGAGGTTTATATGAGGTAAAACAGAGCTGCAGATAAAGGTGCGTACCCAAATACTAAAATTGTCATTTCTCCACCAAACCTTATACTGTGACCACTCTTTAGAATCGTCTCGGAGAGACGATTCTAAAGAGTGGTCACAGTATAGGGTTTGGTTGAGAAATAAAGGAGTTAATTCTTGAAAAATGTTAAATTTACGCATCTTATCTGGACCACTGGTAAAAGATTAATATTATACCTGTTGAGAGGGAGATTGAGTGTTCCAATGTTTAGGGTAAGTACATCTAGAGTCCTTTGAATGCTCAGTGTCAGTTTAATGATAGAGTTCATTTACCCTTATCATGTTAAGTGAGACCTGACTCACATTTGCAAACAGCTTGGATCGAGATGAGACACTGAGTAACTTGGCGTCTCATCAGGTGCCAAGCTGTTTGCACAACCAGCCTTCAGCTACAAATCCAAAGTAAGTAAAGACTGCAACAGAACAGAGTTTTGACAGATGTGATAAGGGTTAACCCATCCCCCCCATAGGCCATTTTTAGACCCAACCTCTTTGAATGAATCTACCCAAAAGGAGCATTTACTAGAGAAAAGTAAAATTTTATAATTGTGTAGTAAAGAAACCATTCTGATAAATAGAGCATAAATTTGCTCCTATGGAGCAAATGCTGTATTTATTACAATAGTTTCAAGAAGTGACTATTACAGAGGCGTAGAAAGGCATATTTATGGAGGAAAGGGATAAATATTTTGCAGGAGAATTTTGAATGGCAGACATTGCAGATACAGATTAGAGAGCTCTCCTCTGATCTGGGTCTACACTGTTTGCAAATGCCAGTCAATTTGTTTCCCCCATCCAAAGAGTTAACATACCACCAATTTCTGTTAATTAGCAGATATTGTTTTACATGCTTTGCAATTACAGAGCTTTACTGTCATTTTCCGTAGTCGCACACAACCATAAATTGAAGAATGTATACCTAAATGAGTACTTAAACACTTATTGTGTGTGGGACATGAGTCACTAATGTCCTTTGCAAACAGTGTAGACCCAGATGAGAGGGCTCCTAGAGGAGCCCTCTCATCAGGGTCTGCACTGTTTGTCATGTTACACTTTTCTTAAGAAAAATCCTTAAATATTCACCATAAGCTTGACCTGTTTGAATTTTGGAATAATCCATTTGAAAATTCAGCATTGTTAGGGTTAAATTAACCCTTTGAATGCATGAAACAAAAAGTATAACACTTGAAGAACCCTCTGATCAGAGTGTACACTGTTTGTCATTCACGTTCAAAACTCTCCCACAAATTGTACCCCTTCATACTGAATAGATTCTTCTGTTAAACAGTGATGGACCAGTCCACTTCAAAAATTCAGTATTCAAAGGGCTTAAACAATTACATGTATTCTGCTGAACAAATTTCGTTTGGCAAAAAGTTTCATCCATTTCATGTTCAAAATATAAGTCTTCAGCTAAAATGTAGTTTAGATTGTCAAATAGTTTAGATTTTCAGGAGATACCAAGATGCTCAGCGTCTCATCTGGATCCAGTCATTAGAAACGTTATCATAAATATCGTCCAGAGCATACTAATTGTTAAGATAATGCCAGCATAACATAATTAGTAAGTTACTAAGAATTTTAATTAGCATTCCACTCAAAGTAATCAAGTAAAACGTAAGAAAATTGTCGTTTAAGCAACTAGCAATTAACGGTCCTTTAACCCTTTCCTCCATAAATACGCCTTTCTACGCCTTTATAAAAGTCACTTTTTGAAACCATTGTGATAAATAGAGCATTTGCTCCCATGGAGCAAATGCTGTATTTATCACAGTGGTTTCAAAACTACACAATTCTAACATTTTCCTTTGCTCTAGTAATTGCTCCTTTTCGGTAGATTTGCTCAAAGAAGTTTGGTCTAAAATAGCATGAGGGAATGGGTTAAAACTGATGAAGAAAAGGAATTTCTTGGAAATTGTTTATGTCTTAGCATGAACAAATTGGGCATTAACCCCTTTACTTCATAGAGATTCATGCTCAATATGAATATTGATTTTAGTTCTTGTATTAAAATTTACATGTAGAATAAGGACTTTATTGCCAATCAGTAAAGAATTTAAGCAAACAGAGCAGGCCCTGATCAGACAGCTCCTACGGGAGCTATCTGTCAGCAAACAGAGCAGATCCTGATTAGGCAGCTCCTACAGGAGCTATCTGATCTGGATCTACAAGAACTCTATTTGGAAGGGCCTATAAAGGTGGGATTTAAGTTGAGGGGTTAAACACTCGGAACAGGGAACTGCTCTTGAGTCGAGTTTGACATTAAATCTTTATGCTTTTATCTCAGATAGAGATGCCTTTGCAAACAGAGTAGACCCAGATCAGATGGCTCTTATAGGATCTGTCTGATCAGGGTCTGCTCTGCCAAGCTTATGGTGATTATTTAGGGATTTTTCTAAAGAAACATGTAACATGACAAACAGTGCAGACACTGATGAGAGGGCTCCTCTAGGAGCCCTCTCATCTGGGTCTACACTGTTTGCGAATGACATTAGTGTCCGGCACAGTAAGTGTTAAGAGTGATCACATTATAAGGTTGATGGGGAAATAGCGATTTGAATCTTTGAATATGCATTCTGAATTACTTTTGTCTATTACCTGTTGTCTAGTGCATCTAGAATTAAGACCTCTTTTTATGGTCATTGTAGAGAGGTTTAGTCATTCACCAGAGGTACAGATAAGATGCGTAAATTAGCACATTGTCAAGAGTAAATCCTTTCTTTCTCCGCTAAACCCAATTTTGTGACCACTCTTTAGAATCGTCTCTTCGAGATGATTCTAGAGTGGTCGCAATGTAGGATTTGGTGGAGAAATGACGATTTTAGCATCTTTATCTGTTACTCTGATTCACTCCATTATAAATGAATATTCATGTAAGAAATAATGACATCATGTTTAATTGTTATAATAGCACATGGACACAGGAATGTTTAGCCATGGCAGAAACTCCGAGTCAGATCCATTATAATATCATAAGCAAACAGAGCAGACCCTGATCAGACGGCTTGTACAGAAGCAATGTAATATGGGTCTAGTTTGTTTGCAAAAGCGTAGAAAGATGTATCTTATGTAGTAAAGGGTTAATGTTATATGGATTCATAAAATGCTAAGTAGTATTTTAATACAGTGAACCCTCGTTACAACGGAGGTGTTTGTGTCCAGACATTTTGTTGGTATAATGAGGCTGCCGTTATAACAAGTTTAAATATACAGTAAAAGGAACCATATGACCAGTTTTAAACTTGTACCAACAGGTGAACGCTTAATGCAGAACGAAAGAAGTGCAAAAAGCTCCCTTTGGGAGCTTTTTGCACTTCTTGTGTTCTGCATTAAACGATCACCTGTCTTAATGGTATTGTACATATTTATTCAGTGGTTGTTTCAAAAACGTAACGCTAATTTTGTTTCAAGGCATACTGCTGGTATAACGAGGGTGCCATTGTAACGAATCCCGGTATATTGAGGGTTGACTGTATAAAATTTTCCAGTGTATTCAAAGTGATGAAGTATCACTATACACTTACCATAATTACCCTTAAGATTCGGCCGACAAAATTAAATAAATAGTGAAGGAGCAGTTTGGTCTAGATCTACACTGTTTTCTAGCAGGTTTACTTTAAAGTGTTAATAAGGGGCAGAATTGACTCATCTTCATTAACCAGCGAGGAGAGGAGATTTGGTGTCCGATTATATAGGATAAATATACGGTATATCTACAATGAAAATGATAATTTTTGTACGGTTTTAAGGTCATTAGTAGAAAAATGTCATTTGTGTCCATGTATCCAGGAGAATTTTGTCAGATTTATATGATTTAGTTGTCGACCTTGGATATTCATGTTTATTTATAGTGCCATAAATCATAATACAGTTAGCTCTTGAACCCTAAAATACAACGCTGAGTTTTTAAATGGACTATTCCAAAATTCAAACAGGTCAAGCTTATGGTGAATATTTAGGGATTTTTCTGAAGAAAAGTGTAACATAACAAACAGTGCAGACCCTGATGAGAGGGCTCCTTTAGAAGCCCTCTCATCTTGGTCTACACTGTTTGCAAGATAGGGTTTGTCAGCGAAATAAAAAAATGATTTTACTGAGATTTCCCAAATACGAACCTTATCTGCTGTGAATGCTAAATTTTCATACTGGAATGATATGTCATCTTTGAACAGTAGACCCGATCGATCATTAAGTATTAACCCCTTCCCTGGTCTATATTTAGTCCAAATTTAAATAGCTTCTGAATATTCATTGACAAAATAGTTATAATGAAATATAGAAGCTGGAACATTGCAGCCAGTTTAGAAAGTAAAGAAACAGATCCATCAAATTCCATAATCAAAGTCAGAGCAGACTCTGATCAGACGGCTCCTATGCAATGCGTGAAAATGCATTTATATGAAGGAAAGGGTTAAAGGGTTTAGGATTTGTTGATGGATATTGCTCCGTTAGGAAATCTCTGATCTGGGTCAACACTGTATGCAAATAACTGCATTCGTGTCCCACATTCATAGGGTTAACATTTATCTGGCTTAACCCTTTCCTCAATAGGCTATTTTTAGATCCAACCTCTTTCAATGAATCTACCCAAAAGGAGCATTTACTAGAGAAAAGTAAAATATTTAGAATAAGTTTGAAACCATTGTGATAAACTACTTATCACAATGGTTTCAAGAAGTGGTTATTACAAAGGCGTATTTATGGAGGAAAGGGTTAAGCATAATCTGACAGGCACATGCAAATAGGCTGGATCTAGATGAACCATCAACAAATTCGGCATCTCATCAGGATCCAAACTGTTTGATTATGTGTTTAGAAAGAAAAAGGAAGGTAATTATTTTTTGACCCACTCTCTTTGCACAAATCTACCCAAAAGGAGGATTTACTAGAAAAAAGGAAAGTTTTAGAATTGTGTAGTTTTGAAACCATTATGATAAGTAGAGAATTTGCTCAATAGGAACAAATGCTCTATTTATCACATTGGTTTTTGTAGTGACTTTTTACACAGGCATCTGAATATGAGGAAAGGGTTAAGAGTTTCAGAATCCTTGAAATAATTCATCAGAGGAGGACTCAAGGAAAGAACTGATCTTATATTTATGCTCTTACTGTAGATAGGACATTGACTGATTGATTGATTGATTGATTGGATGGTAAATGAATGAGGCACATGGTCCTTATTGCATGAAGTTTCTGTCTCGTCTGGATATAAAATGTACAGTAAGCAAATGATGAATGTATCATTTATTCTCAGTATCTCCGTATTTCTTATCAATTGGACTTTTTTTGTGCAAAACAGCCAGATTATGGCAGAAATTGATCCAGGCATAGATAAATTTTATCTTGTTAAGTTGGCATTTTATTTTCTGCTTAGTTGGCATATTTTATTTTCTGCTCTCTTTTTGAAGAGGTAGAAAAGTTCAGTAACTGTGGTATCTGATTTACACTATTCGGGAAGGCAAACTTGTACAAATAGTGCAGACCCAGAGTAAACTGTTTCTGAAAGAGCAGTTTGATGATAAGCTTCAATATTTGCTACTATAGTGAAACTCCGATAGTTCGGACACTAAAACAAGTATCATTATCAATCTTTAACCCTTTCGCTGCCAAACTCTGCCGTTTGCTAAATTTGTCGTCTGCTACAAATTTTCATTCTTTTGATTTTCTTCATTTTTGTTTCAAAACATAGTAACAGTAACAAACAGTTTGGATCCTGATGAGACGCTGAGTTACTCGGCGTCTCATCTGGATCCAAACTGTTTGCATAGGTAATCACAGATCCGGCATTGGCAGCGAAAGGGTTAAGACAGGTGGCAGCTTAATGCAGGGTGAAAGTCATGCAGAAAGCTCCTATAGGATAATAGGAGCTTTCTGCATGACTTTCACCCGGCATTAAGCAGGAACCTGCCTAAAGACATAAATTTTCCATTACTAGAATTTCGTAGTTTTTACACTATGTCAGTCTAATTTTACCCATTACCTCATATAAACGCCTTTTCACACCTTTGCAAACTTAGTAGATGCGTGGTAAACAGTTTTGATCCCAAAGAGATGCTCCGGGGTTTACTTATTATCTTAACTTTGTTGGTAGCCTTTTTAACCCTTCCGTCCATAAATACGCCTTTCTACGCCTCTGTAATAGTCACTTCTTGAAACCATTGTGATAAATAGAGCATTTGCTCCATAGGAGCACATGCTCTTTTTATCACTATAGTTTCAAAACAACACAATTCTAAAATTCTCCTTTTTCTCTAGTTAATGCTCATTTTTGGTAGATTTATTCAAAGAGGTTAGGTCTAAAAATAGCCAATGGAGGAATGGGTTAAGGACTCTTAGCCTGCTGATCTGAATCTACACTGTATGGGAATGCCAATTAAATTGTTCCTGCATTCATAGGGATAAACCTTTGATTACAGGACATGTATGCACTAGTTTTTGCAAACAGTGTAGACCAGGTCAGAAGACTCAATAGGAGCCCTTTGATCAGGGTCTGTACTGTTCTATAGCAAGTTTAAGCCTTTTATACTGAGTGGGCTATGTAGTTAAACACTGATGGGCATAGCTTATTTATAATAGATAAGGGTGCATGCCCAAATACTAAAATCGTCATTTCTCCACCAAACCCTATACTGTGACCACTCTTTAGAATCGTCTCGAAGAGACGATTCTAAAGAGTGGTCACAGTATAGAGTTTGGTGAAGAAATAAAGGAGTTTTTACAGAAAATGATTACCGTAAATTTACGTATCTTGTCTGGAACTCTGGATGGGCATTGAAAGGATTAATTTTGTCTACCATGAATCTTTTCTGCCATCATCAATAGTTTGGATAAAGAAAGAATTGGTAAGAATTGTTCCGAATCTCAATGACCCTGGTCAGTCTTGCATTCCATAAATTAGATATTATTACACAGTACCCTAGTGTTCACCTGTAATAAGTCTGGTTACCATAGTGATGTTAATTAGAGCAAATTAGGTCATTTGTCTCCAATTTTCTGACCTAATTATTGTCTGAGACTGAATCTGTCGGTATTGATTAGTAACAAATGTGTTTTACCTGATGAAGTATTCTGAGATTGATTGTATTTATGGCTTATAACATATGTTTAACCCTTTCCTCCATAGGCTATTCTTTGAATGAATCTACCGAAAAGGAGCATTAACTAGAGAAAAGGAAAATGTAAGAATTGTGTAGTATTGAAACCATTGTGATAAATAGAGCATTTGCTCCTATAGGAGCAAATGCTCTAGTTATTACAATGTTTCAAGAAGTGACTATTACAGAGGCGTAAAAAGGCGTATTTATGGAGGAAAGGGTTAACCTATTCCCTCATATAAATGCCTTTTCATACATTTGCAAACAGCCTTCTGACCAGGGTCTGCTCTGTTTGCTTTTGACATGATATAGATCTGATTTAACCCATTCCTTCATTTAAACGTGATTTCACGCATTTGCAAACAGTAGACCCAGATCAGATGGCTCCTATATAGGAGCCGTCTGATCAGGGCCTGCTATGTTTGCTAATGGAATTTGAAAGATCTGTTTCTTTACTTTCTAAAATTGCTATAATATGCCACCTTCCATATTTCATTATAACTATTTTTGCCCATGAATATTCAGTAGGTATTGAAATTTGGAATAAGCATAGAACAGGGAAAGGGTTAAGATGGTAAACTTACTGGATGTGTTCGTGACATTGGGTCAGACACTTCACATGCTACTGCTGCCCTGATGAGCTGAAAGTCAATTTGTCTTCTCCTTGTAAACGTGTTTCTCTAACAAGTTCGGGAGGATACATTCCTAATTTGTTCTTTATCCAATTCTGCCCCATAACCCTTTACTTGACTGAAATGCCCAAATTGCAAACGTCTTTCATCTGATCAGGGTCTGCCCTGTTTTCTTATGAAGTAATAAAGATTTGATTCTACAGGGTTTGCAATGTGTTCGGCAAATGCTCAGCAAGATGTTATAATTTCTTATATAAATATTTATTAGAGTACAGGGTTTATGAGGGGATCGAGAACTGTTGCATTATGGGAGAAATCGTGAAAAACTGTGAGTGAATCCAGATGGAATGCCTAACCCTTTACTCCATGAATATTCATGTTTGAAATGAATGACATCATGAATATTAATTAGATTAACTGTTATAATGAACACAGGAAATTTTGACCATGACAGAAAGAGTTACTGTAGAATCATATCTATAATATATTTTAAGCAAACAGAGCAGACCCTGATTAGACGGCTCCTATAGGAGCCGTCTAATCTGGGTCTACTCTGTTTGCAAAGGGGTAGAAAAGCATATTTATGGAGCAAAGAATTTTGAAGGAAAAAAGAGTAGAAAAGAGATACTTAGGACTGAAGCGGTTAACAATTTTTGTGACTGGAAGTTCCTTCCTGTTGAAAGGGATGAATATTGGCCTTGCACATACTAACAAAACATGGACTGCCTCTAGGGAAATCATCTTCTGTCTGGAAGCCTTAACTCTTTTTACACTAAGTATTGTCGTCTGCAGATATTGTCGTCTGCTACAATCTACAAAGTTGAGTTTTGGTTCCTTATTTTGATAAATACTGTCAAATTTTCAAACAGTTTGGATCTTGACAAAATGCAAAGTTACTTTGTATCTATCTGAATACATACATATTGTTTGCATAAATAAGCTGCTAACATGCAAAAGAGTTTTAACGCAAGGTTCCTCCATGTAGATAAATTTGTGTTCTACAGCCAATTTCCCTAGCCCTTTCAGAGATGGTAGCCTTTGTTGGCAAAAATTGTTGTCTGGTTCAATTCTAACAGCGAATATTTTTGGTATTTACAATTTCAATACCACCAGATAGAGACGAGTATCAAACAGCTTCTGTGTGTAGGGCAAGTTACTCAGCGGAGTCATCTAGATTCAGATAGTATCAATGGTCTTCACAAAGTCACCTATACTGTGGAAAGAATGTCAATAATGGAAACTGAGTTAACATTGTAGACCTCGTCCATATCTTGACTGTTTGTCGTTCAAAATCCTTAGCAAATGTAGTACAAGTTCTTCAATATTGAATGAACACCATGGACCATTCTGCTTTGCAAGAGGCCCAGAGCATTTATTTCTCAAACTAACCGTATGGTGTGACCACACTTTAGAATTGTCTTTTCAAGATGATTTTAACCCATTCCTCCATAGGCTATTTTTTTATCCATCCACTTTGAATAAATCTACCGAAAAGGAGCATTAACTATAGAAAAGGAAGTTTTTAGAACTTTGTAGTTTGAAACCATTGTGATAAATAGAGCATTTGCTCCTATAGGAGCAAATGCTCTATTTATCACAATGGTTTCAGAAAGGGACTTAAATTTTAGAGGCGTAGAAAGGCGTATTTGTTGAGGAAAGGGTTAAAGAGTGGTCACAACATAAGGTTTAGTGTAGAAATAACAATTATTTCTTTGTGAATAATCGAGTAAAGTGTAAAAGGGTAGTAATTTATATGTTGTTGTTTGTTTGTTTCAGAATGACATGGTATGCTTGTCATGTGTGACAGCCACATCCCGTGATAGCCCCAGTGACAGAGTATGTCTTGCTGCTGAAGGTTTCGGAAATCGCATGTGCTTCCTGGAGAACGTCTCTAGCAAGGTATGTAAACCAATCCAGAGGAATATAGAAGATGCGTTCAGAGGTCCTGAGAAAACATTTCCAAGAATAACTTAAATTATTTTTCTATCAAACCCTAAGTTGTGACCACTGTTCAGAATTGTCTGCTAGAGGCTGTTCTAAAGAGTGGTCACAACATAGGGTTTAGAGGATGCAGCCTTATTTGTTACTCTGTGCTGAAATTAACCCTTTCCTCCATAAATACGCCTTTCTATGCCTCTGTAAAAGTCACTTTTTGAAATCATTGTGATAAATAGAGCATTTGCTCCTAAGGAGTTCAACTGTATGTACATCTCTTCATATGCCATTAAAAATATTAAGCAGATTAATATTCATACATGTTTTCATACATAAATGTTCATGGGTTAAGGGTTTAAGCCTTTTCATCACGATTTACCTGATTAGAACAAATGACAGATTATATCAGTTACTGGCAAACAAGTTCATAGTCAATCATGAAAATTATATAGCATCAGATTTGGCTTAAACAATACTAAATCAGTCTTAGGATGAAAATGTTCAAGAAGCATGCATCCAGCAGGACATTTTCCAAGGTTTTTAAAAATGATAAGAATTGATCCTGCTGGTGGAGTATCGAGAAACAGCAGAGAAACAGTCTAGGAGCCGACAGTCTCCTGAGAGACAATGCCTTTTAAATTACGTTAATGATGCTTGGCATCTTAGCTGAAGTGATACACAATATCATTGTCATTGATTTTGTGTTAGTTTGATATATGGAAGCCTGAGCCAACCATTGATTTAAGTTCCTTCTCCAGCCTACCAAATCCAGATCAGATACAGAGTTAAACTATGTTTCTTACTATTTAACCCTTTACTCCTTAAATAGTCTTTCTATGCATTTGCAAACAGAGAAGACCCAGATCAGACGGCTCCTGTAGGAGCCGTCTGATCAGGGTCTGCTCTGTTTGCTTATATTTAACATGATACAGATCTGATTCTACAGTTTGTGTCCAAAGCAAAAAATAGCCTTGAAACTTTTACATTATTAAAATTCAGCTGATTAGGATTAAGCTCTTTGTCACTCAGCCAATAATTAAACTTTCTAAAATGTAGAGGAACAAAGGGGGAAAAGGTTAAAGTTATAGAGCAGAACTGATGAGAATTTTATCAAACCACAATTTTTATGTCAGGTAAAGGGTTAACCCATTTTCTCATGTAGATGACGTAGCACCTTTGAAAACAGAGTAGCTCCAGATCAGATGGCTTTGTAGGAGTCGTCTGATCTGGGTCTACACAGTTTGCTTATGGAATGTTATTGATCTCATCCTATAGTTCTTGTCAAAGCAAAAAAGTCCCTTTTGAAAAAATTACATTATAAAAAATACCTATATGAATATCATGAAGTGACCAATTCATGCACAAATGTTATTAGGGAAATGTTCAATGTTCATGTAGGAGATAATGACATATTAACTCTGCACGCTAGCGGCGAAACTGTGATTACCTACATGTATGCAAACAGTTTGGATCCAGATGAGACGCCGCATAATGCGGCGTCTCATCAGGTTCCAAACTGTTTGTCATCTTTATCATATTTTCGCAAAGAAATTAGAGAAAGTTTGTTTTAAGAATTGAAGCAGACGACAATTGTTGCAGATGAAAAATTACTTAGCGTGCAAAGAGTTGATTTTATTAGTTGAATTGATATAATGGTACATGTACCTGAACACAGAATATCTTTACCACAGCATAAAATGTAGAACCAAATCTATATAATTTCATAAGCAAACAGAGCAGACCCTGATCAGATAAAGGAGCCATCTCATCTGGATCTACTTTGTTTGCAAAGGCATGAAAAGTCATTTTTATATAGGAAAGGGTTAAGGAACTAACAATATAATTGTATGCAAATGACAGATTCCTAGCAAATGCTTACAGCGATCATTCAGGAATTATTTGAGAATTGCCACTCTGTTGGTGGTCTTGGCTAATTTCTGGCTGTGTTATATAGGATTCTAGCCAATGTGCCAGCTAGAGTATTGAGAATATACATGCAAATTCATGATTACCTTTGTAAACACTAGTGGTTACAATTTTTGTCCAACATTCATGAAACTTAGAATGATTGTATTGATAAAATCTGGACGAGTTTGAAAGTGGGTCATTTGGGGTCAGAAACTAGGTCTTTAGGTTACCTTGTGAACACTCTAGAGGTCACATTTGTAGCTGAATCTTCATGAAATCTTGTTCTCCGGAACCACTACTCATGATCCACTACCAACATTGTTCCCTTGTTCCCCCATGTTCTGCAGAAAGCTTCTATAGGAGCTTTGATGGTCGCTTCAGAGAAGTTCTACTGTATTCAGCATTCAAAGGGTCCCTGTTCTATGCTTATTTCAATATATACCTACTGAATATTTATGGACAAAACAGTTATAATAGTGAAGTATGGAAGTAGGGGCAATAAAATGGCTACAATGTGACATCGTAGCCATTTTAGAAATTAAATAATCAGATGTATAAAGTTTTATTAGCAAGCAGAGCGGACTCTGATCAGACGGCTCCTACAGCTGTCTGATCAGGGTCTACTCTGTGTGCAAATGCTTGAAAATGCAGGAAAGGGTTAAGTATGAAGGAAAGGGTTAAGTATCCTAATTAAAGTGAGATTTGGAAATGATATCCAGTAAACCTTCGGATAATTACCATGTCTGGCTCATTGCATAGCTGATGAGGATTTGCTATGTGCTAAAAAATAAACACTCCATTTGGCTTAAGGGGAATTTATCGAGAACCCTTTCCTTCATGAATATTCATGAAGGACTTATCCTGTTATAAGTATTACCATAATTGATTTAAATTATCAGTATGGAAATTCGTTGTCATGGCAATAGAGAGTCACATCTGTAACATTGAAGTAAACAGAGCAGACCATACCATGATTTCTTCTACAGTAGCTGTCTGATCTGTGTCTTAACTCTTGTTTGCAAAGGCTTGAAAATGTGTTTATCCCATTCCCTCATAGGCTATTTTTAGGTCCAACCACTTTAAATAAATCTACCCACCGAAAAGGAGCATTAATTATAGAAAAGGATTTTTTTTAGAATTTTGTAGCTTGAAACCATTGTGATAAAGGATAACCTATAGGAGCAAATGCTCTATTTATCACAATGGTTTCAACAGGTGACTTTACAGATGCATAGAAAGGTGTATTTATGGAGAAAAGGGTTATATGAGGTACAGGGTTGCTATAGAGTCCAATTAGTATGAAAGGCTTAAACTTGCTAAAGGATTTTGAATGGCAAACAGTGCAGACCCTAATCAGAGCACTCCTATAGGAACCACCTGATCTGGATCTACACTGTTTGCAAATGCCAGTTCATGTGTACCCCGAATTCAAAGGTAAAAGGTGAGAGATTATTCAGCATGGTGTCCAGAGATGTTGCTTACAGTCTGGTCTATACTTTGGGTCTATTCCACAGTAATTAAAACCCTCTAAACTGGATGTTCAGTATAAATATTGGTCTTGAAGACAGGTATCAGCTTAATGCAGGATAAGCCTGCATTAAGCAGCCATCTTTCTGAAAGTATCTGATTTTTTCTCTACTAGAATTCCAGAATTCTAGAGGTTTTACTGTATTCTATTTGCAAAGCTAGGAAAATATCTTGAATATGTAGTACATCAAGGGCTTGGTGCAAATTTAACTGAAGCAAATCCATAATCCTTTAACCCTTTCCCTCATATAAACGTGTTTTCACGCATTTGCAAACAGAGTAGACCCAGATCAGACGGCTCCTAGAGGAGCCGTCTGATCAGGGTCTGCTCTGTTTGCTAATAGAATTTGAAAGATCTGTTTCTTTGCTTTCTAAAATGTCTACAATGGTCCATCTTTCATATTTATTTATAACTATTTTGTTAATGTATCTTCAGTAGGTATTGAAATTTGGGCTAAATATAGAACAGGGAAAGGGTTAAAAGCATGCCAAATTACTGATCTGAGTCCAAACTGTTTTCAAAATTTGTTACCAGTCTACTGTATAGATTTTAGATAACCCATTCCCTGTTCATTATTCATGTAAGAAAATTACATCATGAATATTTAATAGCTAAACTTATATAAATAAATGTAAACTTTTCAAGGAATGTTTTTGACAAAAAACTGTAGAAGCAAAATTTAATCTAATTATCATGTCAAAAGCAAACTGAGCAGACCTTGATCAGATGGCTACTGTAGGGGCCATCTGATCTGGGTCTACTCTGTTTGCAAATGCGTAAAAAGGAGTTTATATGAGGGAAAGGGTTAAATCTGTTTTGCACTTCTCAACATGTTGTGTGCCGATTTCTGCAGCAACTTTGGCACACATTCTGTATAGCGCATAATCAGAGAGTGCTGGATTTTCCTACTGCAGCATGCTTTTGTCATCAAATCAACCTGTTTTCACTTACCTGCATTATGCTGAAGGTTTCCTTGGGCAGGAACCCAAGGACAGAGAAAGTGCTCCCCAGATAAACATGAAGCCTTTGAGTGCTGAATTTTTCACAGTGGAATGCTCGATCATCATTTAACCATAGAGTTCATATAGTACGGAAGACTTAAAATTTACTAGAGGTGTTTGAATGACACACAGTGAAGACCCTGATAAGAGGGCTCCTCTATGAGCCCTCTGATCAGGGTCTACACTGTTTTCAGATGCTAGTACACACGTTTCTGACATACAAATGATTACATCAAGTATGTACATGCATGCATTCTTTGGTCTGGCCATTGCTGATGTACTAGAGCAAATCATATATGAGTTATGTTCCATATGCTAAACAGAGTTGCAAAACTTCCTGCATTACTTTTAGTGCCCTGCATTAAGCAGCTAACTACTGTTTATTAACCCTTTCCCTGTTCTATGTTTAATACAAATTTCAATACCTAATGAATATTCATGGACAAAATAGTTATAATGAAATATGGAAGGTGGACCATTGTAGCCATTTTACGAAGTGTAGAAACAGATTTATCTAATTCCATTAGCAAACAGAGCAGACCCTGATCAGACGGCTCCTCTAGGAGCCGTCTGATCTGGGTCTACTCTGTTTGCAGATGCGTGAAAACACGTTTATATGAGGGAAAGGGTTAAGAATTCTATGTTAAACGCTTTCCCTCATTAATATTCATCTAAGATATAATGACCTCTAGAAAATTTGTTAGCTGCATTTGGTTAACCCTTTCCTCCATAGGCTATTTTTAGATCCAATCTCTTTGAATAAATCTACCGAAAAGGAGCATTGATAAGAGAAAAGGAAAATGTTAGAATTTTGTAGTTTGAAATCATAGTGATAAATAGAGCATTTGCTCCTATAGGAGCAAATGCTCTATTTATCACAATGGTTTCAACAGGTGACTTTTACAGAGAAAGGCGTATTTATGGAGGAATTTAGGGTTAATGATATATGAACAGAGGATGATTTGGCTTTAGTACCTGGAACTATAGAATCAGATCTATATTATTCCATAAACAAACAGAGCACTGACCTTGATCAGATTGCTCCTACAGGAGCTGTCTGATCTGGATCCACTCTTTTTGTAAAGGCATGAAGAGGCGTCGAGTAAAGGGTTGATTGTAATTAAGATACACGTTTTTACGCTTTTGTGAGCAGAATAGACCTAGATCATAATTATGGCTCCTGTTGGAGCTGTCTAATCAGGGTTATGGAATAATATAGATTTGATTCTACAGATTCTGCCATGGCCAAAGATTCCTGTATTCAAATGCCATTAATTATAAATATCAATTTTTAATAGCTGTCTGATCAGGGTCTGCTCTGTTTGCTTATCATAGAATGTAGATATGATTTTACAGTTTCTGCCATGGCTATGTGTTCACATTAGCTATGTAATTAATATGTATGATGTTATTTCTTATGTGAATACTCATGGATTAAAGGGTTAATCTCTTATCCTTGCAACATACCTTTAACCCATTCCGTCATATTAACGCCTTTTGACGCCTCTGTAAAAGTCATTTTATGAAACCATTGTGATAAATAGAGCATTTGCTCCACAGGAGCAAATGCTCTATTTATCACAATGGTTTCAAAACTATACAATTCGGAACTTTTCCTTTTCTCTAGTTAATGCTCCTTTTTGGTAGATTTAATCAAAGAGGTTAGGTCTAAAAATAGCCTAAGTGGGAATGGGTTAACTGACAGAGTTTCAGTTCTCTCGATAAGGTTGGTATTTAGGGCGATAATTATAAGACGGGTGTTTCTCAGCCAAACCCACTATCTTGTTGCTACTCATTAGATTCACCTCGCCGAGGCATATTCTAATGAGTAGGAGCAAGATAGGGTTTGGCTGAGAAATAAGAGATTTGATGGAACCATTTCTTTGTTACCTAGAGGTAATTACACATATGGGTATTCTGTGGCTTTCATTAGGATTTTTCCATCCTCTCATCCTAGCCCTTAACCTGCTGAATAATTGAAAATGATTTCTCTGTTTCTGAATATTAATTAAACAATTAAACGTATCAATATTTATAACTAAAAAAATGATTTTTTTAAAACAAATACTGCAGACCCAGATCAAAAGGCTCCCTCAGGAGCCCTTTGATCTGGGTCTACAATGTTTACAAAGGTCTTGCATACTATGTTCTTTCGGTTAAAGGGTTAAGTTGCCAGTCATCTTGTCAGATGGAAGGCATGATGCAGACTATCTCGTCAGTAATGTCATCACAATTCCGATGAAGCCAAATTCTCCCAATGCAAAGTGTTCAACGTGGAATGGTCCGTGAAATGGTCTGTAACTGGTTAGCCAAATCCCTGTTCAGTGTTAACCCTTTCCTCCATAGGCTATTTTTAGATTTAACCACTTTGAATAAATCTACCAAAAAGGAGCATTAACTAGAGAAAAGGAATTTTTTTAGAATTTTGTAGTTTGAAACCATTATGATAAATAGAGCATTTGCTCCTATAGGAGCAAATGCTCTATTTATCACAATGGTTTCATAAAGTGACTTTTACAGAGGCGTAGAAAGGAAATATTTATGGAGGAAAGGGTTAAATTTCAGGGCACAAAAAACTTCAAAATTTTCACTCGTCCTGCATTACAGACAAAGAAGGCAATGCAAAATACTCCTTAGTTCTGCAATAAAGACAAAGAAGAGAAAATTACATGCAGGACGAGCGGACGATAGGAATTTTTATCCCCTGTGTTTATTCCAAATTTCAATACTTACTGAATATTCGTAGAATATGCTTGTCAAAATGCTTGTCTGCTATATATACTATCCTCAAAGTAAGCTTTTCTTTCATTTCTCAACAAAAATACAGTCAAGTCACTGTGTCAAATACTTTGGATATAGTGATCATGAAGCTAAGTTACTTGTACTTGGCATCACGTCAGGAGTCATACTGTTAGCCTAATTAATTCATTGATGTCAAGTCACTTTTTGAAACCATTGTGATAAATAGAGCATTTGCTCCTATGGAGCAAATGCTCTATTTATCACAATGGCTTTAATGCTTCACAATTCTAAACTTTCAACTCTTTGTACTGAATGGACCATTACATGTACACACCAGCAGGCCATTCATGGTTTAAAATACCTGTCAAGTCCAGAGAAGAAAAGATTACTTCAACTGATTCGGGAAATGGGAATCCGTTGAAAAGTTTGATGGAAACAATTTTGAGGCCTGTAATGAAATGGTGCCAATCAATATTAGACAGGAGAAATCTGTCACATTGTTGAATGGTGACAACTCCAGCAATAAGCAGTTACGGACTGCAAATTTTCAAACTGTTCAACCCTTTACTCCATGAATATTCATGAAAGAAATAATGACATCATGAATATTTATCAGATTAATTGTTATAATAGCACATTGACAAAGGATTTTTTTTTACCATGGCAGAAACTATAGATGTTATATCATAAGCAAACAGAGTAGACCCTGATCAGATAGATGGCTCCTATACAGGAGCCATCTGATCTGGGTCTACTCTGTTTGCAAATGTGTAAAAAGGTGTATTTATGGATTAAAGGGTTAAATTACTGAAGTATAGATTTCTTACAATTTTGTTTCAAATATACAGTGCTAGTATCACACAGTGTTTATCCTCATCATCAAATCTGGAACCAAACTGAATTTAATCCCTTTCCTTCATATAAACATATTTTCACGTATTTGCAAACAGAGTAGACCCAGATCAGATGGCTCTTATAGGAGCTGTCTGATCAGGGTCTGCTCTGTTTGCTAGTGGAATTTGAAAGATCTGTTTCTTTACTTTCTAAAATGGCCATAATATTCCACCTTCCATATTTTGTTGTAACTATTTTGTCCATGAATATTCAGTAGGTATTGAAATTTGGAATAAACATAGAACAGGGAAAGGGTTGAAGGAGCATCAGTTGTTCTCCCGGTGTGCTCTATAAGGACAATTCAAGATTGGGGATTGCATAGATTTATCAGGAGGTTCCATGCAATTCTGTCAAAGCAAATGGTGAACCAGTCCCAATTTTCTGTCCTGCAATCCATTCCATAATTGATAAATGTCGGCAGGATTTCTTAGCAATTTATTGGGAGGACATAATCTGATTGTGATGGTTGGGGTCTTTTTTTTATTGCTAGTAATTACTTCTTTCTAGTCAATCTGATATAACTCAGGATTCTATCTGTCCTTAGAAGAAGTATATTCTTCTTACTGATGAAGTTTGGATAATTTATCAGAGCTACAGATAACGATGCGTACTCAAATACTAAAATCGTCATTTCTCCATCAAACCCCACGTTGTGACCACTCTTTAGAATCGTCTCGAAGAGACGATTCTAAAGAGTGGTCACAACATAGAGATTGGTGGAGAAAAAATATTTTAATTTACGCGTCTAATATTATCTGGAGCTCTGATTTATGTACAAGAGGTTTAGAGTTTGGTTTGAACAGTACAGTGACTTTTTAATCTAAATTACCTGATAAATATTCTTGTAAAAATAAAGAATGTCATCTGAGCTACAGATAAAGGTGGGTACCCAAATACTAAAATCATCATTTTTCCACTAAACCCTATACTGTGACCACTCTTTAGAATCGTCTCTTCAAGACGATTCTAAAGAGTGGTCTCAGTGTAGGGTTTGGTGGAGAGATAGAGGAGATATTCTTGAAAATGTTTATATTTACGTACATGTATCTTATCTGGGCCTCTGTGTCATAGATAAGAATTAACAGAATTGTTATAGTCTGATATGAACACAGGAAATTATTTCATAAACACAGGAATTATTTCATAAACAAACAACAAACCTTGATCAGATGGCTGCTGTAGACATCTTATCAGTGTCTCATTAAAATTTTGTCAGGATATAACTATGAAAAATGTTAAGAGATTTGAAACAATGTAATTCATCAGACAAACAAAGTACAAATAATTAGAGATAGACAGATGAGATGCAGAGTTAATTGGCATCATATTAGAACCCAAACTGTTTGATACTCAAGCAGTTTTTGTGTCACCTCCCAAGAGGCAGTGTGTCACTTAGGGATCACTTTTCCGTCGTCTGTCTGTCTCTCCATCCGTCTGTCTGTCTGTCCATCCGACACTTTCTTTTTTTGGCTGTCATTTCTAAACTAATCATTATAGAGCTTTCAAATTTCACACATGTCTTCCTCTCATTGAGGACCATTGATGTAACTAAGATCCATCACTCTGCATGCAATACTGTTTTAGTTATTCCCACTTTCATTTTTTGGCACTCATTTCTTAACTAATCATTATTGAACTTTCGAATTTCACATGACATTGTGTCTTCCTCTCATTGAGGATGATTGATGTAACTAAGATCCATCACGCTGCATGCAATACTGTTTTAGTTATTCCCCTTTGTTCACACTTTCCTTTTTTGGCAATCATTTCTTAAGTAATCATTATTGAGCTTTCGAATTTCACATGACATTGTGTCTTCCTCTCATTGAGGACCATTGATGTAGCTAAGATCCATCACTCTGCATTCAATACTGTTTTAGTTATTCCCCTTTGTTTTGATTTCACTCCAACATATTAACAGTTTATGTGTCAGCTGCGAGCAGGTGACACATGTGTTCCTCCGAACACTCTTGTTTTAAAAGATGTGGAAGAAAAATGCATTTGAGAATTTTAGCAGATGACAAGTTTGCAGATGAACATTAGCAGACTAGTCTTTGCAGACAATCAATATTAAAGTGCTTAATAATCATTGTTTAGCATTAGAGGCCCAGATAAGATGCGTAAATTGAAATATTTTCAAGAATAGCTCCATTCCTTATTTTGTGGCAAGATCATCCTTATGAGCAGTCCCAACATTGGGTTCGGTGGTGAAATGACTGTTTTTATAGTATTTGAATATATGCCTTTATCTATTGCTTTGTAGAATGCTACATATATAGTCATTATAAAGAATGCTATATATGTTAAAATTACATGTTTAACCCTTTCCTCCCTAAATACACCTTTCTACGCTTCTGTAATAGTCACTTCTTGAAACCATTGCGACAGATAGAGCATTTGCTCCTATAGGAGCAAATGCACTATTTATCACAATGGTTTCAAACTACAAAATTCTAAAATTTTCCTTTTCTCTAGTTAATTCTCCTTTTCGGTAGATTTATTCAAAGTGGTTGGATCTAAAAATAGCCTATGAGGTAATGGGTTAAACAGTTTTGTTTAACAGTTAGTTTTCTGTTTGTTTCAGGATGTGCCGCCTGACATCTCGGTGTGTGCCTTTGTGTTGGAGCAAGCACTTTCGGTGAGGGCTCTGCAGGAAATGGTCACTTCTTCTTCCCAGGATTCCACAGTAAGTTTACGGAACAGTAAAGCCTCTATTAAACCTTTACTCTATGAATATTCATAATATTATTATTACACCACATTTATATAGCGCTCTTTTCACACAGGATATTTGCATTCAAAAGCGCTTCACATGGACGAAATCACTAACCGGAATGAACTGTGTGATTATCTATCCCGGCAATGAAAGATATACAATAGATATAGTTACATAGATATGACAATACCAGCTGGAAGGAACCGCCTTATTGTCTATCAGGTCAATGAAAGATATGCATAATAAGACATAACGTACATCACAAAGGAAAGAATATTTGGTTTGTTACAATGAACAGCTTTGCAGAGGCATGATCTATGATCTGTGACTTCCTGAATATTAATAAATTGATATCTATATACAGTTGAACATCAATATCTCGAACTTCAAGGGACTATACAAATTAGTTCGAGATAACCGAAGTTCGAGTTATCTGATTTGTAATCTGGACAATTTCTCAAGATCACAGCTTAATGCAGGTATACAGTAATGCTGAAAGCTCCTGCAGGAGCTTTCAGCATTACTGTAGACCTGCATTAAGCTGTGAAATGTGTTTCTAGATATGTGTAGTGATACATTTTAGAGCAATTCTGTATTGTAAGATTTTGGAAGAACCGAACTTTTAGTTCGAGTTATCCTGAAGTTCGAGTTATCCGAGTTCGAGCTATTGAAGTTCAACTGTATAGTGGCCACTGAACAGAAGAATTTTGATTATCACCAGGTAGAAACTAGAAGTCAGATTCAGATCTGTTCTATGTCATAAGCAAAAAGATCAGACTCTGATGAGATTGCTCCTTCAGAAGCCGTCTTATCTGGGTCTAAACTGTTTACAACAGCATGAAAAGGTGTTTATGTGAAAGTGAAGGGTCAATAATGAATGCATATGAAGCGCTAGTGGAAATCCCTTGGCACCATATGTTTCTGTTTAACAGCATCTGTTAAACAAGGCACCTAAGTGCCAGCCAAGAATAATGTTGTGTGACTACACTGAGTAGAACCTCTCTAATACTATACTCCATAGATACATCTTTTAACTCATTCCCCCATATTAACGCCTTTTGACGCCTTTGCAAAAGTCACCTGCTGAAACCATTGTGATAAATATAGCATTTGCTCCTGTAGGAGCAAATGCTCTATTTATCACAATGGTTTCAAACTACAAATATCTAAAATGTTCCTTTTCTCTAGTTAATGCTCCTTTTTGGTAGATTTATTCAAAGAGGTTGTATCTAAAATTAGCCTATGAGGTAATGGGTTAACGCCTATACAAACAGAGTAGACCCAGATCAGATGGCTCCAGCCATCTGATTTGGACCTGCTCTGTTTGCTTATGAAACAATCTTAGATATGATTCTTCATTTTCTGTCATATTCAAAATTCTCTTGTTCACTGTGCCATTATAAAAATTCAGCTTATTAATATTCTCACAGTTATTACTTCTTACATGAATATTCATCAGTTGATTATTTATTGGGCTCTTTCGGCATCTCGTCTTTATTCATACTGTTTGCAAAGGAGATCATAGATATGCTGTATATTAGTATTGGCAGCTAACCCTCTCCCTGTTCTATGTTTATTCCAAATTTCAATACTTAATGAATATTCATGGCCAAAATAGTTATTTAGAATGAAATATGGAAGGTGGAACATATTGTAGCCATTTTAGAAATTAAAGAAACAGACCTATCAAATTCCATTAGCAAACAGAACAGACCCTGATCAGACGGCTCCTATTGGTGGAACAATGTCGTATTGTAACCATTTTAGAAATTAATGAAACAGACCTATCAAATTCCATTAGCAAACAGAGCAGACCTTGATCAGACGGCTCCTATTGGTGCCCTCTGATCTGGGTCTTCTGTGTTTGCAGATGCCTGAAAAGGCGTTCATTTGAAGGAAAGAGTTAGAACCTGGGTCCATGCTTATAAATCATTGAATCGATGAATTTAGAGCCCCAATTGGCTCGAATATCACTCTAAAAACTTTTAGTTGAGTTTGAGTTCGTTCTCAGGTTTTTGATTGGTCAGATTTGAGCCATTGGCTCAAATCTGACCAATCAAAAGCTTGAGAACTCAAGTCTGACCAATCAAAAGTTTGAGAATGAACTCAGACTCAACTAAAATGCTTTATAAGCATGGACCCTGGTGTACCTTATGTTTTACATGTTGTCTGTTACACCAGCTAGTGTTTTGAGTTCAGCAGATGAGGTGAATGTTCTAAGGTGTGCTGAATCCCTTTGAATACTTGGAAACCAGTGTACTGGCATTTGCAAACAGCAAAGACCCAGATCCTAGGGCTCCTTGAGGAGCCCTAGGATCTGGATCTATACTGTTTGTCATTCAAAATTCACTAGCAAATTGAAGCATTTCATACTGAATGGACTTTGTAGTTAAAACAGTGATGGTTCATTACAACTTTGAATTTTCAGCATTCGAAGAGATAATCACACGGCATCTCTCAGGTTGTGATTTACCTGTGTTACACAGAGATTCCATGCTGCCTGTATATACATGTGGGTACTTAGAGAAATATGCCTGTTTAGTCCTTCATACAGCTGGAAGCCTAGCTAGACCAACTTGGAAGTCTTTCAGTAAAACTTTGGTGCAGATATTATTTCCAGTATTTTTTTTTTACATTGTCCAGATCTAAAATTTTACCTATGAAGCCCTGAGCCATTTCTTTCATATAAACGCCTTTTCATGCCTTTGCAAACAGAGTAGACCGAGAACAGGATCGAGCTCCAGTATAATTATGTAAGAGCTGTCTCATCAAGGTCTGCTCTGTTTGAAATTATAAAAGATCTGATCTTACCGTTTTCACCAATATCAAACATTACTGTGTTCATTCCCCATTATAAACATTCAGCTACTAAATATTAATGATGTCATTATTTCTTTCATGAGTATTTATCAGGTAAAGGGTTAATATTTGATTAATGTTACATCTTTTTTGTCTACAAACAAATTTATCTTTGTGAGGTACAAATGTCATTTTATAGAAGTTGCTGGTTAACTCTTTCCTCCATAAATACGCCTTTCTACTCCTCTATAAAAGTCGCTTCTAATTGAAACCATTGTGATAAATAGAGCATTTGCTCCTATAGGAGCAAATGCTCTATTTATCACAATGGTTTCAAATTACAAAATTCTAAAAAAAATTCCTTTTCTCTAGTTAATGCTCCTTTTCGTCAGATTTATTCAAAGAGGTTGGATCTAAAAATAGCCTATGAGGGAATGGGTTAATAAAATTCAAGTTTAGAGCAGCTTTGTATTGGTTTGTGTATGTAGAGGTCCAGATAAATTGCTACATTTGAACATTTTCAAAAATACCTCCTGTATTTCTCATCCAAACCCTATGTTTTGACCATTCTTTAGAATCGTCTAAAGACAATTCTATAAAGCCAGTCACATTACAGAGGGTTAAGTGGAGAAATGAAGTTGAGATTTCAGTAATATTTGAATTATGAATTCTCACTTTCATTTATGGCTCTTGAGCTCTTTTCAAAATGAATAACTTTGTATCTGCAGCAGCACATACTGCTGTATGAAATAGGTTTGGACACTTTCCCTGTTCCATATTTCAATACCTACTGAATATTCATGGCCAAAATAGTTATGATGAGATATGAAAGTTGAAACATTGTAGCCATTAGCGAGCAGAGCAGACCCTGATCTGACGGCTCCTATTGGAGGGAAAGTGTTAATGCAGGATGAATGTCATGCAGAAAGCTCCTAGAGGAGCTTTCTGCATGACTTTTACCCTGCATTAAGCTGCCACCTGTCTCCAAGACGGATATTTATACTAAATTTAATGTCCGGTTTAGAAGGGTTTTACTGTTGATTTTTAAAACAGGATATGAGTTATTAGTTTGTTTGTTGTGAGCCTCTATTTGTGGTCATGCGTTGACAGACAGAAAATATTGATTGTTACTGTGATGCAGCGGATAACCGTATGCTCCTATATTAATATTTTATCGGTGACAATTTATCCCATCGGATTTCACTTCCTGTAAACTTCACTTTCGTTGTGTAGTAAAATTGTGGTCTTTGTTAAACCCTTTACCTGATCGACGCCTTTGCAAACAGTGTAGATCCAGATCAGATTACTTTTTTTGAGTCTTCTGATCTGGGGTTGCTTATGGAATGATAGATCCTGATCCTACAGTTACTGAAATGGCCCAAAATTCGCTTGTTCATTGACTATTATAAAATTTCAGTTAACCGTTTCTCTTAAATGTAAGCGCATTTTGACGTATCTGCAAAAAGAGTAGACCCAGATCAGACGGCTCCTGTAGGAGCCGTCTGATCAGGGTCTGCTCTGTTTGCTTATGGTGTATTATAGATCTGATTCTACAGCTTCTGCCGGAGTCAAAATGTCCTGTGTTCATATGCCATTATAAAAGATAATCTTATTAATAATAATATTCATGACGTCATTATTTCCTACATGACTATTCATCAGGGAAAGGGTTAATCAATACCCATGAAGTCATTAATTCTTGTCTAACTATTCATGAAGTAGAGGGTTGAATAAAATTGTTAGTTTTGAGCTATGCCGTGAGAAAATGTACAACCAATTTTATTAGAAATTCTTTATCTATGCTTTGCCAACTGTGTTGACCCAGATCAGCCAACAGAACTGTTACACAGAGACTGATCAGAATTGATTTTAACCCTTTTTCTTCGCTTAAATGCCTTTTTCATGCATTTGCAAACAACAGAGAAGACCCAGATCAGATGGCTCCTAGAGGAGCCGTCTGATCAGGGTCTGCTCTGTTTGCTTATGGAATTTTATAGGTCTCAACTTCTGTTTCTTAAATTGCTATAATGTGTCACATTCCACATTTCAGTATATCTATTTCATCCATGAATATTCAGTAGGTATTGAAATTTGGACTAAATTTGATGTTGAATATTCAAAGTTGAATGACACATAAGTATTTAACCCTTTCCTCCATAAATACACCTTCCTATGCCTCTGTAATAACCTTTTCTTGAAACCATTGTAATAAATAGTATCACAATGGTTTCAAATGATTAAATTCTAAAATTTTCCTTTTCTCTAGTAAATGCCCCTTTTGTGTAGATTCATTCAAAGAGGTTGGGTCTAAAAATAGCCTATAGAGGAAGGGGCTAATAGTAGAGTTGGTTGGGTAGGAAAGGCTTAGCGTGCTAGAGGATTTGAATAACATACATTGCAGACATTGATCAGAAGGCTCCATCAGGAGCACCCTCGTCTGGGTCTACAGGTTGTGCAAATGCCAACAGTTGAACTTCGATATCTCGAACTTGTATAACTCGAACTTCGGGATAACTCGAACAAAAACTTTAGTCCTTCCAAAACTTACAATACAGAATTGCTCTAAAATGTATCGCTACATATATCTAGAATCGCATGTGACAGCTTAAAACAGGTCTAAAGTAATGCTGAAAGCTCCTACTGGAGCTTTCAGCATTACTTTAGACCTGTATTAAGCTCTGGCATTGAAAAATTGTTCAGATTAGAAATCGGATGACTCGAACTCCTGTTGTCTCAAACTAATGTACGGTCCCTTGAAATTTGAGTTATCGAAGTTCAACTGTACTTAACAATCATAGGGTTAACCTTTTTATGCATTTGCAAACAGAGTAGACCCAGATCAGATGACTCCTATAGAACATAATATACCAGTTGCAATCATCATATGTTAGAAAGAGAAAATTCAGATATACCATCTTTTAGTAAGATCGGGGCTTTGGAAATAACAGCGAGGATTTGATGATAAGCTGTCATTTGTCAGATATGACACCAGTAAAACAGACTTGTGATGTATGTATTGATCTTGTACATCTTGTCGATTGCTCTTTTCAGACTCTCTTTTTTATCCCAGATGTTTGATAATTCCTTATCACGCTATGTGTGGTTTCATGACAATCTTCGTAAACAGTTCGGATTTAGATGTGGCAAACATCTTATCTGGATTGGTTGACACTCTGATCGTTTCTTTGAAAAGATTATTAAACCTTTTCTTTGAGAATTGAAACAGGATGATTTTTTATGAGCATTTTTGTAGCATGCCCAGTGCTGATCAGTCTCGTGATGTTTTGGCATGAGATGTACATACAGTAAAACCCCTCTAAACCGGATGTTCAATTTAGTATAAAAATTGGTCTCGGAAACATGTGGCAGCTTAATGCAGGGTGAAAGTCCTGCAGAAAGCTCCTCTAGGAGCATGAATTTCATCCTGCATTAAGCAGCCACCTGCTTGAAAGTATCTAAATTCATCTCTGTTAGAATTCTAGTTTAGATGGGGTTTAATGTACAGTGCAAAGTGTTGCAGTAAATGTACAATGATGTAGGGAGGCTGCATTGTGTCTCAACATCGGGCAAAATATTGAATAATTTAACGAGAGACAGCATGTCATGGTGCTGTATGCCGCAGGGAACTTGTACTGATGGCAATGTCTCCTTGCTGTCTCGTTTATTGACCAGTCTAAACTATGTAAGAGGTAGCATATAACTGCTTATTTCAGAGAGATTTATGTATCTTTAACCCATTCCCACATAGGCTATTTTTAGATCCAACCTCTTTGATTAAATCTACCAAAAAGGAGCATTTACTAGAGAAAAGGAAGTTTTCAGAATTTTGTAGTTTTGAAACCATTGTGATAAATAGAGCATTTGCTCCTATAGGAGCAAATGCTCTATTTATCACAATGGTTTCACAAAGTGACTTTTACAGAGGTGTGAAAAGGCGTCACTATGCGGGAATGGGTTAACCATTTCCAGCATAGAGGTGCCTTTTCACACTTTTGCAAACAGAGTAGACCCAGATAAAAATGGCTCCTGTAGAAGCCCTGAGACTGATCAGGGTCTCTTCTGTTTGATTATGAAATTATAGTCAATTTGCCTCTGCAGTATCAACTGATAAAAACAGTCCTGTGTATATTATGACATCATAAAAATCAACTAATGAATATTCATCATGTCATTATTTCTTACATAACAATTGAACAGGAAAAGGGTGTAAAAGATTAACCCTTTCCTTCAAATAAACCTGTTATAATGAAATAAGGAAGGCTGGATATTGTAGCCATTCTAGAAACTAAAGAACCAAATCTATCAAATTCTATTAGCAAACAGAGCAGACCCTCAGATCAGACGGCTCCTCTAGGAGCCGTCTGATCTGGGTATACTTTGTTTGCAAATGCGTGAAAACACCTTTATACGAGAGAAAGGGTTAACTTTCCAATGTTGGCACAAAGCATAAAATCTGCATCATATGCTGCAGTTTGAGCCATTTTACGCATATTTTGTCAATAATTTTGCTAAAATGAACATGACTCTCTGATTTTCTGTTTAGCCAGATGTCTGATAAAGCCACTGGCTAGCACATTGAGTTATTGCCTATGTTGTGTTTATGATTTTGCAGTAAATATCACATGCTGTACAGTAAAACCCCTCTATAACGACCACTAAATTGCAATTAATTAGTTGGTATTTAGGGCTGGTGGCTGCTTAAAGCAAGGTGAAAGTAAAACAGAACGCTCCTATAGTGGCTGCTTAATTAAAGCAAGGTGAAAGTAAAACAGAACGCTCCTGTAGGAGCGTTCTGTTTTACTTTCACCTTGATTTAAGCAGCCACCTGCCTTTAACACAAAATACTTAATGTAATTTAGTGGTCATTATAGAGAGGTTTTACTGTATAGTAAAATGTGGTATTGTAATAAAGAATATTTTCAAAGGCGGACATTGATGAGTGAACTGAAACTTTTTTCAAGCATATCTACATGATTTCTCCACCAGACTCTTTGCTGTAACGTCTCCAATAGATAATCCAAACTCCTGGAATGTGGGACATGCAGGCACTGGCATTTCCAAATAGTGGAGATCCAGATCAGAGGTGTCCTAAATGAGCCCACTGATCAGGGTCTGCACTGCTTGACTACATAACTCTTTAACCCATTCCCTCATAGACTATTTTTAGACCCAACCTCTTTGAATGAATCTACCCAAAAGGAGCATTTACCAGAGAAAAGTAAAATTTTAGAATTTTGTAGTTTGAAACCATTGTGATAAATAGAGCATTAAAAAATTTTGCTCCTATAGGAGCAAATGATCTGTTTATCACAATGGTTTCAAGAAGTGGTTATTACAGAGGTGTAGAAAGGCGTATTTATGGAGGAAAGGGTTAACCCTTTCATACTGAGTGGACTCTATAGTTGGGCTATTCCACTCTGAAAATTCATTCTACATATGGCTAAAGGGAGGTCACATCATAAGGGTTTGTTTCTTTTTTTTTTTTTGGGGGGGGGTGTCTTTTTTTTTTTTTAGAAATATACACCTCCACCTCAGTGTTTTCTTTCAAAAAGATGAGTGTGCTCTTGTATTTAGTAAATGCTCCTATTCAGTAGATTTATTAAAAATGCTAAAAAAAGCCTATGAGGGAATGGGTTAAAGCAACATAAAACCTGATTGAAACAAGCCTTAGATCAATGTGTCGAAGATGTAATGCTGAGTTAACAAGCTCCCACATATAGTTTCAATTGATTTCGAAACGGTTCTAGGATTTCACATGGGATCTATGACAGCAATTAAGACCCAATAATCTCCAGTATATCAACAAACCTGCAACTAATGAGATTTTTTAAGTAGTTTTTATCTTCATTCATAACGCTTTTCAGAGGCCCAGATAAGATGCGTAAATTAAAACATTTTTTACATCTCCTTTATTTCTCCACTAAACCCAATATTGTGACCACTCTTTAGAATTGTCTCATTGAGATGATTTGGTGGAAAAATGACTATTTTACTTGTAGTATTTGTTTCCATTGCTATGTCTTGTAGAATGTGCTATTATATAAAGTCAATATTCATAAAAAAAAAATTTGTTTACCTTTCAGTTGCTGAATAGTTAAAATTGGCTTCTCCCTTTCTGAATATTAATTTATTAAAACATAAAATTGTATCATAGGTTTAAATAATCACTAAAAAAAGGATTTTTCTGACAAACAGGGCAACCCCATATTAAACGGCTCCATCAAGAACCCTTTGATTTGGGTCTACACCATTTGCAAAGGACAAACGTTCTCAGATCTTGCACTTCAAGGGAGACAACTATGAGGCTGTTAACTCTTTGCACACTTTTGCAAACCGTGATTACCTATGGGAACAGTTTGGATCCAGTTGAGAGGCTGCCTAATGCAGGGTCTTTTCAGGATCCAAAATAAAGTTTGACACCTTGACCATATTTTTGAAGAAAAAAATAAAATAGTGTGAAATTTAATTTTTCGAAAAATTACTTAGCGTTCAAAGTTTTAATTAAATGTACTTTAATAACAAACATGCAGCATCTGTGATACTGTCATATAGGCTTTGCATGACTATGCAAATGTTATTGTAACATTAACTTTAAGCATGCCTAGCAACATGCTCAACACAGTGCATATTACGGTATACACTTGTTGCAGCAACAATGAATGACAGAGAGTGTTTATTGAATGATTTGTTGGCAATCATGTATTTGCGATTTGTCATTGAGTTAACCCATTACTGCATATTGATGCCTTTTAACCCTTTCCTCCATAGGCTATTTTTAGCTCCAACCTCTTTCAATGAATCTACTGAAAAGAAGCATTAACTGTAGAGAAAAGGAAAATTTGAGAATTTTGTAGTTTGAAACCATTGTGATAAATAGAGCATTTGCTCCTATAGGAGCAAATGCTCTATTTATCACAATGTTTTCAAGAAGTGACTATTACAGATTCATAGAAAGGCGTATTTATGGAGGAAAGGGTTAATTTGACACCTCTGTAAAAGTCACTTTCTATAACCATTGTCATAAATAGAGCATTTGCTCCTATGGAGCAAATGCTCTATTTATCACAATGGTTTCAAAACTTCACAATTCTAAAACTTTCCTTTTCTCTACTAAATGCTCTTTTGCGGTAGATTTATTCAAAGAGCTAGGATCTAAAAATAGCCTATGAGGGATTATGGGTTTATCCAGTATGCCAAGTAACGCTCATTTCCGACATTCCAAGGGTTAATGTAATGATGTTTCCAGAATAATTTGAGAGTATTAAATTTTCATTTTCAACTGTTTGCCTAACTTGTTCGCACTTTTCTATTTTCAGGCAGCACAATCGGGTCACAGAACTCTCCTGTATGGACATGCTGTCCTTCTACGTCATCTTCATAGTAATATGGTATGCAGATTATTTAACCCTTTACTTCATAAATACAGTAAAACCCCGCTAATGTGAACACCTAAAAGAGGTATAATTCTGGATGCTAGATGCAGGTGGTAGCTTAATGCAGGACAAAAGTAATACAGAAAGGAGCTTTCTGCATTATTTTCGTTCTGCATTAAGCAACCACCTGCTTATAAAGACTGCTATGGCTATTCTTTAAGTGGTCGCATTAGAGAGGTTTTACTGTACACGTTTTAATGCCTTTGCAAACAGAGTAGACGCAGAGCTGATGACTCCTGTAGGATCGGTCAGATCGGGGTCTGTTCTGTTTGCTTATGGAAATTATATAGATGTGATTCTACAGTTTCTGCAAGATAAAAAAATCATGTATCATAAAATTTCTGCTAATGAAATTTATGTCCATGATCATATCGTTATTTCTTACATGAATATTCATCAAGTAAACAGTTAGCTTACTTTACATGTCTATCAAGGTTGAACTGTTTCAAATTATTTCATTCAATGTAACATACAAAAGAACCTGTCTTAAGTGGCCATCAAAAAGAGGTGTAATTATGGGTGTGTAAGGTAGGTGGTAGCTTAATGCAGGTAAAAAGTAATGCAGAATGCTTGTATAGGAGCTTTCTGCATTACTGTCACCCTGCATTAATCAACCAACTGCTTTGTAAGACTCCTATACACAGTAAAACAGTAAAACCCTGCTTATATGACCACCTAAAAGAGGTATAATTCTGGGTGCTAGATGCAGGTGGTAGCTTAATGCAGGACAAAAGTAATGCAGAAAGCTCATAGAGGAGCTTTCTGCATTACTTTTGTCCTGCATTAAGCAACCACCTGCTTATAAAGACACCCATGTTTATTCATTAAGTGGTCGCATTAGAGGAGTTCTACTGTATATTCAATAAATGAATGACTGCTTAGGACAGGTTTGACTTTATGTATAGCTCTCTAAGAAAAAGGGTTTTATTGCACTACAAATAGTGAAGACTCAGACCTATATTATGAGGTATCTGATTAAAATTTATGCAGACTGAGTAGTGTGAATAAGTGTTGACCCTGAGTAGATGATTGATGGAGATGCACCAGCTGGTCGGGGTCTCCATTGTTTGCCAGAGTGTAGCTCATATGACCTAGCATGCATATTCAATCTTTTTGGGACATTATTCCTTTCCTCCATGGGCTATTATTAGATCCAACCTCTTTGAATGAATTTTACCCAAAAGGCGCATTTACTAGAGAAAAGTAAAATTTTAGAATTTTGTAGTTTGAAATCATTGTGATAAATAGAGCATTTGCTCCTATAGGAGCAAAATGCTCTATTTATCACAATGGTTTCAAGAAGTGGTTATTACAGAGGTAGTAGAAAAGCGTATTTATGGAGGAAAGGCTTATATACAGGTTGTCACTCAAAATCCTTAAAAGCATTTAGTATCAATTGTTACTAAATGGTTTTGTTTTGTCTAAATGTTGACTTCAATTGTCATAAGTTTTTGTCATCTGTTTCAGTATTTGTCTTGTCTGTCTACAAGTTCGTCCAACGATAAACTAGCATTTGATGTGGGTCTTCAGGAAACAGCTCGGGGTGAGTGTCATTATAGATGGAACTGGAAGAGGAGAAACAACTGATACATTGTTTAAATGCATCCACCTGCAAAAGGGTTGGGGAATATGTGCATTTAGATTTACTTTTGTCTACCCGTCTGTCATACAGTTGGATTGTGCTTAACACATTCAACCATAGGCTATTTTTAGACCCAACCTCTTTGAATAATCTATAGCCTATCAAGGAAAGGGTTAAGTTTGTTTGTCTGAATACCTATCATAACAAGGCTGAAATAAGAAGAGTATTTAGAAAATCTTAATTGCAATTTTTTTTGAAGTTCTCTCCAAATCCTGATCTTGTAGGCAATTCTAATGAGTTGCAGAAAGTTTAAGGTTTGGCTTAGAAAGGAGAGATTTTGATACATGAGTAGTTATCTTGTCTACAGCACTGGGTAATTTTGGGTAGATGTCATAAAATGTCATGTTATTGATCATTATGTGAACTGGCACACCCAGGATATGATTATTACATGTGTTCAGTAGCGCTGGATTTATACCCCTTGTCAAAAGTCATACCATAGCTACATGTATACAGTCATATGTAATTGATGGCATCTGTGTCGTATTAACTCATTTCTTGTTAATTGATTAATCCCAGGTTGCTTGACAAGTATCATCTGTAATGAAACTTCTCTTCGACGATTCTAAAGATTGGTCACAACATAGAGTTCAATTGAGAAATGACAATTTTAGTATTTTAACCCTTTCCCTGGTCTATGTTTATTTCAATTTTCATTACCTACTGAATATTCATGGACAAAGTAGTTATAATGAACTACAGGAAGTGGAACATTGTAGCCATTTTGGAAAGTAAAAAAACAGAACTATCAAATTCCATTAGCAAACAGAGCAGACCCTGATCAGACGGCTCCTCTAGGAGCCGTCTGATCTGGGTCTACTCATTTTGCACATGCGTTAAAACACTTTTATATGAGGGGAAGGGTTAACACTTCTCTATATATTGCTCTGGTCTGGATGTTGAGAATAATACTAATGTCACACTGACATCTGATCTGATCTGACATATGATCTGCTAACATTGAAATAATGCTTTGATGCTGTTTGGCACTCAGTCAATAGTTCTCCAATTTTCTGGTAAATAAGAAAAACAAATGCAAACAAATCTGAGCTGAACACAAACGAAAGAAACTCATTTGTGCCTGAATTGGCAAACATTGTAGACCTGAAGGAGTTCTATGATCAGGGTCTACAAAATCAGATGACTCCTATGTGGTGTGTGGTGGTCTAGTGGTAATGCGCCTGACTATCAGTCCGGAGGTCCGGGGTTCAAATCCCGGTCTCTCCCGGAAATTTCAGAGATACTTTTCAGTGTCTCCCACCCGCACCTCCTCTCCACTGAGGGGTTAAAATGGGTACCTGTGAGGGTCACTAGCTGGTACTGCGGCTGCATGATTGCGCCATATGTTAGCAGTGCTCAATATTGTAGGTAAATGACTCGGTGACCAGGGGAGTAAATGTACAGTCGGCTGAGCGGTCATTGGGACTGAAAGTAGACTATAACTAGGTACTTTACTATAGGAGCCATCTGATTAGGGTCTGCTCTGTTTGCTTTTGATATGATTAGGATGTGATTCTACAGTTTTTGTCAATCCAAAGAATTTCCTTCAACAGTTTAATCATAAAAATTCAGCTTATAAATATACATGATGTCATTATTTCTTTCATGAATATTGGATATATAGGGAAAGGGTTAAATGAGGTATAGGGTTACACTAGATTAGAATCTGAGCTCCAGAGATCTGCTTACTGAAACATTTCTAAGAAACAGTAACAGGTGTTTGGATTATTTTACTGATGTGTCACATGTGGGGAACCAGTTAACTATCATTTGCAATCCAATGTAGATCAAGATATTGAGTTAGAGGTGCCCACTGATCATTATCTGCACTGTTTGTCAACCAAAATTCTCAAGCGGTCCGTTAATACTAATTGCAAATGCTCTATTTATCACAATGGTTTCAAACTGCAAAATTCTAAAAATTTCCTTTTCTCTAGTTAATGCTCCTTTTCGGTAGATTTATTTAAAGAGGTAGGATATAAAAATAGCCTATGAGGTAATGGGTTAAACAATGATAGACTATGCTACTGTGAAATAAGCATCTCATGTTTTAACCCTTTCCTCCATAAATATGCCTTTCTACGCCGCTGTAAATGGCACTTTTTGAAACCATTGTGATTAATAGAGCAAAATTTTGCTCCATTATCACAATGGTTTCGATACTACGTACATCATTCTAATATTTTCCTTTTCTCTAGTAAATGCTCCTTTTGGGTAGATTCATTCAAAAGAGGTTGGGTCTTAAAATAGCCTATGAAGGAATGTGTTAATGTTATTAATGTTCATATAAGAAATGATAACATCACCAATACATGAATATATATTAGTTGAATTGTCATAATGGTATTATAAAGACAGGAGTTTTGGGCCATTGTAGAGGGTGTAAAATCAGTTCTATGAGATTCCATAAGCAAACAGAGCAGGCCCTGATCAGATGGCTCCTTAATGAGCTACAGTTGAACTTCGATATCTCTAACTCGGATAACTCGAACTTCGGGATAACTCGAACAAAAAGTTCAGTCCTTCAAAAACTTACAATACATAATTGCTCTAAAATATATCGCTACAAATATCTGGAAACACATGTCACAGCTTAATACAGGTCTAAAGTCATGCTGAAAGCTCCTACAGCATTACTTTAGACCTGTATTAAGCTGCGGTATTGAGAAATTGTTCAGATTAGAAATTGGATGACTCGAACTTCTGTTAACTCAAACTAATTTATATGGTCCCTTCAAGTTCGAGTTATCGAAGTTCAACTGTATCTGATCTGGGTCTACTCCATTTGCAAAAATGTTTCAAATGTATCAGGTAAAGGGTTAACTGGTTAATGCCAGACAAATGTTATGCTTGTTATAGAAGTTTTATGAGAACTCTGTAGTGTTAGGCACACACTGCTTTATGAGTGTCATGACTGGCTACATATGGCATGCCCTTAGTGGCACATTCAACAGGTGCCATATCATCCTGTTATAGGCCTTTAACCCTTTCCTCCATGAATATTCATGTAAAAAATAATGGCATCATGAATATAAATTAAATTATTTTATTATAGTAGCAAAATGACACATTAATTTTTGGCCATGGCAGAAACTGTAGAATCATATCTATGCATATCTATTCATGCATCATAATAATAATAATTTGACAAATGAATTTTCATGATTTGTTATTTCTTACATGAATATTCATGAGGAAAAGGGGTAACTTTGTCACAGTTTTTTCATTGTCAAGCACCACCACGGGGGCATTGCTGTGTCTTACAGAAACAATTTTCTGGTTTATACAAGAAATGTACAAATAGCTTAAGTTTACAATGTAATATGTAGCTGGCATTTTGTGCCATTCTTAATTTGACAATACATGGTTGGTTTTTCTGTAGGTGAAGCATGCTGGTGGACCATACATCCTGCCAGCAAACAACGATCAGAGGGAGAAAAGGTGCGAGTGGGAGACGATCTCATCCTCGTCAGCGTCTCCTCAGAGAGATACCTTGTAAGTACTTCCTAATCCTGTAACCATTTCTGTATAAAAAGTACCTAGTTATAGTCTACTTTCAATCCGAAGGACCGCTCAGCCGACTGTACATTTACTCCCCTGGTCATTGAGTTATTTGCCTACAATATTGAGCACTGCTAACATATGAGGCTATCATGCAACCGCAGTACTGCAGTATGATATAATATAGATATGATTCTACAGTTTCTGTCATGGCCAAATAATTCTGTGTCCATGTGCCATTATGAAATTTAATCTAATTGATATTGATGATGTCATTATTTCTTACATAAATATTCTTGGAGTAAAGGGTTAATCTTTTCTGCATAAATAGCTTATATTCGACTTTTAAGTTAATGAAAAAATGAAATATTGTATACCCTAATTACAATTACAGTATTGAGACTGACAAAACTTGGGCAAATAGTGCAGACCAAGATCAAACTCCTCCTTCAGGATAATTTTGATCTGGGTCTACACTACTTGCTACCATGTTAGTTTGATATGAAGTTATGCAAAATTTAATGGTGTCATTTTGATTTCTTCAGAATTACTTAACCCTTCCCTTCATATAAACATGTTGTCACACACTTGCAAACAGAGTAGACCCAGATCAGACAGCCCCTATTGGAGCCTGTCTGATCAGGGTCTACTCTGTTTGCTAATAGAGTATGAAAGATCTTTTTCTTTCTTTACTTTCTAAACTGGCTTCAATATTCCACCTTCCATATTTCATTATAACTATTTTGTCCATGGATATTCAGTAGGTATTGAAATTTGAAATAAATGTGGAAGAGGGAAAGGGTTAATGTGAAGTTAAAATATTGTCAATTTGACTTCTTCAACTTTACTAACACACTTAACCCTTTCCTCCATAAATACACCTTTCTACGCTTCTGTAATAACCACTTCTTGAAACCATTGTGATAAATAGAGCATATGCTCCTATAGGAGCAAATTTTTTTAATGCTCTATTTATCATAATGGTTTTAAACTACAAAATTCCAAAATTTTACTTTTCTCTAGTAAATGCTCCTTTTGGGTAGATTCATTCAAAGAGGTTGGGTCTAAAAATAGCCTATGGAGGGATGGGTTAAGGAGGGGATATTGGGTGTTTGAATACAAAGAGCACTAAGGGTACATATTAAAATGTATACTATTGCAGCATATCGGTGGAGGGTCTATGGTGTTAGCTTCCTTCCAGCAGACACTATGGACAGTGGTCCCAATGAGCTCTGGAGCCATCAGGGTAAAATCAGTAGGTAAGTACCTGGTATCGGCAACAAGGGTAGATACATTCAAATCCCAGCACGTTAGCGATACATAAGAGCTACAGATAAAGGTGCATACCTAAATAGTAAAATCGTCATTTCTCCACCAAACCCTATACTGTGACCACTCTTTAGAATTGTCTCTTCGAGATGATTCTAATGAGTGGTCACAGTATAGGAATTGGTGGAGAAATAAGAGAAGTATTCTTGAAAATGTTTAAATTTACGCACCTTACCTGAACTTCTGGATACATTTATGATAACCTCTTCAAGTTGTTCGGGTTACTCTTCTCCCTGTTTCAGATGTCTTGATCTCATGAAAATTCATGGACATAATTAGGGCCCTGCATTGAAAATGCAGGAGCCCTATAGGAATCACATTTTTCTATCCGTCCGTCTGACCTATAGTTTTTAGGGTTGAATCAGATCACTATGTCTAGAGTTATCTGCCCTTGATTCATAAAAAAATGCCATCAACTTTTGTCAGCACTTTTGATGTGACATGATAACTCAAACAGTACTTCACATATTAGTTTCATATTAAGACACCTATAGGTTTTGGGTTGAACGACATCACCATGTCTAGAGTTATCTGCCCTTGATTTATCAAAAATGCCATATTCAACAAAAGATCATCTGCCCTCTCTTACTGAGTCAGTTTTCTAGTTTTTATAGTCGGGTATGGATCATGTTTTTTGTTCATCTTGATAAATACTGCAGAATCTAATCTATAAAATTCCACATGCAAACAGAGCAGACCCTGATCAGAAACTCCTATAGGAGCAGTCTGATCTTGGTCTACTCTGTTTGCATGTGTAGGGAAATGGTTAAGCCACCTTTTATAGTGACTTGATTTGTATGGAAAAGGTATAGGAAAGGGGTGTCTGTTTTGATTCAAACTATAAATTATTTGTTTCACAGGCTACGTATTTGGTGGAGATGTGCTGAGATTGTTTCACGGCCATATGGACGAGTGTTTGACAATACCAGAGGCGGGAAGTGACAACGAGTTCAAGTATGGAATTAACCCCTTACTTAATGAATAGTCATATAAGTCTCCGCCCATTATGTATATACAGTAGAACTTCGATTATTCGAACACTAAAATGCGTATTATTATCGATCTTTAAGACAGGTGGCAGCTTAATGCGTGGCGAAAGTCATGCAGAAAGCTCCTCTAGGAGCTTTCTGCATGACTTTCACCGTGCATTAAGCAGCCACCTGCCTAAAAGGGTCTAAATACTTCTATACAGAAAATTCGAATAATCGAGATTTTACTGTAAACTAATTCTTGTATTGAAATATTTAACCCATTCCCTTATATTGATGCCTTTTAATGCCCCTTTTGAAACTATTGCGATAAATAGGAGCATATGCTCTATTTATCACAATGGTTTCAAAATTAAATGATTATAATATTTTTCTCTTCTCTAGTAAATACTCCCTTTCAGTATATCTGTCAAAGAGTTTGGGTCTAAAAATAGCCTATGAGGGAATGGGTTAATAAAGAAATATATTGCCTTGGCTAACAGCAGAGAATCAGTTCTGTAGCATACAAGGTATAAGGTGGAATTATAGACTGACTGCCATTATGAGGCATACACGTTTGACAACAAGCAGAGCTCCAGATAAGATGTGTAATCAAAAACATTTTCAAGAATAGCTCCTTTATTTCTCCACCAAACCCAATCTTGTGACTACTATTAACCCTTTCCCTCATATAAACCCTTTTTAACCCATTACCTTATAGACTATTTTTAGATACCACCTCTTTGAATAAATCTACCGAAAAGGAGCATTAACTAGAGAAAAGGAACATTTTTAGAATTTTGTAGTTTGAAGCCATTGTGATAAATAGAGCATTTGCTCCTGTAGGAGCAAATGCTCTATTTATCACAATGGTTTCATAAAGTGACTTTTACAGAGACGTCAAAAGTCGTCAATATGAAGGAATGGGTTAATGCCTTTGCAAATGGAGAACACCCAGATCAGACAGCTCCTGTAGGAGCCGTCTGAACAGAGTTTGCTCTGTTAGCATAATTATGACATGATATAGATTTCATTTTACAGTTTTTTTTCAAAGCAAAAATTTCCCTTGACAGTATTCAGCTAATAAATTTAAATGATGTTATTATTTCTTGCATGAATATTGAACAGGTAACTGGTTAATAATTGTCTTAACCCTTTCCCTCATATAAATGTGTTTTCACGCATTTGCAAACAGAGTAGACCCAGATCAGACGGCTCCTAGAGGAGCCGTTTTATCAGGGTCTGCTCTGTTTGCTAAAAGAATCTGATAGGTCTGTTTATTTACTTTCTTACCATATTTCTTTATAACTATTTTCTTAATAAATATTCAGTAGGTATTGAAATTTGGCCTAAATACAGAACAGGGAAAGGGTTAAACAAAATGATTCTAAAGAATGGTCGGAACATAGAGTTTGATGGACCAATGGCTATATTAGTACATGTGTATTTGAATATGCTTATTTATTGCTCTGAATAATATTTAATTACTTTTATTTTCCATCTCTATTATCTCTATTATCTTGTATTTTCCAAACACATTCCATTCTAACATTGGTTTACAGCAAAACCTCTCTTTAATGGTCACTAAATTACATCAAGTATTTTGTGTTAAAGGCAGGTGCTTGCTTAAAGCTAGGCGAAAGTAAAACAGAACGCTCCTATAGGAGCGTTCTGTTTTACTTTCACCTTGCTTTAAGCAGTCACCTGCCCTAAACACCCGACTAATTAACACAATTTAGTGGCTGTTATAGAGAGGTTTTACTGTATAATGTTTTGTCTTTCAGTTGTGTTATGTATGAGACAGGAGCAGTGTGCAACCATGCAAGATCCCTCTGGAGACTCGAGTTTAACAGAACCAAGTAAGTGCTGCAGGCAATAAAATAATGCAGTAGTTTAGCACATACCAAATGCAGCATCCTCATTATCCGTTTACGTCTTCATGACTGTTAAACCCTTTACTTCATGAATATTCATGTCAGAACTAATGACATCATGAATATTAACCCATTCCCTCTTAGGCTTTTTTTAGGTGGATATTGATCAGACGCTCCTGTAGGAGATCTGCACTGTTTGCAAAGGTGTAAAAAAGGAAGAAATTTAATTTTATACATGCTACATAATTTTTGTCTGCAAAAATAGTCATCTGCTTCAATTATGATAAGTGCATGTTCCTTAATTTCTCTTTGAGCATATTGTCAGAGTATCCGACAGTTTGGATCCTGATAAGATTCTGAATTACTCAGTGTTTTATCTGAATCCAAAGCTGTTTGTATTGGTACTCACAAATTATATGCATTTTTACTCAGAAATTGATATACTTCAAACAGGTTACATTAAGTAATTGCCAGGTAACAAACAGAATGTATATCACAGATACAGTATAACCTGTCTATAATGTCCACTAAATTGTGCTAATTAGTTGGTATTTAGGGCAGGTGACTGTTTAAAGCAAGGTGAAAGTATAACAGAACTCTCCTATAGGAACGTTCTGTTTTACTTTCACCTTGCTTTAGCACCCACCTGCCTTTAACACAAAATATTTGATGTAATTTAGTGGCCGTTATAGAGAGGTTTTACTGTACATATGACTGGACTGGAGTCCTTTGGTACACTACAATGGTTTCAAAGTAATGAATCAAATACTTTTTCTCAGAGTGCTTGATTCTATATCATGACTTTTGTAGTATGTATGTGTTTCATGTGTCATAATTGGCGCTCTTATTTTCTAGGTGGGCAGGTGGTTTTATGGGCTGGGGTCAGACAGTGAGAGTGCGCCATGTGACTTCGGGCAGGTATCTGGGTATTGGCCATGACAACAGTGTTGTCACCATCCACCGAGCCAAGTCCGACGAGGACACCTGCACCTTCTTCTTAAGACAAACCAAAGTAAGAGCTTGGCTGTGATTGTTGACCTTCATTACAGAGCCATACATAAAAGGATGTACAGTAAAACACCTCTAATCAAGAAATTCAATTTAGTATAAATATCCGTTTTGGAGACAGGTGGCAGCTTAATGCAGGGTGAAAGTCATGTAGAAAGCTTCTCTAGCAGTCACCTGCCTAAACGAATCCAAGTTCTTCTCCATTAGAATTCCTGTTTAGAGGGGTTTTACTGTATTTAGAATACCAAAATTATCATTTCTCCACCAAACCCTATGGTATGACCACTCTTTAGAATCATCAGTGGGTTTTTGTAATTACAGTAAAACCTCTCTATTACGGCCACTAAATTCGTCAAGTATTTTGTGTTAAAGACACGTTGCTGCTTAAATCAAGGTGAAAGTAAAACAGAATGCTCCTATAGGAGCGTTCTGTTTTACTTTCACCTTGATTTAAGCAGTCACCTGCCCTAAATACCAACTAATTAAAACAATTTAGTGGCCGTTATAGAGAGGTTTTACTGTACAGTATATCTGGATGCTTTCTATAGAAACTGGTGCAGACATATTTGCAGTGAAATTTCTGTTGTATAATGAGACTAATCAGCTGTCTGATATAAGACTTTTCCTCAGTGTATTCTGCATAGAATGACATTTGCAAGTGCTTAATTATTTAAATGCGGTGTTTTCAAAATGGAATTATCAATCATTGATCAACAGCTACATCCATTTAGTATTAAAGGATTAAATTTATTGGAGGGTTTTCAGTGATAGACATTAAGTGCATACGCACTGGTCAGAAGACTTGATTTGGCTCCGCTGCACTGTGTGCAAGTAGCAGTTAAACTCATGCCCGACAGTCAAAAGATTTATATGAAATATTTGCATTCTTTGTGCTTCTTATCTTCAATAATAACCCTTCTCATGCTAGATATTCAAATGTGAATACATCCTCTATGAACATCCATTAGGTAAAGCTATTTCACCCTTTCCCTCATATTGACACCTCTTGTAAAAGTCACATGTTGAAACCATTGTGATAAATAGAGCATTTGCTTTATTGGAGCAAATGCTGTATTTATCACCATAGTTTCAAAACTACACGATTCTAAAAAATTTCCTTTTGTCGAGTAAATGCTCCTTTTCAGTAGTTTTATTAAAAAAAGATGTTCTAAAAATAGCCTATGAGGGAATGGGTTAAAGGTGGGTCAGAAGTAAGCTCTGAATTATCATGGCAAATAGTGCAGACCCATATGAGACAGCTCTATAAGCTGTGTCGTATGGGTCTTAACCCATTCCCGCTTATTGACGCCTCTATATAAGTCATATTTTGAAACCATTGTGATAAATAGAGCATTTGCTCCATAGGAGCAAATCCTCTATTTATAACAATGGTTTCAAAACTACACAATTCTAAAATTGTCCTTTTCTCTATTAAATCATCCTTTTTCAGTAGATTTATTCGAGATGGTAGGCTCGCTAGCTCTGAATCTGATTACCCATGCAAACAGTTTGGATCCAGATGAGACGCCACATAATTATTGCGGCATCTCATCAGGATCCAAACTGTTTGTCATCTTGACCATATTTTTGCAAAGAAATAAGAGAAAGTTTATTTTAAGAATTGAAGCAGACGACAATTGTTGCAGACGAAAAATTACTTAGCGTGCAAAGAGTTAAAATAGCCTATGAAGGAATGGGTTAACTATTGGGAAAATGCTAATATGCATGCTGTCAGCATGAGCAGGATTAAATCCACCTACACAATGATTCATTTCAACCTATGTATGTATTTCAGGATGACAAGAAGCAGGCAGAGGGCCACGAGGATGAGGGGATGGGCAAATCAGATCTCAAGTACGGTGATTCCGTGGCCTTCATGCAGCATTGCGCCACAGGCCTTTGGCTGTCCTACCAGACCTTCGAAACCAAGAAGAGAGGTGTAGGACGAGTAGAGGAGAAAAAGGTGCATGTCTGATTTAACGCTTTCCTCCATAAATATGCCTTTCTATGCCTCTGTAAAAATCATCAGTTGATACCATTGTGATAAATAGAGCATTTGCTCCTATAGGAGCAAATGCTCTATTTATCACAATGGTTTCATACTACAAAATTCTAAAATTTTCATTTTTTCTAGTTAATGCTTCTTTTGGGTAGATTCATTCAAAAAGGTTGGGTCTAAAAATAGCCTATGAAGGAAAGGGTTAACTCATAACCTGATAGGCTTAGATTCTGATGCCATTGCAAAAACAGCTGCCTAATCAATATCAGCACAGTTAGCTTAACCCTTCTCTTGCTGAATTTTAAAATACATTTCTCCTTCTTTACCCATGCCCTGTTGTATAATTACATATATCTTCACTGTGTACAAGTATTTCGCTGTACAATCACTGGTGCGGAGTGCGCTGGTTGCACAATCAACTTGTAAAGAGTGCAGACTCTGATGAGACAGCAGGAGCTGTCTCATCTGGGTCTTCACTATTTACATTTAGGTATATTTGACGTGAATAGCAAGCGAAGGGTTAATGAATATTACAGATTCTACAGTTATGGTCATGGCCAAACATTCCGAGTTCTGTATGCCATTATAAGGTTTCAGGTACTTAACCCATTACCTCATAGACTATTTTTAGACCCAAGCTCTATTAATTAATCTGCTCAAAAAAAGCAAGAAAAGGAAAATGTTAGAATTGTTTAGTTTTGAAACCATTGTGATAAATAGAGCATTTGCTCCTATTTATCACAATGGTTTCAAGAAGTGGCTTTTATAGAGGTGTAGAAAGATATATTTATGGAGGAAAGGGTTAACATGTGTGATATCATTATTTCTAACATGAATATTCATCCGTTAAATGCTCAGGTCAAATGCAAACAGAGCAGACCCTGATCAGACGGCTCCTATAGGAGCCATCAAATCTTGGTATACTCAGTTTGCAAATTTGTGAAAAGGCGTTTATGTAAGGGAAAGTGTTAAATGCATAAAACTATAGAAATGTAAGGAGAATCACAAGTCTTTTGATATGTCAATGTGTAATGTAATAACGCACAGAGATTCTGTTATTGAGGTTGTTCTGTTTTTTATAGGCCGTGTTGCTTGTTGAGGGTCATATGGATGATGGATTTACGCTGTCCCGTGCCCAAGAAGAAGAGTCCCGCTCAGCCCGTGTGATCAGGAAGTGTCAGTCCCTCTTTAACAGATTCAACAAGTAAGACAATAACAATCTTATAAATAAACTTCACCTGGATAATTGGTTTAATCATTATTTTCTGACATTATAAATTGATCTTAACCCGTAACTCAATAAATACGCCTTTTTATGCCTTTGCAAACAGATTAGACTCATATCAGACAGCTCCTGTAGGAGCCGTCTGATCAGGATCTGCTCTTTTAGCTATGATAAAGGTATAATTCTACGGTTTCTGTCAAAATAAAACATTATTTTGTTGACAATACCATTGTAGAACTTCAGTTATTTAACCCTTTCCTCCATAAATACGCCTCTGTAAAAGTCACTGTTGACCTTTTCTCTAGTTAATGCTCCTTTTCAGTAGATTTATTTAAAGTGGTTGGATCTAAAATAGTTTATGAGGGAATGGGTTAAATTTGATGATGTCATTATTTCTTGCATAAATGTTAACTCTTTCAGCACCAAATTTAAAAGTGTTGTCTGCAATAATAATTTCATATTAAATATAATTTTAAACTGAATAATAAAGGTATATTAGTAAAACATTTCTTTTTAAAAACCTGTATGCTTGGGCTAAAATAATACAGAAAACAGTGAAGTCCCATGTCAGATGCCGCCTTGAAAAGGCGGCATCTGACCTGGGACTGCACTGTTTTCAATGGTGCCAACAGGCGACATTGGCGCCAAAAGAGTTAATGGAGTAAAGGGTTAACGTTGATACAATTAGCCAAACATGTTCTTTGTTACAAAGGATACATTCTGATTACAGCCAAAGATAAATGTGCAAGTTGACTCTTTCCCTAATGAACATTTATGCATGAATAGATCACTATAACGGTTGAGCTTATTATTACTGGGCCCTTGATGCTCGGAGTATGGAGTGTAAGGGTTGATATAACCACTATATAGAGCCATATAGAGAATGGTTGTGTTAATTGTTACAGGGGCCTTGATGCTCTGTGTACTGAAGGTATATAGAGCCACATGGTGAATGGTTGAGTTAATTGTTACAGGGCCATTGATGCTCTGTGTACCAAAGGTATAGAGAGCCGTATGGTGAATGGTTGAGTTAATTGTTATAGGGCCATTGATGCTCTGTGTACCAAAGGTATAGAGAGCCGTATGATGAATGGTTGAGTTAATTGTTACAGGGCCATTGATGCTCTGTGTACCAAAGGTATAGAGAGCCGTATGATGAATGGTTGAGTTAATTGTTATAGGGCCATTGATGCTCTGTGTACCAAAGGTATAGAGAGCCGTATGATGAATGGTTGAGTTAATTGTTACAGGGCCATTGATGCTCTGTGTACCAAAGGTATAGAGAGCCGTATGATGAATGGTTGAGTTAATTGTTATAGGGCCATTGATGCTCTGTGTACCAAAGGTATAGAGAGCCGTATGATGAATAGTTGAGTTAATTGTTATAGGGCCATTGATGCTCTGTGTACCAAAGGTATAGAGAGCCGTATGGTGAATGGTTGAGTTAATTGTTACAGGGCCATTGATGCTCTGTGTACCAAAGGTATAGAGAGCCGTATGGTGAGTGGTTGAGTTAATTGTTATAGGGCCATTGATGCTCTGTGTACCAAAGGTATAGAGAGCCGTATGATGAATGGTTGAGTTAATTGTTATAGGGCCATTGATGCTCTGTGTACCAAAGGTATAGAGAGCCGTATGATGAATGGTTGAGTTAATTGTTATAGGGCCATTGATGCTCTGTGTACCAAAGGTATATAGAGCCACATGGTGAATGGTTGAGTTAATTGTTACAGGGCCCTTGGTGCTCTGAGAACGGAGCATAAGTGTTGATATAACCACTTTATAGAACCATATGGTGAACGGTTGTGTTTATTGTTACAGGGCCCTTGATGCTCTGCGTACCGAGGGTAAGGGTTGCCACGCCTGGGCTCGTGTGAGCCTTGCTGAAGTCGTCAAGTGCCTTACCGACCTGATAGACTACTTCCAACAGCCAGGAGAAGATGAAGGTGATGACCAAGTGTACAATTCCAATTCCTTTACCTGATAGATACACCTTTTGACACCTTTGCAAACAGAGTAGACCCAGATCAGAATGCTCCTGTAGACTGGTTCATAGTACAAAATGGACACTGTGCACTTAGTATTTGTTTTAACCCTTTTTACTACATAGAGACACCTTTTTGCACATTTGCAAATAGAGTAGACCCAGATCAGATGGCTCCTGTAGGAGTCATCTGATCAGGGTCTGCTCTGTTTGCTTATGTGTTTCTGCCATGGGAAAAACTTCCTTGGTCATGATTCTTTTATAAAAAGTTAATGAATTTTCATTGTCATGATATCTGACATGGTTATTCATGAAATAAAGTGTCAATTCTTTCCTCCATAAATACGCCTTTCTACGCCTCTGTATAAGTCACCTGTTGAAACCATTGTGATAAATGGAGCTATAGGAGCAAATTCTCTATTTATCGCAATGGTTTCAAATTACAAAATTCTAAAAAATTCCTTTTCTCTAGTTAATGCTCCTTTTCGGTAGATGCAATCTAAATATAGCCTTTGGAGGAAAGGGTTAAAGCAAAGCAACAGATAAAGGTGCATACTGAAATACTTAAATCATCATTTTTCCACCAAACCCTGTGTTGTGACCTTTCTTTAGAATCGCCTTGAAGAGAATATTCTAAGGAATGGTCACTACATAGGGTGTGGTGGAGAAATAAAGAAATTATTATTGAAAATGTTTAATTTATGCATCTTTTCTGGACGTCTGGTTTAAAGAGAGTTATTTATATAATTTGCAGAGCATGAGGAGAAGCAGAACAAGCTGCGTGCCCTGCGTAATCGTCAGGACTTGTTCCAGGAGGAAGGTATGATAGCCCTTCTCCTAGAGACCATCGACAAGTTCAGCCAGTACAAAAGTAAACGACAATTTGCTCACTACGCAGGGGATGATGCTGCCACTAAGTATGACGACATCTCGAGCTATCTCTACCTCCTGTTAGGTAAAGTACACAGAACTCTAGATGAGAGGTGTAATAAGGAAATCTGGATAAAATAGTTCCTACAGTAAAACCTCGCTAGTTTAACCCCTTCCTCCATAAATACGCCTTTCTATGCTTCTGTTATAGTAACTTCTTGAAACCATGGTGATAAATAGAGCATTTGCTCCAGAGGAGCAAATGCTCTATTTATCACAATGGTTTCAATACTACACAATTCTAACACAATTCTAACATTTTCCTTTTCTCTAGCTCCTTTTGGGTAGATTCATTCGAAGAGGTTGGGTCTAAAAATAGCCTATGGAGAAAGGGTTAAACACTCGAATACGTATGAGTATGGATCTTTAATCCTTTCCATCATATAAATGTCTATTCACACATTTTCAAACAGATTAGACCCAGATCAGATTGCTCCTATTGGAACCATCTGATCAGGGTCTACTCTGTTTTTGACATGATACAGATCTGATTCAGCAGTTTTTGTCAAAGTTCACATTATAACAATTCAAGTTATAAATATTCATGATGACTAGAACAATCTGTCAACTTTGGTAAAACTGTCCTGTATTTTTTTAAGGATCATCACTAAATCATTTTGACTGAAACTTTCTTTGCACTTGCGGTCACACAGTGACAATAAGTTTCTCGGCTGTTGTACTGGAATTGTTAACATGAAAAGTGTCACTTGTGATCGTAGGTGAATTCTGATTTTACTACTGTTCATGCAGATGCAGCAAAATAGGTTGTGTACCAGTTTTATACGGGTATGCATTTGGATATGAAAAGGATGCTAAGAAACGCAAAGCACCAACAGTACTGAAAACCAAATGGATTTTTGAATGTTCCTGCTGGGCCCATGATTGTATTAATTACGTGCCATTTGGTTAAAAAGAAAAAGGGTGTCCAATTGTGCAATGGCACAGCCTAGTTTGAACACAGAAGGGTTAAACAAAATGTGCCATGTTTAGGTTGTATTTACTTTTTTTCTGTGTGCTAAAAGTTTTATTTTGGATTGTAGCGGCCATGATTCGAGGAAATCGCGCCAACTGCGCCCAGTTTGCTCAATCATACAGACTGGATTGGCTTGTTCACAGACTGGAGAGCCAAATGTCATCAAAGGGTAAGTATCCCGGTACCATTCCACGGTAGCAGTCATAAGTTTGTCGTTGGACCGACATAGTATAATATTACCATTTCAATGTGTGGATTGAGATAATTAGCGTTTGCAAACAGTGTAGATCCAGATCATATCAGAGAGCTCCTGCAGGAACCCTCTGAACATATTCTGCACTGTTTGCAATTCAGAATTGGTTCTGAATGGACACTACCGTTACATGAGAATTGAGAATTCTCTTTTGAAAATTCAGCATTCAAAGGATTAATGATAAAAAAATAATTTATATTTACAGTTATTGATATATCATAAAAAGATAACCTTAGCAGACTAGCTGTATGACCTGCTTAACGCTTTCCTCCATAAATACCCCTTTCCATGCCTTTGCAAACAGAGTAGACTCAGATCAGACGGCTCCTATAGGAGCTGTCTGATCAGGGTCTGCTTTGTTTGCTTATGAAATGATATAGATATGACTCAGCAGTTTCTGCCTTGACCATAATTCTCTGTGTTTATATACCCAGAGCTCCAGATAAGATGCGTAAATTAAAATATTTGCAAGTATAACTTCTTTATTTCTCACATACCTTCCCTTATCTCCGAGTTAGAACAACGGGTTAAGATTTCCTTATCTGTAACACGTGTAAGATCACTTTAGAACATATGACGTCATACGTTATATATATGACGTCAAACCATAGAAACCGATGTTTACATGTCATTTAAACGGCGAAAATGCACTTTTTTGATATGTGAGAAAAAGAATCTGATGCTCGTTGTCTTTTAAGATCACATGTTCCTAAACTCACCAAGAAAATGTTATTAAGCTCGCCAAGGCTCGCTTAATGCCATTTTCTAAGGCTTGTTTAGGAACATGTGATCTTAAAAGACAACTCGCAACAGATCCTCTATTTCTCCACCTAACCCTATCTTGTGACCACTCTTTAGATTCTAAACTAAACGATTCTAAAGTGTGGTAACAACATGGGGTTTGGTTGAGAAATGACAATTTTAGTATTTGAGTGCGCACCTTTATCTGTAGCTCTGAATCATACCATTATAAAAACTTTCCTAACGCTTTTCTCCATAGGCTATTTTTAGATACAACCTCTTTGAATAAATCTACCCAAAAGGATCATTAACTAATTAAAAGGAATTTTTTAGAATTGTGTAGTTCCTCAGGAGCAAATGCTCTATTTATCACAATGGTTTCAAAAAGTGACTTTTACAGTGGCGTAGAAAGGCGTATTTATGGAGGAAAGGGTTAATATTCATAATGTTGTTATTATGTGTTCATATAGGAGCAGGGACAGTATGCATGTGTTTATATGTTTCAGGTGTGCTGGATGTGCTTCATTGTGTTCTGATAGACTCCCCAGAGGCCCTGAACATGATCAAAGAGAAACATATCATCACCATCATCTCCCTCATAGACAAACACGGCCGAGATCCAAAGGTAATATTCGAAGGTGTTGGGTCTAAAAATAGCCTATGGAGGAAAACTCTATTGGATGATTATTCATCTAAGAAATAATGAATATTAGTAAGCTGAATTTTAACAATAGCATTACAATGACTTAATGAACAAACAGTAGAATCAGGGATGGACCAGCATGGTTCATGCTAATTCCTCTGTTGTTCTCGGTAATGTTTATTTCCAGGACGATTTTGTACATACACTAAAACCTCTCTATAACGACCACTAAATTGTGTTGATTAGTTGGTATTTAGGGCAGGTGGCTGCTTAAATCAAGGTGAAAGTAGAACAGAACGCTCCCTGTTTTACTTTCACCTTGCTTTAACCCTTTCCCTCATATAAACGTGTTTTCATGCATTTGCAAAGAGAGTAGACACAGATCAGACGGCTCCTAGAGGAGCCGTCTGATCTGGGTCTACTCTGTTTGCTTATAGAATTTGATAGGTCTTCTTTGCTTTGTAAAATGTCTACAAAGGTCCACCTTGCATATTTCTTTATATCTATTTTGCTAATGAATATTCAGTAGGTATTGAAATTTGGCCTAATTATAGAACAGGGAAAGGGTTAAGCAGCCAGCTGCCTTTAACACAAAATATATATTTGATGTAGTTTAGTGATTTGCTATAGAGAGGTTCTACTGTAATCAGTGTTTCTGCCAGCTCTGATATTTTGGGGGTCATGTTTGACCCCATGTTTAAAAATCTGGGGGTCATTTGAAATTTTGGTGGGTCATACCCTTAAATTTAACATTGGCATGTATGATTTATGAAATGATGTTTGAAGTGATTTTTAATATACTGCTTCTTAAAGTAGTGGCCTCCACAGCTGCCCTATGTTGATTTGAGGCTAAATCATAAATGTCAAACAAAGAGTAAGTGATTGGTGAAAGTTGGTGCAGCCAGTTGTTAATGGATTGGCTTTCCCCTCATTGGTGCATATCTTACAAGTCAATTTATTAGAGCCGTAAGAAAGTCATGATTTTTCATTCAGCCATTCCTGGTGAATTTCCCGTTTAGACAAATTAGAGTTGCTTTTTCAGACATGGTGACGGACTTTTCACTCACCGACTTTTCACTTGCCGAACTCGGCAAATTATCAGTTGAAGTAGATTTGGTCAGGGAACTAGCCCCAATTTCAGCGGGTAAATCATCTCTTTTATCAAAATAATTGTCTATGTTACAAGATGATTCTTTCCGAAAGAAGGCTGTCAAGGAGCAGACATTGTGTGTATTTCTTTTCGCGGAATATGACTGTTTCAACACACTCGCCTAGGCGCTTATATATGTCTTTGATAATGAATAAGCGTCTACTGACCCGGAACGGGTTGGGCACGACTAAAACCCGGTACAATGGGACAAGGAATTCGCTACTTTGAATAATTCGGCGACGAAAAAATTCCTGCGTCGGGAAAACGCACAGTCCGAATTTCATTGCGTCAAGGCCAAAAAAAGTGCGCCAAAAACGCAGAAAACGCACACTCGCGGAAACACTGCTGTAATTATAATCTTTGTGTTTTTAGGTCCTAAATGTGCTCAAATCTCTGTGTGTCGGCAACAATGTAGCTGTACGAACCAATCAAAACCTCATCTGTGATAACCTGCTGCCGGGTTGTGACCTCTTGTTACAAACCAAACTCGTAGACCACGTATCCAGGTGAGTCCGTAGAAAATAGAATTTTTTTAACCGTTTACTCCATAAATATTATTATTATACCACATTTATATAGCGCTCTTTTCACACAGGATATGTGCGTTCAAAAGCGCTTAAACTCCATATATGCCTTTCTATGCCTTTGCAAACAAAGTAGACCCAGACCAGACAGTTTCTATCAGAGCCCTCTGATCTGGGTTTGCTCTGTTTGCTTGTGAAATAATATAGATATGATTCTACTGTTTCTGGCATGAACAAAACTTCTTGTATCCATGTGTTATTATTACAATTAATCTGATTAATATTCATGATGTCATTATTTCTTCTTACATGAATATTCGTGGAGTAAAGGGTTAAGCATACTGAACAAATTGTTTTCAAATTTTAATACTAAAAATACTTTTTTTCTGAAATAACCAGTCTTAGCATTGATATTCCCAAAGTTTTCCATGTTCGATGTTTCAGCCTTAAGCCCAACATTTACGTTGGTCTTTGTGACGGCTCGTCCATGTACAAGAAGTGGTACTTCGAGGTGACTATTGACCAGTATGAGATGGTCTCCCACCTTCCACCACTGCTCAGGATGGGCTGGGGCAACAGTAAAGGCTTTGTGCCCTTCCCCGGAGGTGGGGCAGGCTGGGGCTGCAATGGGGCTGGAGATGATCTCTACTCTTACGCCTTTGATGGAACTAGCCTGTGGACAGGTGAGATTGGATGAAAGATTTTATTAACCCTTTGCATGTTCTATATTTAGTCCAAATTTCAATACCTACTGAATATTCATAGACAAAATAGTTATAGTGAAGTATGGAAAACGGAACATAGTACGGTAGCCATATTAGAAACTAAAGAAACAGATCTTTTAAATTCCATTAGCAAAACAGAGGAGACCCTGATCAGACATCTCCTATAGGAGCCATTTGATCTGGGTCTACTCTGTTTGCAAACATGAAAAGGTGTTTATATGAAGGAAAGGGCTAAGCATAAACATATGAAAACCTTGAGAGCTTCAGCAAATGAAGAACTTTTTTTAGCCGAAAGTTCTAAATGTTGCAAGAATTAATCCCTTGAATTTGAAAAAAACCAGGGTCCATGCTTATAAAGCTTTTAGTTGAGTCTGAGTTTCGTTCTCAAGCTTTTGATTGGTCAGATTTGAGTTCTCAAGCTTTTGATTGGTCAGATTTGAGCCAAAGGCTCAAATCTGACCAATCAAAAACTTGAGAACGAACTCAGACTCAACTAAATGTTTTATAAGCATGGACCCAGGTGTATTGGCATTCACAAACTGTAGACCCAGATCAGAAGACTAAATCAAAGTCTGCATTATTTGCCATTCAAACACCTTGTCAAATCTTTGCAAACAGAGTAGACTCAGATAAGACGGCTCCTGTAGGAGCCGTCTGATCAGGGTCTGCTCTGTTTGCTTAAGAAATTATGATACAATTGATTTTATACTTTGTTTGGTATTGAAAGAAACTATAGTTAGATCCATTATTATTTCTTAAACAAGCAGAGCAGACCCAGATCAAACAGCTCCTATAGGAGCCATCTGATCTGGGTCTACTCTTGTTTGCAAGACATAAAGGGTTAACCTGATAGAGATATCGTTTCATGCACTTGCAAATAGAGAGTACCTGGATCAGATGACTTATGCAGTTGTCTGACCAGGATCTGCTTTGTTTGCTTATGAAATCAAGGGCTTGGTGCAAAACTATTCTAACTCCTTCACAAAGTGAAGGAGTTAGAATAGTTTTGCACCAAGCCCTTTAAATGATATTGATCTGATTCTACACGTTCTGCCATAGCAAAACACCCCTGTGTTCATATGCCATTTACAAAATTTATCTAATTAAATATTCATGATGTCATTATTTCTTTCATGAATATTCATCAGGTTATGAGTTAACATGCTAACCATTACATGATTTTTGCAGGCGCCAAGCCCAAGAAGATCTTAGGCCGTCTGGAGTCATTTAGTAAGGGGACTATCATCGGCTGTGCCCTTGACCTTACCATCCCCCAGATATCGTTCAGCATTAATGGAAACCCTGTGAAGGCGTTGTTTAAAGACTTCAATGTGGATGGCCTCTTCTTCCCTGTTGTCAGCCTGACTTCCTGTGTCAGGTATAGACCTTTCTAACATAATAATATGAATCTGTGTACATGAGTAACATGCTCTTGAACCCTTTCCTCCATAAATATGCCTTTCTGCGCCTCTGTAATAACCACTTCTTGAAACCATTGTGATAAATAGAGCATTTGCTCCTATAGGAGCAAATGCTCTATTTATCACAATGGTTTCAGACTACAAAATTCTAAAATTTTACTTTTCTCTAGTAAATGCTCCTTTTGGGTAGATTCATTCAAAGAGGTTGGGTCTAAAAATAGCCTATGGAGGAAAGGGTTAAGTCTAGTTGCACTTGAGTATCATGCACCTTAGGTTAGTTGAACAAGAGTAAAATGAACCTTATGTCTAGTTGAACATACGTAACATGCACTTTAGGTCTAGTTGAACATAAGTAACATGCACTTTAGGTCTTGTTGTACATAAGTAACATGTACCTTGTGTCTAGTTGAACATAAGTAACATGCACCTTAGGTCTTGTTGTACATAAGTAGCATGCACTTTATGTCTAGTTGAACATAAGTAACATGCATCTTAGGTCTTCTTGTACATACGTAACATGTACCTTTATGTCCAGTTGAACATGAATAATATGCGCTTTACATCTAGTTGAACATGAGAAATGTGGAGTTTTGCATATGTATTGGATTACATGGAGAACTGAGGAATTTTGCCTATGTATTACTCCCCCTATATGGATATCTGTTTCTATTATTCAGCTGCCGCTTCGTGCTAGGTGGTGATCAGGGAAGACTGAGGTATGGCCCCCCTGAGGGCCACTCACCAGCTATTGAATCCCTCCTGCCCAAGGAGAAGTTGAAGATTGAGCCATGCTTTTACTTTGGAGAAGTCCAGAAGAACATAATCAGTGGGCCTACAGAGATCATGGAATATGCCCCATTTGTGCCAAAGCCTGTGGATACAGCAAATGTAGGTGGTCCCTTCCACTTTCACAATTTCCTTGTCATATTCTTATAATAATCATGTGGAAATACAGAAAACCCCTCTAAACTGGAATTCTAGCAGAGAAGAATTTAGATACTTTTAAGCAGGTGGCTGCTTAATGCAGGGTGAAAGTCATACAGAAAGGTCCCAGAGGAGCCTTCTGTATGACTTTCACCCTGCATTAAGCTGTCATCTGTCTCCAAGATCGATATTTATACTATATTTAATGTCCGGCTTAGAGGGGTTTTACTGGATACAACTTAAAGCTATTTGTCAACACATCCAGTTAACATACTCTCGTTTTTCACATTCAAAACACTAGGGAATTTAGATTAGAATGAGTGAAATACAGGGACTTAGATAACAAGTTTAGAAAGTAATCTCTCATTGAATTGATTAATCTTCCTAGCTCACAATTTCAAGTACACTAAGGGGAATAGATGTTGCGATTGCTGCCAAACCTTTATTTAGTCCTTTACCTCATTGATATGCCTTTTGAAGCCTTTTCATTCAGAGTAGATCGATATCAGGTGACTCTGTAGGAGCTGTCTGATCAGGATCTGCTCTTATTGCTTATGAAATAATATAGATCAGATTCAACAGTTTTTGCTATGGTAAAATATTTCCTTGTTCATAATGCCATTATGACAGTGGAGCAGAATAATATTCATACTGTCATTATTTCTTACATTAGTTAAATTGTTAACCCTTTACTCCATAACTATGCCTTTCTACGCCTTTGCAAAATTTTATAGAGTAGACCCAAATAAGATGGCTCCTTTAAGAGCCACCTGATCAGCTTCTGCTCTGTTTGCTTAACCCATTTGCTCCCAGTGGATTCTTTCATGCTTTTATATTGGAATAGTCTATCTTTTATCTAAGGGATGTCTGGTCTAAATTTTCATTTTTGTTTTATATTGAATTTCCTATCAGCAAAAACAGTGTAGACTCTGATCAGACGCCACATTATACTGTTTGCCTACGTCCCATATCTGGGATCGTGCGAGCAAATGGGTTAATATGATAGATATGATTCTACAGTTTCTCGCCATGACCCATGTGCTATTATAACAATAATTTATATCTAATTAATATTCATGATGTCCACATTTCTGCAAATATTAATGGAGTAAGTGGTTAAGTGAACACTCAGAATTCTCATTGTTGGTTTTTAACTCTTTCTTCCTTAAATACGCCTTTCTATGCCTCTGTAATAGTCACTTCTTGAAACCTATTTATCACAATAGTTTCAAAACTACACAATTCTAAAATTTTCCTTTTCTCTAGTAAATGCTCCTTTTGGGTAGATTTTTTCAAAGAGGTATGATCTAAAAATAACCTATGAGGGAATAGTTTAAGACTCGTGGAAGCTTAATGCTGGATGAAAGTAATGCAGGAATCTACAAAAGGAGTTTTCTGATTTAATCCTTTACTTTGTAACCTCTTAATGCCTTTGCAAACAGAGTAGACCAAGATCAGATACCTCTTGGAGCTGTCTAGGAGCTGTCTGGCCAAGGTCTGCTCTGTTTGCTTATGAAATATTGTAGATCTTATTATACAGTTTCTGCCATGACAAACATTTCCTGTGTTTATATGTCGATATAAGAATTCAACTAATGAATCTTCATGATGTCTTTATTTTTTACATGATATGCATCAGGTAAAGGGGCCCATTTTTGTCCTTAATTAAGCAGCCACCTACTCGTTAAATAGCAGTGCTATGTTTGTTCGGAAAGTGGTGACTTTAACCCTTTCCCTCATAGACTATTTTTAGATCCAACCTCTTTGAATAAATCTCGGGAAAGGAGCGTTAATAAGAGAAAAGGACAAGTTTAGAATTTCGTACTTTTGAAACCATTGTGATAAATTGAGCATTTGCTCCTAAGGAGCAAATGCTCTATTTACCACAATGGTTTCAAAAAGTGACGATTACAGAGGCGTAGAAAGGTGTATTTATGGAGTAATGGGTTAAACAGACTTTACCATATATATATTCACAGGTCCAGCTGCCGGTGTATGTTGAGAGTGTCCGAGACAAGCTGGCAGAAAATCTCCATGAGGTCTGGACCATGAACAAGATTGAACAGGGCTGGACGTGGGGTGAATCCAGAGATGACCATTACAAGAAAAACCCAAGTCTGACTAGCTTTGAAAAGCTGCCACTCTCAGAGAAGAAATATGTAATCACAGTCTCTTTTGAGACTCTGAGGTAAGAAAAAGTTTAGAAAGAATGATTTAACCCTTTCCCTGTTCTGTATTTAGGCTAAATTTCAATACCTACTGAATATTCATTAACAAAATAGTTATAAAGAAATATGGTAGGTAGAAGATTGTAGACATTCTAGAAAGCAAAGAAACAGATCTATCAAATTCTATTAGCAAACAGAGTAGACCCTGATCAGACGGCTCCTCTAGGAGCCGTCTGATCTGGGTCTACTCTGTTTAAAAATGCGTGAAAATGCGTTTATATGAGGGAAAGGGTTAAGCCTTGGCCTCATACAAACACTTGTTTTGCAAATTAGTAGACCCAGATCAGACAGCTGCTGTGGGAGCCTTCTGATTAGGGTCTGCTCTGTTTGCTTATGGCATGATGTAAATCTGGTACTACATTTTCTGTTGTGGATAAAACTTCCTCTGTTCATATGCCATTATACAAATTCAGCTAATAAATATTTATGATGTCATTATTTCTTACATGAATATTTATGAGGTAATGGGTTATTTATAGGATGATGCAAATATAGGCACTGGTAACTCTTTGCATGCTAGCCATTGATTCATGATTTAATATGTAGGCAGACATTTGGATCCATCCAGAGAATTAGGAAGCCTTTGTTTGCCAATAGTTTACAATAAGATATATGGAAAGTACTACAGTAAAACCTCTCCATAACGTCAATTAAATTAAATCAAGAATTTTGTGTTAAAGGCGGATGGCTGCTTAAAGCAAGGTGAAAGTAAAACAGAACGCTCCTATAGGAGCATTCTGTTTTACTTTCACCTTGCTTTAAGCAGCCACCTGCCCTTACTACCAACTAATTAACACAATTTAGTTGCTGTTATAGAGAGGTTTTACTGTAGTTTGAGGAACATTTTTATGTAATTTTATTGTCGGAATGGTCTGATCAGCATATGACCTGTTTCCTGAAATAAAGTGATAAATCTTAATCTTCCCTGTCAGTTATGGCAAAAAATGACATAATAAAATTTCATTTAATGAATAATCTTGAAGTATTGAATAATAACTGTGTGCATCATGAATATTCATGAAAGAAATAATTTAAGTTTGGCTACCAATTAGCTTAGTATTTATAATGACATATCAACAGGAGAAAATTTAGAGGGCTTGGTGCAAAACTATTCTAACTCCTTCACAAAGTGAAGGAGTTAGAATAGTTTTGCATCAAGCCAATTTAATTTAATGTGTACCTGGTAAAAACTGTAAAACTAGATTGATATAATTCCATAAGAAGCTCTCTGATCTGTCTCTACTCTGTTTGTCAATTTTAAGGCATGAAAAAGGTGTTTCTTTCTGGTGAAAATTTGATAAAATACAAAGGTTAACCCTTTACCCCATAGGCTATTTTTAGATCCAACCTCTTTGAATAAATTTACCAAAAAGGAGCATTAAATAAAGAAAAGGAAAGTTTTAGAATTGTGTAGTTCTGAAACCATTGTGATAAATAGAGCATTTGCTCCTATAGGAGCAAATGCTCTATTTATCACAATGGTTTCAAAAAGTGACTTTTACAGAGGCGTAGAAAGGCGTATTTATGGAGGAAAGGGTTAAAGATGTGCGTTGTGATTCTTTTGTTTTTCAGGTTGCAGATAAAGCTAGAAACCAATTATTGTAATATCATATTTTTTGTTTAATACACATTTATGTTTTGACAAATAGATTTTGTTATTGTCATTGATGTACTGCTGATGTTGGAACTGTTCTGTAAATTTCAGGACAATCCTTGCTCTAGGCTACCATGTCTCCATGGAGATCAAGCAGAAAGAGACTAACAGGATGAAGACAGTCAAACTGGGCAACAAGTAAGTAACAAATTGCTGCAAGTGTCTTCAAATACAGTCAAATTTGTTTTAAGAAACCAGCAAGACATCTGATTCTGAGTCCGTGATTTCTTCATAGGCTATTTTTAGACTCCTCTTTGATTATATCTACTGAAAAGGAGCATTAATTAGAGAAGAGGAAACTTTTAGTATTATGTAGTTTTAAAACCATTGTGATAAATAGAGCATTTGCTCCATAGGAGCAAATGCTCTATTTATCACAATTATTTCAAAGAGTGACTCTTCCAGAGGTATCAAAAGGCATCACTATTGGTTAAGATGTTAGCATAATGTAGGTCAAAGGTAATGCAGAAGGGAGCATTAAGCAGCAACCTGATTGTTTTAATCTTGTGTGTAACAAGTAAAATTGATGGTCCCTTGAAACAGATTTTATTGTAAAGAGAGTATTTCAGATGTTTAAGTAAGTGCAGATCCTGATCAGGTGTGATCTGGGTCTACACTGTTTGCAAATGCTATTTAACTTGGTTCCATATTCAAAAAGGTGAACTGTTTTTTGCTTCATCAGCTTTCTTCAGACCAATGGTTACAAGCCTACCCCACTGGACCTGTCCGGCATTGAGCTTGATGACAAGATGGGTGAACTGGTGGACCTATTGGCAGAGAACACCCACAACGTCTGGGCTAAGGACCGCATTAAAAATGGCTGGACTTACGGGCTGTATGAGGTGAGGTTTACTGGGAATTTATTAACCGTTTATCTTATAGAACTGTTAAATATTCATGATGTCATATTTGAATATTCATTAGGTAAAGGGTTAAGTAATGCAGTTTTCTTTTAGCAAAACAAATTTCTGGATGTGAACATGTGAATACAGCTTTAATGTTGTCACCTGTTTTAACAATGTGATGCTGTGTAGGGATATTTTTTATGTCATCTGTCTGTTTGTCATGCTATTTTTGTCCACCGTGACTTCTGACAGCAACACTTGTGTTCATTTCAGAAGCTGTCAGAATAGTGTCTACTCTGTTTGATTATCAAATAATATAGATCTGATTATATAGTTTCTGCTAGTGCCAAATATTATTGTATTTACATGCCATTATAAAAATTGATTAAATGAATATTCATACATTCATTATTCCTTATTTATCAGTTAAAGAATTGAACCTTTTTTGTGTTTGAATAGGACCCAGTGAACAAGAGAAATCCTCACCTTGTGCCATACAACAGAGTTGAGGAACACATCAAGAGAGCCAACAGGTCTGGTTATATAATATATATAATACCCACAATAATGAAGATTTGCAGTATACAAAAACAACCCCTCATAACTGGACTTATACAGTTAATTCTCTCTATAACAACCACTAAATTACATTATGTATCTTGTGTTAAAGGCAGTGGATGCTTAAAGCAGGGGTGAGAATTTTCCGCGGATCCGCGGAATTCCGCGGATTTCGTTTCACTCGGGGCCGTTTTTGAGATCGATGTAAATCCGTTGAGAAATTTGTAAGGGGGGGGGGGGGGGGGGGGGGGGTTATGGCGAATAATTCAGGAAATTATTATTTGCCGATATATTCTTTCACTATTCCAAGTAAATCCGCGTTAACAACGTTTATATCACGTTAACAGCGAGATTTCGGTTCAGCTAATCGAATAACGAGACTCTTGTCCTACAGCCAATCAAAACGCTCGTCTTATGCAGTGTTCGTTCAACATTTCCAAGATGGCGTCCGTGATATGAAATTCTATATTTGTACTGTCAATTAATCTGAATTTAAGACAAAAATGAGAAGCATAGGCAGAGATTACGATAACAGTGTGGAAAACAAGTTCTACCCAAGATGGCTAGAGAAAGAAATTACGTTGACATTTGGTAAAGAAACGAGAAAAGTGATAATTGGCGACGATTTCGTGAAACTGAAAGTAAACTTCGGACGAGGGAACCTTGTGTAAACTTTGTTCCAAACAAATGAAATACGGAAAACACGACTGCTTAGCATATAAGGATTTTCTGAAAAGCATTAAACATGTCCAGCTATTGAAACAGCGGATTTCCAGTCACAGGTAAAAACCTGTAATGTAATGTATTCACCAGAAAGTTGTCTGTCAATAGCTATTCCGAAAAGTTATATTTTGTTTTTAATAAACCAGTTTAATGAATTAGAAGATGGTTTATTGACATAAAAAAGTAATCAGAATCAGAGTTTGAATGTGAACTTTGACTAGAAATTGTGACTGTAATGTGAACTTTGGGTGAATTTTGTCTAGAAAGTTAACTGTTACAATACCATGCCAACTTTAAATCAAATTTTGTATCTTTATCTGTGATCACAGAGTTCCATTTGATTTCATTTTCAAAACGTGTGAGTTTTAATTGCTTGTGTTTGACAAGACATTAATCTGGCAATGTTAAATGGATCCAATAATAAACTGAATGTAAATTGTATGGACATGTTCTACAACTGGTTTGTTTGAAACACAGCTCATCGTGTATGACATGCAACTCAAGTATAATTGTAAAAAAAACACACGAATGACAGACCCAAGTGAAAATGCAGGAGAAGGCTCCTGAAGTGCTCAGGAAAGCTATATATCATTTTGCTTCGGGGGGCTTTGCCCCCCTGAACCCCCCACATGGGCGCTGCCCATGTCCCGCAAGGGGCCTAGGCGGCCCCTTGACCCCTGCCAATTTTCCTCTTTTTTCACCAACGGCCATTCTCACCCCTGTTAAAGCAAGGTGAAAGTAAAACAGAACGCTCCTATAGAAACGTTCTGTTTTACTTTGACCTTGCTTTAAGCATCCACCTGCCCTAAATACCAACTAATTAACACAGTTTAGTGGCCGTTATAGAGAGGTTTTACTGTATTCATAGTCTTTATTTTAATTTAGATCATTTTAATCAGTAGGATGCTTTATGCAGGTGGTACGTTAGTCCTGCAAAAGGTTCCTTTTAGAGCTTGCTATATGACTTTAACCTGCATTAATCTGCCGCCTGTTATAGAGATTGGTGTTGATATTACTTTGAAGTTTTATTGTATTGAATATAAGTGTTTGTAGGGTACGTAACTCTGTAATGTTTAATTGACTCTACATGTACTTATATGAAAGGATTAGTTCTGAATACGGTACAACCTCTCTATAATGAACACTAATTAATAAAGATAATTGTCTTATGAATTCATGCAGAATTTAAACTATGCGAAAAGGTCCTATGAGGGCTTTTTGCATAACTTTCATCCTGCGTTAAGCTACCACCTGTCCCCCCCCCCCCTTGACTAAGGCCTCTTTTGAGTGGTCATTATAGAAAGTTCTTATTGTGTGTGTGTGTCATTTCAGAGAGGCTGCTGCACAGACTGTAAAGACAATTTTAGCTTATAACTACAACCTTGAACCACCAACCAGCGAGATGGGGGAAGTTGGAATGAAGTCAGGTAGTTAATCCTTTCCTCCATAAATACGCCTTTCTACACCTCTGTAAAAGTCACTTTTTGAAACCATTGTGATAAATAGAGCATTTGCTCCTAAGGAGCAAATGCTCTATTTATCACAATGGTTTCAGAACTACAAAATTCTAAAATTTTACTTTTCTCTAGTAAATGCTCCTTTTGGGTAGATTCATTCAAAGAGGTTGGGTCTAGAAATAGCCTATGGAGGAATGGGTTAAATAATCAATATAGCACAGACAGATATTACACAATGTAACAGATAATCTGTCTGGTCAAAATTTTAATGTGTAATATAGCATTTAATGTACCCCTAAGAAAAAAGTTAAGTTTTGGGGAGGGGGTGATACCATGTCTGTCCGTCAGTCGGTCTCATGGTTTTTCTTATCTGTGCTATTTCTCAGCAACTAAACATTATGGGAAGCTTTATCATATTGTTATAGGTTTTAGTTGGATGATTTTTTCACAAGGTTATGGCCCCTTGATTATTAAAAGATATCACATAGCAAGTGGAGGGGGTGGGTATTAATCACATTCAGTGATAATTCTTGTTCTATGTTTGTGTTTGTAATTAATAGATGAAAATTTGCTGTTGATTGGCATAGAGGTGTCTGTAGATTACCCCAAATTGTAATTATACCCCACTGCAAACTTGTTTGAGGGGGGTATACTGGAATCTACCTGTCCGGCTGTTGGTCAGTCAGTCTGTCCGCCAGTCTGTCTGCATTTGAACATGGGTAGTTTGTGTCGCAAACTTCTCCTTCAGTTCTTCAATAATTGAATGTATATTTGGTATACATAATAACCTTGAATGGTAGATTTTTCATGTGTTTAGTGCTGGCATGAAACATGGGGAGTTGGTGTCGCAAACTCCTCCTTCAGTTTGAAAGTTATTCAGTTTATATGATTGTGGTATACATAATAACCATGCGTAGTAGATGTGCAAGACGCAGTTTTCATGTGTTTAGCGCTGGACACTGCAGAATTATCTCCCCTTGAACTTTGAGTGTTGTCATTTTTGCATGAAACATGGGGAGTTTTTGAATTGATACTTGCCATACATAATAACCATGAATAGCGGATGTGCAAGACACAATTTTCATATGGTTAGTCGCAGGCATTACAGAATGATCTTCCTTTGAACTTTGAGTATTTTTGTCATTTGGTCCTGTTACATGGGTAGATAATGTCACAAATTGGATTTGCAATCAAACTTGCCATGCCGGGGGGGGGGGGGGGGGGGGGGGGGGAGGAGGAGGAGTTCTAGTTGTTACTGGTCTGTTTTGTATATAGTACATTGTCCTAACCCTTTCCCTCATACATATGTTTTTTCCACATGTTTGCAAACAGAGTATACTCCAATTAAAGGGCTCCTATAGGAGCCATCTGATCAGTGTCTGCTCTATGAAATTATAATAGACCTGACTCTACAGTTTCTACCCGTACCAAAAATTCCTTTGTACATTATGCAATTATAAAAAAAAAATGCAATGTTCATGAATATTTTTTCTTAGGGTTAAAACAGTTTTGACAGAAACACTGTGTAGTCATAGGTTTTAAAACAACATACTTTTAAAGGAACAATGAAACAACATACGAAACAAATATTTGAGGAGTGGTTTGGGAATTTATTTCCCAAAGGGAAATTTATCATACTCTTTTATGGAGCAGGTAGAGTCTGTATGAGATTACACAATGGGAAAGGTGTCCTTTGTGACTAAACTGTCTGAAATAAGAAATGTTCAAAATGAAGATTGCATGTTCTTTGAATGTGCATGAATGTGTGAAGATTTCATGACATCTGTACACTCGTACACATGTAAAATTAGGCAGAGATTGGCACTGGGCATGGTAGTGTTAATTTGGAGAGTCCGTATGACTTGTCTGAGGTTTGCCTCCCATTGTGTATGCACACTTGTGTGTCAGAGAGCTTACTTGGGTAAGACACTAGAGTGAACAGACACATAGATTAGTAGCACACTTGCATATTATGTGGTTACATGTACAAAATCCAGAAAGCCCTGCATTTGCGATGTTCAGATTTAGATAGATCAGGATTTTATTTTCCTTTAGCAGATATTTGTTGCATATTTATGGAATTATTCGTTATTGTTTTATGGATACCCCTTGTACCATGTGTTAACCCATTCCCTCATATTGACAAGAGTCACCTATTGAAACCATTGTGATAAATAGAGCATTTGCTCCTATAGGAGCAAATGCTCTATTTATCACAATGGTTTCAAACTACAAAATTCTAAAAAAAAATCCTTTTCTCTAGTAAATGCTCCTTTTCGGTTGATTTTTTCAAAGTGGTTGGATCTTAAAATAGCCTATGAGGTAATGTGTTAACGCTTTGCCTGATAAAGATGCCTTTGCAAACAGAGTAGACCCAGATCAGATGGCTCCTGTAGGAGTTTTCTAATCAGGGCCAGTTCTGTTTGCTTATGGAATGATATAGTCCTAGTTCTAAATGTTCTGCCCTGGCCAAAATTTTCAGTGTTCACTATAATGATTCAGTTAACCCTTTCCTCCATAAATAAGCCTTTCTACGCCTCTGTAAAAGTCACTTTATGAAACCATTGTGATAAATAGAGCATTTGCTCCTATAGGAGCAAATGCTCTATTTACCACAATGGTTTCAAACTACACAATTCTAAATTGTTCCTTTTCTCTAGTAAATGCTCCTTTTCGGTAGATTGATTCAAAGAGGTTGTGTCTATAAATAGCCTATGAGGTAATGGGTTAATAAATGTTTGTCTTTATTCACTTTCTTACATGAATATCTGTCAATTAAAGTGTTATAGTTAAGTTTATATTGGTGATCACACTTTCATATCATTATTTTCAGTGGCTTTGATTAATATGGATTTGGCTGTAACATTATTATAAATTTCATCAAAGCTAACATTCTGCACACACTGGTATTCAGTTGCATATCATACAGTATCCTTAATATTAAGACAGACAGACTTGGACAAATAGTCTAGACCCAGATCAAGTTCCTGCTGATGGAGAAGTTTGATCAAGGTGTACACTAAATGCTACTCCCACATTGTATGATTTTTATGACATTGCTTCAATGTTCCACCTTTAATATTTCATTATAAATATTTTGTCCATGAATATTCAGTAAGTACTGAAATTTGGAATAAACATAGAACAGGGAAAAAGTTAACACTGCATAGTGATTCAAAACTTAAACTCATATCTTACGCTTGTACACTTTCTGTAATGTATGCATGAGTCTATGGTCAGAAATAGCAGACAATGGTTTCATTTAACCCTTTACCTAATGAATATTCATGAAAAAATAACTATGAATATTAATTATATGCTCTTTTTAGGCATATTGTTTGACTGTCTGTCTGTCTGTTGGTTTGTTGGTTGGTTTGGCCCCAACTTTACATTGGAAATGATTTTGTAGTCATTGCACATACATACTTCAAACTTTGCATGCATGTGCAACTTATGGAGGCGAACATTTTAGAGGTGACTTATTAAGGTCAAGGTCATATATCAAGGTCAAGTTACAGGTCATATTTGGATTGGAGATAATTTTGCCATCATTTAACGTACATCCGTCAAACTTGGCATGCATGTGCAACTTATGGAGGCGAACATTTTTAGGGGTGACTTAGCAAGGTCAGGGTCATACATCAAGGTCAAAGATCATACCGGGGGCATTGTGTATCACAAACACATCTTGTTATAATGGCAAATGAACACAGAAAGTTTTTGCCATGGCAGATTATGATCTCTATCATTTCAAAAATAGCAGATACTGATTAGATAGCTCCTATAAGGGGCCGTCTGATTTTGGTATAGTCTGTTCAAAAATGTAAGTAACGATGTCTCTATTATGGTAAAGGGTTAAAGTTATCAAAACCTGTGTAGAACTGATAAATTTGCAATTTATTGGACAGAGGAGTTTGGATGTCTAATTATTTTGGGTATACAATTAAGATACGTAAAATTAAAACATTTTCCAGAATACAGTATAACCTCTCTATAACGGCCACTAAATCACATCCAAGTATTTTGTGTTAAAAGCAGGTGGTTGCTTAAAGCTAGGTGAAAGTAAAACAGAACGCTCCTATAGGAGCGTTCTGTTTCACTTACACCTTGCTTTAAGCAGCCACCTGCCCTTATTACCAACTAATTAAACACAATTAAGTGGCCGTTATAGAGAGGTTTTACTGTAGCTCCTTTATATCTCGATCATAGCCTATGTTGTGGCCGCTCTTTAGAACTTTCTCTTTGAGATGATCCTATAGAGTGACCACAACATAGCTTTTTGGTGGATAAAGGGACAATTTAGTTTTAGAATATGCCCCGTATCTATTGCTTGGTACATTTGGTATATTTCTAGTATCTTCTCATAATTATGTAATGCACATCATGCATTGAATTGTTCATGGATACAATTAACTGTCATTTTCTGCTACCAGTTTCTTATTTTGCTGCATATTTTGCTGCGTATTTTGTTACATATAGTTATTCATGGCCTTATATAAAATTCAGATGTTCTTATTCATGGTCTCATATAAAGTTCAGATTTTTTTTATTTATGGTCTCATATAAAATTCAGATGTACTTATTTATGGTCTTATATAAAATTCGGATGTTCTTATTCATGGTCTCATATAAAGTTCAGATTTTTTTTTTGGATTTTTTTTTTTTTAAAATGGTCTCATAATTATAAAACTCAGATGTACTTATTTATGGTTTTATAAAATTCAGATGTACTTGTTAATAATGGTCTCATGTAAGATCATGTCTATCAGCTGGTTTTTATTTAACCGATTACCTCATTGGCTATTTTTAGATCTAACCTCTTTCAACAAATCTACTGAAAAGGAACATTTACTAGAGAAAGGGAAAGTTTTAGAATTGTATAGTTTTGAAACCATTGTGATAAATATAGGAGCAAATGCTCTATTCATCACAATGGTTTCAAAAAGAGACTTTTACAGAGGCGTCAAAAGGCGTCAATATGAGGGAATGGGTTAAATGCATTACTGTTAGACGAATATGGTTTACTGACTACAAGCTTAGCTTGAATGTATCATTCATATGTAAAAGTCATATAAGTTCTCATGTAAATTATTTATGGGATAAGTAGATAATGATTAAAGAATGGGTGTTTTAGTTTTAAAAATATTTCATTATTCTATTAATGATAATTTTTTACTTGATAGAGATACCTTTCGATGCCATTGCAAACAGAGTAGACCCACATCAGATGACAATTACGATCCATTTACACTGATTTGCTTCATTTGATAATATAACAATTAAATCATTGGTGTTCCATAGAAGTAGTATATACAGTCTGCCTGTCTTAACCCATTACCTCATAGGCTATTTTTAGACCCAACCTCTTTGAATAAATCTACTGAAAAGGTGCATTAACTAGAGAAAAGGAAAATAGTACAATTGTGTAGTTCTGAAACCATTGTGATAAATAGAGCATTTGCTCCTTCCTAAGGAGCAAATGCTCTATTTATCACAATGGTTTCAAAAAGTGATTTTTACAGAGGCATCAAAAGGCGTCAATATGAGGAAATGGGTTAACCCATTTCCTATTCAGTATTCATGTAGGAAATAATGACACCATTAATATTCATTAGCTGAATTCTTTCAATGTAAAATTTACAAGAGAATAGTTCATATAAGCAAACGGCAGACCCATATTAGAAGGCTCCTATAGGAGCAAATGCTCTATTTATCACAATGGTTCCAAACTACAAAATTCTAAAATAAATTCTCTAGTAAATGCTCCTTTTGGGTACATTCATTCAAAGAGGTTGGGTCTAAAAATAGCCTATGGAGGAAGGGATTAATTGGATTTTAGTAAAGAAGAATTTAGGTAATTTGAAGCAGATGGCAGCATGATGCAGGGTAAAAGTCAGATAGGTCTTTTGGGATCTTTTTCCATGAATTTCACCCTGCATTATGATGCCAACTGTCCGAAAGACTGGCATTAGTACTCAATTCATGGTCTAATTTGGAGGATTTTCTCTTATTGTAGTTTCTTTTAAAATGTGTAGAGAAAGGAATGTCATTAATTTGTGTAGAAAGAAAAAGGTCCCAAAAATGTAACATAGCATAAGTCTTATCTGTTTTTTCCATAGATATTTTAATTTCATATTCCTTATGCAAACTGGGTAAGAGGAAGAAAAGAAATATACATTTAAGCTGTAGCAGACTTAGGATGAATCTGTGATAAACTTTTCAAACAGTTTGGATTCAGATGAGATGCTGAATGACTCGGTGTCTCATGAGACTCCAGACAGCTTGACACTGGGATTGTATGTTTGTAAGAAAATACTCTGGTAAAACAGTAAAGCCAGTCTGAACAGGAATTCTAGTAGAGAAGAATTTAGATACTTTCAGGCAGGTGGCTGCTTAATGCAGGGTGAAATTCATGAAGAAAACTCCTCTAGGAGCATTCTGCATGGTTTTCACCCTGCATTAAGCTGCCACCTGTCTCCAAGACGATATTTATACTAACTCTTAAGTCTGGTTTAGAGATTTTTTTTAAATGTTTTTAGGGTGTTTGATGTATAATTAGAAATCCAAACATTGACATGTTTCAACATGTGCAGTAATGTATCAAGTACACAATATGGCTACTGATGTAAGCAATTATCTGATGGCCAAATTGTGCATTGGATATACCATGGAGTACGTTGAAATATATCCATGTTCAGACTTCGAAATTTACATCACAATTAACATCATAAACGGTTAATGCCATGTGGATATTGGGAGAAAAATCATCTCTAGTGTATGTTTCATTATTTAGGAAGCAAACTTGAAAACCATTTGGCTGTCCATGGTCTATCTAAAGGTAGGGAGATATTTCGTAATTTGTGTACAACTATTGTTTCTGTTCTTTTTTTTCCTTTCTCTAAAAACTGTTCGATACCTTTTCAGATTTCACAATCTATATGGATCTATATCTTTTCCATGAGTAACATTTCATTCTTTGTTTACTTTTTGTTTACGCTTCTTGCCTGTGTTTCTTTCATTTTCTAACTCTCCCCGATTCTTTGCTGTACCTTGCATAAATATAACTAACATGTGATTTTTAAAAAATGAAAACAAAAATACTTTGGAATTTTGTTGTGCATTCTTCAGTGTTGTTATAGTTGTTATATACAATAAAACCCCTCTAACCAAACTGGTCTAATTTTGTCATAGAGGCAGATGGTAGCTTAATGCAGGATGGTAGATATGCAGAAAGCTCCTAAAGGAGCTTTCTGCATTTCTTCATCCTGCATTAAGCAGCAACCTGCTTTTCAAGACATCTATGACATCAAGTTGTCATTTAGAGGGGTTCTGCTGTATTTGCGCATATGGAAAATTGAACAATAGTGTCGATAGAATAAGAGCACTCATATTGCAAATACTCGTAGTATAGACAGATTTGTATGTTCTATTTTCTCTTCGCTAAATTGGTTTACCTTGGAATATTTGACTAACTGTTTTTGCCATCTTCAGCTGACTGGTAGTTTGTCAAATCACCTGTGTGGGTCATGATACGCAGAGACTGTTGTATACTGGTGGAAGCTCGATTCCCTTATCCCTGTTAACCCATTCCCTGATATTGACGACTCTGTAAAAGTCACTTTATGAAACCATTGTGATAAATAGAGCATTTGTTCCTATAGGAGCAACTGCTCTATTTATCACAATGGTTTCAAACAACAGAATTCTAAAATTTCCTTTTCTTTAGTTAATGCTCCTTTTCGGTAGATTTATTCAAAGAGGTTGTATCTAAAAATAGCCTATGAGGTAATGGGTTAAGTGGTATGAGCTTCACTGTTTCATTACTATGAGTTCTCACGCCTTTCTTTTTCACATCTTTATTTTCTTAATTCCCTTGTTTATAATGTGTTCAAAATATTCAGATAATTAATATTCATTTAATCATTACTTCTTACAGGAATATTGATCAGGTAAAATGTTTTAAGTGAGAATCATAGAAATTTCAGGAATGACCCACACAGGTCACATGACAACTGACATTTGAAGAAATATTAAGAGATTTCACTGAAAATTCCATGGTTAAACAATTAAGCTGTGAGCAAATAGAACATACAAGCCTGAATGAATTCAGAATAAGGAAACGCTGAATGGCCTCTCTGGTAGTTGGAGAAGAAACCTTAGATTTTGCCACAGACATAAAAAAAATTACTTTGATCAACCCTTTACCTAATATAGACACCTTAAATTATTACCCCTTTACAGAGTAGATCCAGATCAGATGACTTTTGTAACATGTTGGAGCCATCTGATCAGGGTCTGTTCTGTTTGGTTATGGATTTATATAGTTCTGATTTTACAGTTTCTGTATTGTCCAAAATATCCCTGTATTCATATACCTTTAACCCATTCCCTCATAAGCTATTTTTAGACTCAACCTCTTTGAATGAATCTACCGAAAAGCAGCATTTACTAGAGAAAAGGTTATTTTTAGATTTGTGTAGTCATGAAACCATTGTGATAAATAAAGCATTTGCTCCTATAGGAGCAAATGCTTTATTTATCACAATGGTTTCAAAAAAGTGACTTAAACAGAGGCGTCAAAAAGCGTCGATATGCGGGAATGGGTTATATGAAAATACAACCAATGGATAACCATGATGTCATAATTTGTTAGATGAATATGTATGAGGTAAAGGTTTTATCTAACCAGGAAATGCATGGTGTTCCGTCTGGAAGTCCTAAATACCCTTTTCCCGGGTTTCCTTTTAGCACTTTGACTTGGACTTCTACACTTTGGTATCAACAAGATCAGTCAGTTTGTATGGAATGAAAAGGATTGATAATTTGATTTGTTAATTTTGTTTTTAATGAAGACACTGTTGAATTCCTGTATGAAATAGCTCAATGTTTCTGTGTATTTCTGTAGCAGCGAGTAGGGAAATTGACGAGAACTTGAAGCGCTGTCGCACATACCGAGCTCAGCTCACCTACGCTGTCACAGCTGGCAAATGGTAAGTAGGCAAAGTGAATGGAATGCTTACCGGTATGTATCATCTGTAGCCATCTGCCTATTAGTTTTGTGGTTTATTGTTTGGATATTTGTACAGTAAAACCCCTCTAAAGCAGAATTCTAGTAGACAAGAATTTAGATACATGTACTTTTAGGTGGTTGCTTAATGCAGGGTGAAAGTCATGCAGAAAACTCCTAGAGGACCTCTCTGCATAAATTTCACCCTGCATTTAGCTGTCACCTGTCTCAAAGACTGATATTTATCCTTAATCTAACATCCGGTTTATTGTATATGAAATTTTTAGGGGTGACTAATTAAGGTCAAATGTCTTGTCAGGGTGCATAGTGTTTCACCAACACATCTTGTTCTCAATTGCAATGTTTTAATCCATTCCCTCATATTGATGTCTTTTGACGACTCTGTAAAAGTCACTTGATGAAACCATTGTGATAAATAGAGCATTTGCTCCTATAGGAGCAAATGCTCTATTTATCACAATGATTTCAAACTACAAAATTCTAAAATTTTCCTTTTCTCTAGTTAATGCTCCTTTTCGATAGATTTATTCAAAGTGGATGGATCTAAAAATAACCTATGAAGGAATGGGTTAATGAGACAGCTCTATATAGGCTGTCTGATACGGGTATACTGTGTTTGCAAATGGCCTATATAGGAAGGTGGGATTGTCAACCCTTTAATCCATGAATATTCATGTAATAAATAATGTCTTCATGAATATTGATTAGCTGAATTTTAAGGGTTAAGAAATGTATTTGCAGCAAAAGCTTTTGTAAAGCTCCGAAAAAGCGTAGTTATCAGTGTTAACTCACAAACACAATGATTATAAGTTCCGTATTTGCCATCATTCTGTATTTACCATTGTTCTACATGTATATCTGCTATCATTCTATAGCTGCCATCGTTCTATATCTGCCTTCATTAACCCTTTACTCTATGAATATTCATGTAAGAGATAATGTCATGAATATTAATTAGATTAATTTGTTGAAATAGCACATGGACAGAGGATTTTTGTCCATGGCAGAAACTGTAGAATCATATCATAATCTGTATTATAGCATAAGCAAACAGAGCAGACCCTGATCAGACAGCTCCTACAGGAGCTGTCTGATCTGGGTCTACTCCATTTGCAAAGGCGTAGAAAGGTGTGTATGTGGAGTAAAGGTTAACCTTTTACCTGTTTTGTTTGTTTGTAAATGATCTTAGATCTGATTCTATACTGTTTGACATTACTATGTATTCATTTTTTTTATGTTTGCAGGTACTATGAGTGTGAAGTGCTGACATCCGGCTACATGAAGTTTGGGTGGGCCCAGGCATCTTGTGTAGCTTCAGAGGAATTGGGCATTGATGGTAGCTCATATGCATTTGATGGGCTTGGTGTAAGTGTATTGTAATGTGTTCAAGGTCCAGGCTTGTAGTAGTATAAACATATTTTATTTCATTTATCATTTCATGAAAAAGGGTCGGGCCACAATTTTGACCAACATTAGTTACGGCCCTCCCCCTCTCCGGGCTTTGTAAATTAGACACATAGATAATATAAGTGAATTTACCATTTTAACCAATTCCCGCATAGGATATTTTAAGACCGAGCCTCTTTGAATTAATCTACCGAAAAGGAGCATTTACTTGAGAAAGGGTAAATTTTAGATTTGTGTAGTTTTGAAACCATTGTGATAAATAGAGCATTTGCTCCATAGGGGAAATGCTCTATTTGTCACAATGGTTTCAAATAGTGACTTTTACAGAGGTGTCAAAAGGCATCAATATGCGGGAATGGGTTAAAAATGCAGTGATTAATATTCATGATGTCATTATTATCTTGCCTGAATATTCATGGAGTAAAGGGTTAAATATTTTTTCAAGAGTATTTTTTTCCTCTGTCGAACCTCTGTGACAGCTGACCTGGACTACAATGTTTGTACACTCATTTTCCATGTTCATCACCTCTGGACCTATTATCGATTTTTCATAAGTATACACTTAACCCTTTCCCTCATATTGGAGTCTTTTGACGCCTCTGTAAAAGTTTTGAAACAATTGTGATAAATAGAGCAATTGCTCCATAGGAGCAAATGCTCTATTTATTGCAATGTTTTCAAAGCTACACAATTCCAAAAGTTTCCCTTTTTAGCTCACAAGAGCACAAAGTGCTCAGAGTGAGTTTTAGTGATCACCTGATGTCCGTTGTCCGTCGGTGTGTGTCATCTGTCGTCAGTCATTATCAATTTGAACTTTTAAAAATCTTCTTCTCTCAATCTACAGGGATCTCAGCTTTCATCTTTGGCAAATAGCATCATCTCCAGGTCTTCTATAAAGATTATACAAATTATGCCATAATGCCCCAGGGGTGCCTTGGTTTATATAGAAACATATTGTGAAAACTTTGAAAGTCTTCTCCTCTGAAACTGGAAGGTTCTGAGCTTTCATATTTAGCACATAGCATCACTTGAAGTCCTCTACAAAAGTTATATGAATTATGCCCCTGAGGTCAAATGTAGCTCCGCCCCAGGGTGGGCCATTTTTATACGCCCGAAGGGACGTATTATGGTATGGCGCATGTCATCTGTCCGTCTGTCCGTCCGTCCGTCTGTCCGCACTCACCAAAGGGTAGTTGTGTGACTTTTTCTAACTAGTCGCACAAGTAAAATCATTAACCTGGCCATCTCTTGTGACATTAACCTGGCCATTTCTTGTGACATTAACCTGGCCAGTTGTGGGACATAGGGTTAGGGTTAGGGTTAGCTTCCAGATCATTCTATTCCAAAGTTAGAGCCAAAAATAGTTTTACTTGTGGGACTAGTCCCACAAGAAAAGATCAAAGGAAAAAGTCACACAACTACCCATTTGTTAGTCCGTCCGTCCGTTAGCAATTTCTTGTGCAACTAACTCCTCCTTTATTTTTCAACATAATTTCTTCAAACTTTCAGGAATGATAGATACTGATGTGTGGTTGTGCATATCAGTGAGATAACTCTCATATCATTTTTCATTCTGGAGTTATTGCCCTTTGATAGTTTCGGGTAGCAATTTCTTGTGCAACTAACTCCTCCTTTATTTTTCAACATAATTTCTTCAAACTTTCAGGAATGATAGATACTGATGTGTAGTTGTGCATATCAGTGAGATAACTCTCATATCATTTTTCATTCTGGAGTTATTGCCCTTTGATGGTTTCGGGTAGCAATTTCTTGTGCAACTAACTCCTCCTTTATTTTTCAACATAATTTCTTCAAACTTTCAGGAATGATAGATACTGATGTGTAGTTGTGCATATCAGTGAGATAACTCTCATATCATTTTTCATTCTGGAGTTATTGCCCTTTGATAGTTTCGGGTAGCAATTTCTTGTGCAACTAACTCCTCCTTTATTTTTCAACATAATTTTATAGAACAGCCTTCGGGCGTATATTGCCCCGTCTCGCGGTGCTCTTGTTCTATAGAAACATAGTGAAAAAAATTTCTCCTGGCCCTCTTGTTTGTAGTAGATTATCCTTTTTGGTAGAATTATTCAAAGAGTTTGGGTCTACTAATAGCCTATGAGGGAATAAGTTAAAGGATATTTATTTTCATACTGGATATAAAAATTTGATGATAAGATGGTGGATATTCTGGATAATTTAACTTCATATTCTTGACTTCAGGCTCGAAAGTGGAATATGGGAGCTGACTTCTTTGGCAAGACATGGAGCACCGGCGATGTTGTTGGCTGTATGTTGGATCTGCATGACAAGACTATCTGTAAGTCTGGGTTTAACCCTTACTTTCATATAAATGCATTTTCATGCTTTTGAAAGCAGAGTAGACCCAGATCAGATGGCTCCTATAGGAGCATACAAAGAGTTAGAATCGTTATTTTGTTTGTATAGTGACAAGAGGACATAATTTAACCTTTTACCTGATGGAGGCACTGTTTGATGCCTTGCAACAGAATATACCAACATTAGAGGGATCTTGTAGTGGCTCTCTGATCAGGGTCTACCCTGTTTGTTTATTTAATGATAAGAGATATAATTGTACAGTTCCTGCGATGGCCAGATTATTGTCTGGTCTGTTTGCTTATGGAATAACATAGATTTTATTCTTTAGTTTCATTGCCAAACTTTCCTATGTTCATAGATTTGATTCTTTAGTTTCATTGCCAAACTTTTCTATGTTCGTGAACCTGTATAAAAAATTATTATTATTTATGATGTCATTATTTCTTTTATGAATATTCATGGAGTAAAGGGTTAATATTTTTATGTCAAGGTGACAGGTTAATCTTTAGTCTGTTGAATGCTGAGCAAACTGTTGGCTCGTTGATACAAGTATGTATAATCATACAGTATGTACGCAGATTTTGCATTTTCTTTGGCAACTTTCATCATATTCCTATATTTTCGACAACTTTCAGCATTTTCCCTAAACGGTGAGTTAATGATGGACTCAATGGGTCAGGAGATAGCATTCAGAGGTATCAACACTGAGGAAGCCTTAGTACCAGCCATGACTCTCGGAGCCCACCAACAGGTCAAACTCAACTTTGGCCAGGATGTGAACACTCTCAAATACTTCACCTGCTGTGGCCTGCAAGAAGGCTATGAGCCCTTCTGCGTGTAAGTAGCTTAATCTTTTACTTAACCCTTTCCTCCATAAATACGCCTTTCTACACCTCGGTAAAAGTCACTTTATGAAACCATTGTGATAAATAGAGCATTTGCTCCTGTAGGAGCAAATGCTCTTTTTATCACAATGGTTTCAAACTACACAATTCTAAAATGTTGCTTTTCTCTAGTTAATGCTCCTTTTTGGTAGATTTATTCAAAGTGATTGGATCTAAAAATAGCCTATGAGGGAATGGGTTAATAGGTACACCTGCAAACAGAGTAGACCCAGATCAGCAAAGTCTTTGTGTGTAAATAGCTTAACTCTTTTGGCGCCAAACAGTTTTTGTCTACATGCATTGTTGTCTGTCTTTTGTGTCAGAACGGACTTATCTATAATTTTGTTCTCAATACATGAGTACTGTGTCAAACAGTTTGGACCCTAATGAAGCGCAGAGTGACTCAGTGTCTCATCTGGATCCAGCTGTTTGCAAAGGCAAGATTCACCGTTTGCAGCAAGCCCTAGCTATGAGTTGCATTCTGGCGACTTTGGCAATGAAAGAGGTCTAATTATGGATCTGTGTGGCAGGTGGTAGTCTAATGCAGGTCAAGTAATGATGATATCTCCTATAGGAGCTTTCTGTATCACTTTTGGCATGCATTAGGCAACAGATGAGATGGCCCCTATGGGAGCTGTTTGATCAGGATGTACTCTCTAAATGCCTATGAAACAACATAGATCTATTTCTTTAGATTCTGCTAAGGTAAAAATTGCCTTGTTCATGATGCCATTAAATGAAGTTGTCCTTATTAATATTCATGATGTCATTATTTCTTACATAAATATTCATGGAGTAAATGTTTAAATATTTTAAATCTGTGCCTTGTAGCAACATGACTCGCCAGATGACTCTGTGGTACAGCAAGGACCTGCCGAGGTTTGAGAACATCACTTCAACTTCAAACAACCCCAGTATCGGTGTCTTACGGATACCCGGAGGGTGAGTGTCAGCATGATTTAGTACAGTAAAACCTCTGTAAACCGGAAATCTAGTAGAGAAGAATGCATATACTCTTAGGGAGGTGGCTGCTTAATGCAGGCTGAAAGTCATGCAGAAAGCTTCTAGAGGAGCATTCTGCACGACTTTCACCCTGCATTAAATTGCCACCTGTGACCAAGACATATTAATTTATGCTATTTTGAATGTCCGGTTTAGAGGGGTGTTACTGTACCTTATAGAGCTGTTGATAAGAATCAAAATGGTCTAACAAACTCTCTCATTACTCCGCCAAACCTTATGTTGCTGCTACTCATTAGAATCACCTTTTTTTTATCAATTCTAATGAGTACAAGCAGCAGTAAGATTGGATTTGGCAGAGAAATGTCAAAATATTTTACTTAGATTTTCTAATACAGTTGTAATAATAAAGTGGCCATTCATTTATTGAACACGGGTGTCTTAAAAAGCAGGTGATATCAATTGGAATTTATGTGAAAATATTTTACTTATAGTTATGCTCAGAGTTACTGGCTATTTGATTTGCGATGTTATGTGTGTGTCTCTTTGTTCATTTCCAGGGCTAACGTTGCTCCTTGTCTGAAGGTGCTGTCCAACACGTTTGGCTCCCTGGATGAGGTGGGGCTAGAGTACATGAGGCTCAGTTTGCCAGTCAAATGCAAAGAGGAATTCGTCACCAGGTAGGTTTAAGCCTTACTTTTTGTCACTATAATTATAGGGTTATGCCTAAAATCTGTATACCCTGATCAGACAATTTCTACAGGGGCTGTCTGATCTAGATCTACTCTGTTTACAAAAGCATAATAAGGCTTTTATAATTATAAAGTAAAGGATTTAAATCTGTATACCCTGATCAGACAGTTTCTACAGGGGCTGTCTGATCTAGATCTACTCTGTTTACAAAAGCATAATAAGGCTTTTATAATTATAAAGTAAAGGATTTATCTATCAATAACTTTTTATGCCCCAACGGATGGCATATAGTAATTGCATTGTCCATCCCAAATTTCCTGTCCCTTCTATAACTTTTTTATCTGTGAATGGATTTCAAAATAACCTGGTACAAATGTTCACCACACAAAGACGATGTGTTGCTTTCAACTCCCTGGTCCATAGGTCAAAGGCCAAGGTCATCCCTCAGATTCAATGGTCGGGGGCATAAATGTTTCACAAACACATACTTTTTTAATGTTTGCTTAAACCTTTCCTCTTTGTAAACAGAGTAGACCCAGATCAGAAGATTGCTTGTTAAATGATATAGGTCTGATTCTACAGTTACTGTAATAGACAAAAAATCCTGAGTTCATATGTCAGTATAAAAATTCAGCTACGTGTGTAGGAGCAAATGCTGTCCAGTTTATTACAATCATTTCAAAACTACTAATTTCTGAAAAAAAAATCCTTTTTTGTAGTAAATGTTCCTTTTCTGTAGATTTATTCAAAGACATTGGGTCTAAAAATAGCCTTTCAGTCTGAAAAAAGCCTATGAAGAAAAGGGTTAACCCTATACTCCATAAATACACCTTTCTACGCCCTTTCAAACAGAGAAGACCCTGATCAGACAGCTCCTATAGGAGCTGTCTGATCAGGGTCTGCTCTGTTTGCTTGTGATATAATATAGATGTGATTCTACAGTTTATGCCATGGCCAAAATTGTCTGTGTCCATATGCTGTTGTAACAAATTATTGTAATAAATATTCATGACGTCATTATTTTATACATAAATATTCATAGAGGAATGGGTTAAGACAAGTTTATTGTATCATTTACAAAGGGATAGTAGGATGAGTGCTCAAATGGCCATGGAGCGGCGTATGAATCTTGAGAACATCCGTCGTCGTGAGATGGACATCGAAGAGGAACAGGACGGGGGAACAGAAATTGGAGTAGAGAACTACAGTGACGCCAACATGAGCGATGCTTCTGTCGAGCGAGGATCAAAGGTCATTGCCGGTAAGTGAAGATTTGCCTGATTTGTTTTGCTTGTTTGAATGCAGTGGTGAATGTTTTAAAAACTAACAACTTGACTGACAAAGTTAATATCTGCAGCAGTTACCTATTTCCATTTTCTAAATATTTTCTTTTTTCTTGAGAAAAAAAAAGTATTTAGTTTCAAAAATTTATTCATAATCTTTATCTTGCTGAAATTCATTTTATGGTTTTAACAATATGGATTTTAAAGTGATAATTGGTAATTCAACATTACATCTAGTCAGGACCCACCTTGTTTTACATTTAGATCATGTTTTTAACCATTTCAACGCTAAATTGTCAGATTGGAATAGTCCATAAGTATTTATTGGTAGAGTCCATACTGTTTTAAAAGGGATAATATGTCAGAAGAGTTTTAATGACAAATGGTGTAGACCTTGATCAGAGGGCTCACTCCTCTAGGAGCCCTCTGATCTGGGTCGACATTTTGTGCAAATAATAGCATACTCATTTCTGTCATTCAGAGGGTTGCAATCATTGTGCGGAAATGTTTAACCCTTTCCTCCATAAATATGTCTTTCTACACCTCTGCAATAGTAACTCCTATAGGAGCAAATGCTCTATTTATCACAATGGTTTCAAATTACAAAATTCTAAACCTTTCCTTTTCTCTAGTAAATGCTCCTTTTTGGTAGATTTATTCGAAGTGGTTGGCTCTAAAAATAACCTATTGAGGAAAGGGTTAAGTTGGAGCAAATAAGGACATGTTTGATTTCACTTAAATTGAAAATAAGTGTGAAGCTGAATTACGAAGTTTTGTAAATACTACTCTAGGTTATTGCTTGTGTTGCATGTTTTAACCCTTTACCTCATGAATATTCATGTAAGAAATAATGACATCATCAATATTAATGACATTTTAAACACGCAACCTTTTGGCCATGGAAGAAACTGTAGAGTCATATCTGTACTATGTCATAAGCAAACAGCAAACTTTGGTCAGACAGCTCTTACATGAGTCATCTGATCTGGGTCTACTTTGTTTACAAAAGTGTTAATAGGTTTTGTATAAGATAATGTATAAGGGTTAATCCTCTGTAAACTACAGTAAAACCTCGCTAATCAGAAAACTCACAGAGAGCTTAAATGCAGGGTGAAAGTAATGCAGAAGTAATGCAGAGCATTCAAAGAGTTCCTCTGGGAGCTTTCACCCTGTATTAACCTGCGAACTGTCTTAAAAGTTCTCTAGTTTTCTTTTGTATGCATGGATTGGCCAGTTTTGCTGTATCTGGCTTTCATCAGCTAAACTCTCAACTGCTGTAATTCTCAATTCTTAACCCTTTCCTCCATGAATATTTATGTAAGAAATAATTACTAATGACACCATGAATACTAATTAGATGCATTCTTCTAATTATGAACACAGAAAGTTTGGGTAATAGCAGAATCTGTAGAATCATACATATATTGTGTCATCAGCAAACAGAGCAGACCCTGATCAGATGGCTCCTACAGGAGCCATCTGATCTGGGTCTACTCTGTTTGCAAATGCACAGGGAGGTATATTTATAGGGTAGAGTGTTAAAAACTGTGAACAAGTTTTTCATCACCATTACAAACAGTGTGGGATCCAGATGAGAAGCCATGTTGCTTGGTGTCTTATCAGGATCCAAAATGTTAAACCCTGTCACTCATAGAAAAGCTTTTATCACACCTTTGCAAGCAGAGTAGTGGACCCAGCTCAAATGACTCCTGTAGGAGCCATCTGATCAGGTTCTTCTCTGTTTGCTATAACATGATATAGATCAGATTCTACATTTTTGCCAATGCAAAACATTCCCTCGAAATTGTACATTATAAAAATTCAGCTATTAATTATTCATGATGTCCTTGTTTCTAACATGAATATTGAATAAGTAAAGCGTAAACATGGCTGATATTTGTTTACCATTTGCTTAACCCATTACTTCATGAATATTCAAGAAATAAGGACATCATGAATATTAATTAGCTGCATATTTATATTGGCAAATAAACACAAGAGGTTTTGGAAAGTGTGGAAACTGAACATTCCAATCTATATTGTTATATTCCATAAGCAAGCAGAGCAGACCCTGATCAGACAAATCTGGGGTCTACTCTTTTTGCAAAAGCATTGAAAGGTGTATGTATGAAGTAGAGGGTTAAAGTTTTGATATTTAACTCATTTCATGCTACTAACTTGCATGTGCATGTGACCTGTATTTCTGCCAGACACGCTACGAAGACTAATCAGCAATAACAACGAAAGTCAGTCCGATGATGGTTCAAACAAAGAGAATAAGCCGTCCCCTTCATCGAACACCTCCTCGAAAGACAAATCATCAGTCAAGGCTAAGTTTGTAAAAACGTTACCCAATGGCACACAGTCCCCTAAAACTTCAACAGGAAGTAAGGACTCACATATTGGTAATTCAAACACGACTGAGACCCATTCTTCAAAGTCGAGTCGTAAGTAAAGTGGATACTATATTTTGAATGTTCTTATTTTTTTCTCTCATTCTCTGCTTTTTGAAAGTAATTTGCTACAGGAATACTTTGCTTAAAGGAGACAATACAATGATATGAGGTTTTATGCTTATAACTGTATTTACCGTAACTCTTTCCCAGTTCAATATTCATGTATAAAAAAGAAATAATGACATTTATTGAATATTAATTAGATTATTTCTATTTTGACTCAGGCAGAAACTGTAGAATCAGATGTATATCATACCATAAACAAACAGAGCAGACCCAGATCAGATGGCTCCCTGCAGGAGCCATCTGATCTGGGTCTACACTGTTTGTTAATGCCAGAAAATGTATATATATGAAGAAAAGAGTTAAATATTGTGATACATAATCTCTCCCCTCTCCTTTAGTTTATAAAGCTGAATATGTCAATTTAGCACCATTTCTTAACTTTAAATTAGTCCAAGCACAATTTTATCTGGGTCTGCCCTATTTGCCCCAGTATTTCTGTTGGAATACTTAGGGTAAATAGGGTATGCTCTTATAGCTTTTGCGGAATGTTAAATAAAGTCATTATGTCATATATGAATATTCATTAGGTGAAGCTCTAAAGTTTTAAGCATTTTGCTGCATGCCCTGTAGTTCTATCTACTAATCTCATCCTTAACAATATCCTTGTTCTATGTTTTCATGACAACAAACATCTTGCACCTGTATCTCACTGTGGAAAAACATGGTCTGCTCAAATCTGATTTGGTGTAAGTTTGGCTACAATAGAAACTATCTGCCATAAGGAGCCATTCATTTATTGAATATAGAAGTTTTAAAAAGCAGGTGGTAGCTTAATGCAGGGCAAAAGTAATGCAGAAAGCTCCTCTAGGAGCTTTCTGCATTCCTTTTGACCTGCATTAAGCTACCACCTGCCTTACAGACCCATCTTGTGTTGATGGCCAGTTAAGACAGTTTCTGCTGTACATCCCATTTGAACAAGCTTTTGAGAAATTAGTGACTGAGTGTCAAACAGCTAGAATCTTGGTGAGATGCTGAGTTACTTGGCATCTCATCTGGATGCATGCTGTTTGCAAATGTCAGTTAGTGGTAGGAGGGTTAAAACTAACTGCTATCCATTTAGACTGATGTTGTAAAAGTTTTCAAGTAGACATTAAAAAAGTAATATAAAAAATGGGTTTTGAGTTATTTAATACCAGGGATAATTCTTTTCAATAATGTTAGATGTTTGTTCTTTTTATCTAGATACATCATGTGTTCATTGAAATTGGTAAATAATGTAGACACAAATAATGGGTGACGCAAGTATTTCACCCTTTCATCATGAAAGATAAGTTAAACCTACAAATGCAGGAAATGAGGGAATTCGCCAACAGTGAAGACCACTATCAGATGGTTCCTAGAAGAGTCCTCTGATTAGGGTGGGCATTGTTTGTCCTTCAAAGTCCTTTAGCCAGCTTAACTCATTCCCTCATGGGCTCTTTGAATAAATCTACCGAAAAGGAACATTAACTAGAGAAAGGGAAAACTTTAGAATTTTGTAGTATTGAAACCATTGTGATAAATAGAGCATTTGCTCTTAGGAGCAAAATGTTAATGCTCTATTTATCATAATGGTTTCAAAAAGTGACTATTACAGAGACGTAGAAAGGCGTATTTATGGAGGAAGGGGTTAAGCCTTTCTGAACAGACTGTACATTTATATATATGTATATATTTATAACTTTATATGTTTTAATTATTTAACCCTTAAGTTTCTTCAAAGAATACCCCTTTCAACACTTCTGTAATAACCGCTTCATGAAACCATTGTGATAAATTGAGCATTTGCTCCTATAGGAGCAAAATGCTCTATTCATCACAATGGCTTCAAACTACAAAATTATAAAAAAAAAATCCTTTTCTCTAGTAAATGCTCCTTTTGGATAGATTCATTCAAAGAGGTTGGGTCTAAAAATAGCCTATGGAGGAAAGGGTTAACGTGAAATATTCAGCATTCAATGGCTCAATACCTCTCATATATATAACTAGAGCTACAGATAAAGGTGCAGACTCAATGTGAAATATTCAGCATTCAATGGCTCAATACCTCTCATATATATATAACTAGAGCTACAGATAAAGGTGCAGACTCAAATACTAAAATAGTCATTTCTACACCAAAACCTAAACTGTGAACATTCAAGACCATTCTAAAGAGTGGTCAAAGTACAGTAAAACCCCACTTCATGAATAAACATAGCTGTCTTTATAAGCAGGTGGTAGCTTAATGCTCCTAGAGGAGCTTTCTGCATTACTTTTGTCCTGCATTAAGCTACCACCTGCATCTAGCACCCATAATTATACCTCTTTTAGATGGTCGCATTAGCAGAGTTTTACTGTATTGGGTTTTGTGGAGAAATTAAGGAGATATTCTTGAAAATGTTTGGATTTATGCATCTTATCTGGACCTCTGTATAACTTTTACATTTTAATTATTTAAACTGAAATATTGACAGCTTTCAATGAGTCAGTATCTCGCAAATCTTGTAGTTGTCAAATCTTATAAATGTTTCAAAACTACACATACTTGCAATAGGCAGAGCTCTAAATAAGAGGATTATTTAGAAGCCCTGGATATATTCTTGTTGGTACTCATTAGTAATAGGTTTCGAAGTTTTCCTTCATAAAAATGTCTTTTCACACATTTGCAAACAGGGAAGACCCAGATCAGATGGTTCCTATAGGAGACATCTGATTAGGGTCTGCTCTGTTTGTTTATGACTTGATATAGATTCTACATTTTTTGTCAAAGCAAAAACAGTACTGAACAGAGAAAGGGTAAACCAGTCAGGATTTGGCTTAGAAATAAGAAAACTTTTATCTACAGCTCTGATTACACTGACATTCAGCCATTTTATTTCATAATGTTAAAATCATACATATTGTTTGTTCTATCAGTGTGAATTGTTTTGTGACTGATCTGTCAAGTTTTGCAGTGTGACCTGACTGGTTCCCGCTGTGTTGCTGTAGTTTTTCATGTATATTTTCATGTCTGTTTCCCTGCTTCCCCTCTACAGATGAAGATGACCTGTCTCTAACAGGTATAGTACTCGGTGCAACTAACTCACTCTGATGGGCCTGTTGGTTACATACAGACTTGTGTATATGCTTTTACTTCATAAAGACATATTTACACGTTTGAATCAGACTGCTCTTGTAGAAACCATCTGATCAAGGTCTGTTCTGTTTGCTAAAAGGAATGATATAGATCTGATTCTGATTTGGTTTCGTCAAAGGCTGAAAATGCTATTGCTCATATGCCATGATAAAAATTCAGCTATTTAATACATGTATTCATAAAGTGATTATATGAATATTCATTTAGTAAAAGGATAATAACTCTGTGATAAATGTTTATTAGATTTCTCTGAGAAACCAATCTAGTAGGTACACTTCAGAGTTGCATCTTAGTTGGGGTTCTAGTGAGTACAGACAAGAAAGGATTTAGCTGAGAAATAATATACAGTGCTCCCTCTCTACAACGACACCCTTTGGGATACGAATATTGCATGTGTTGTTCAGAGGGAGTTGTTATAGGGAGGGAAAATCAAACAGAATTAGCTTGTTTGCAGATCCCCAGATAAGGTGCATTTTCGAGAACTAAAACCGTTATGCCTCTCTCAAACCCTATGTTGTGACCACTCTTTAGAATCGTCACTTTGTGACGATTCTAAAGAGTGGTCACAACATAGGGTTTGATGGAGGCATAAAGAAAATACGATGGAAAAAAGTTGTTTCTGGAGCCTTGTTGTTTCGGAAACGGTGACATGCGTTGTTGTAAGGAGGGAATCGTTATTGAGAGGGTCGTTGTAGGGAGGGAGCACTGTAAATGGATTAAATAATATGCCTTGTATGGTATTATAGAAATACATCTTATTGATGTTTATAATATGGTTTGTTTCTTACATGAATATTTTCATGAGGTAAAGGGTTAAACCCTTTCCTCCATAAATACGCCTTTCTACGCCTCTGTAATAGTCACTTCTTGAAACCATTGTTTCTAAACTATACAATTGTAAAAGTTTCCTTTTCTCTAGTAAATTCTCCTTTTTGGTAGATTTATTAAAAGAGGTTGGGTCTAAAAATAGTCTATGAGGTAAGGGGTTAATGGCAAACATTCCAACCTTTACAAATATTGAAACGGAATGAAAAGTACATGTATATTCACGAGTCCTGTATGAGAGGCCAAGCCTGTATAATGTTTCTATCATAGCATGAATCATTCATATTGCTCTCCCCTGTGATAGTTCTGCTGTAGCTACCTGTACATGCACAATTGATAACAAAAACAGCAACCAAATTTCCTTGTTGAATTGTTGCCTAATGCCTCCATAGATACACTTCTTAACACCTTTGCAAACAGAGTAGACCCAGATCAGACGGCTCCTGTAGGATTCTACAGCTTTTGCCATGGACGAAATTCCCCTTGTCCAGTATGGCATTTAAAAATTTCAACTGATAAATATTCTTGATGTTATGAATTCTTTTATATGAATATTTATGAAGTAAAGAGTTAATTAGTTCTGTTGGCAGTCTGTAATGTTCAGGTTATTTGAACAGGCAAATGTTTAATAACTTTTGCTAATAGTGTATCGATGAGACATCAAGAAATGTGTCATATTAGGATCAAAACTGTTTAACACACATTGGAAAGAAATTACAGAACATTGTAACAAGAAATGGAAGTGTATTACAGTTTCGAATGATTTATTTTGCAAAGATATTTAACCCTTTCCCTGTTCTATGTTTATTCAAAATTTCAATACCTACTGAATAGTCATGGACAAAATATTTATAATGGAATATCAAAGGTGGAACATTGTAGTCATTTTAGAAAGCAAAGAAACAGATTTATCAACTTTTATTAGCAAACAGAGCAGACCCTGATCAGACGGCTCCTCTAGGAGCCGTCTGATCTGGGTCTACTCTGTTTGCAAATGCGTGAAAACACGTTTATAAGAGGGAAAGGGTTAACAGAAAAATTAATTTAGGTTGCTGTGGCTCAATATTTATTCATGACAAGTTCACTAAGTTTTAGCTAACCTGGCACAAAGTGCCACGGTAACCTATTTGGATTGTTCTGTGTTCATTGTCTGTTGTGCGTTGTCAACCATTTCTTTAAACAACATCTCCTCACTATAAGCCAATGACTGAATTTTCACCAAATTTTACAGGAATGATTTGCTAGTGACCTTCTATGAAAGTTATTGTAAAAATTCCTGTCCAATGCATAAATAGGTCACTGGAGCTAAAAATAGATTTTAATGAATAATTTCTTTCAATGACATCTAAACCACATTAAGGATTTCAATCAAATTTTGCGTTGATGTTCAGGTGACCATCCATGAAAGTTATATGAGCTAATATATAATTTGGGCAGATTTCTTGTCCTTTAGGTTTTAAACAAAGCACAAGAATTGTGTAAAGAAAGTTCCTCATAGAATGTGTATATATCAAGGCAATCTAGTAAAATAGTGATAAAAAAATGAATTTGAGGAATTAATTGAACAGCTGTTCCAAATTTTGGTACCAATTTATAGGTAAAAGTCATGTCCCAAATCTAAAATTATACATTCAGATCTCTATTTCAATGAGCGAAAATGTGGTTTTCAAAATAATAATGGTGAATATAATAAATATCAACATTTAACTGCATTGTAAAGAGAAAATATAGTCAGTAAATAGCATTTATGGCACTCAAAATACACTTTGAACTTTGTCCCTCAGACCTACGTCATTGCAGTAACAATGTTATAATATGGTGGAGTTCTACCATTAAAGCACACATTCAAGGGAGACAATTACCCTCAAGAAGAAGATTGTTCACCGCTAAATGGTTGCCACCATGTTATAAGCATGGTGTGAAAACAGTTTCAAAAAACAAGATTATTTAAGTTAAGTATGTGAGCGAGTATTTTTGAAATCTGTCATTTATGTAACACATATTACAGAGATGTTTTAAATCATAGCTTGCATTTTAAAGTGCATACAGGTTATAAATATGAATGTTTATGTTATAAACATATCAAAGTATGGCTAGGTCAGAGATCAGCACCAAAAGTGGAGGTAAATATGAGAATGCGTCATTGCAATTACAGTCATTGCAATAACACTAATTTTGTGACTGCAATGACAGGATTTGTTATTGCAGTGACAATACAGCATTGTATTGTTATTATCTTTATAATTTTCATTTCAGTTGGAATTATTTAACAGAAATATGCAAGTAAATATGCATAATAAATTAAAATGTGCATGTTTGTTGAAAATGTATGTAAGATGGGATTTTTAAAGAAATTTATTATTGCAATGACAGGATTTGTTATTGCGATGACATTTCTAGTTCTTTTAAATTTTCTTCATTATTTTTTTGTTATTTTACTACAAGAATAGCACTGCAGATATGCATGTAAGGTAAATATATGGAATAAATACAGTTCTCTCTTTCTCAAAGTCAGTTTGAAGGCTGGATATTGTAAGACATTGTGTATCAATACGTTCCCTCATATAAACATGTTTTATGCACCTGCAAACAGAGTAGACCCAGATCAGAAGGCTCCTATATGGTCTGCTCTGTTTGCTAAAGGAATTGGATAGATCTGTTTCTGTACTTTCTGAAATGGCTACAGTGTTCCACTTTCCATATTTCATTACAACTAATTTGTCCATGAATATTTAGTAGGTATTGAAATTTGTAATAAGCATAGAACAGGGAAAGGGTTAAATAACAATTGTTGTCGTTGAGCTATGATGGACATTAATAGGTCTTTGGATTAACCCTTTCCCTGTTCTATATTTATTTGTAATTTCAATACCTACTGAATATTAATGGACCAAATAATATAATGAAATATTGAAGGTGGAACATTGGAATCATTTTAGAAAGTAAAGAAACACATCTATCAAATTCTATTAGCAAACAGAGCAGACCCTGATCAAACGGCTCCTAGGAGCTGTCTGATCTGGGTCTACTCTGTTTGCAAATGCGTGAAAACATGTTTATATGAGGAAAGGGTTAAGCAAGTAGTGTATTACTGAACAGCCTGTCAATTCTAATTAAGAGCTTGGATATTTTTAATCAGTCACATATCATTTTAACCCATATTAACCATGATGACCAATAGATATATGCCAATCCAGTCCTGAAGCTATAGCTACATTGAGGATCTTACATGGATTGTCACTTCATAACAACTTTTAATAAACAAATTCAAGAAAATGTTATTAGCCCATTCTCTCCTAATGACGCCTTTTTGCCCCTCTGTAAAACTCATTCTTTGAAACCATTGTGATAAACAGAGCATTTGCTCCATAGGAGCAAATAATCTATTTATCGCAAGGGTTTCAAAACTATGCAATTCTAAAATTTTCCTTTTCTATAGTTAATGCTCCTTTTCGGTAGATTAATTCAAAGAGGCTGGGTCTAAAAATAGTCTAGGAGAGAATGAGTTAAGCAAGCATCTGGCAAGCTTTATAGCATTTCTTGAATGAGTTAAATAAAATTTGATAAGAGGTGATAATGAGTGTGATAAGAAGTGATGATGAGTGCAAGTTTCTCTTATCATGCATGTCTTAAAAAAGAGCTCCAAAGTTTTAAATAAAAAAAATGCATTGTATGATGTCGTACCATACTGCTTTTAATGACATCACATCATTTATATATGCCAAATGGTTAATATAAAAAATATGTGTTGGCTTTATTAACTCATAAACAGATGAAGTTATGTGATAGAAAAAAAATTCCATGGAGTTTAATAACAAGTTCATAAAATTTCAAGACATCTAAGATTTTACATAAGTGTTATTTTTTAATGTAAGGAAGCTTCCAGATCAGGGTCAACTCCGATTAAAATTCTTTGCTCTATATACCCCCATAAAAAGTATATGTAATTAAATATGTACAGCTGGCAGAGTTTTACCAGAATTATAACTCATGAGTGAAAGGGTTCAATTGAAAGATAATTAAGGGTTATCCCATTGCCTGATATGCTATTTTTAGACTCAAATGTTATGAATGAATCTACTGGAAAGGAGCATTTCCTGGATAGAAGGGAATTTTCAGGATATATATATTGTAGTCTTGAAACCATTGTGATAAAAAAAGAATAGGCTCCTTTGGAGCAAATGCTCTATTTATCACAACTGTTTCAAAATGTGACTTTAAAGAGTAGTTTAAAGGCATCTGTTTGTATAAACTCTGTCTTATCCCAGTCTTAACTTTTAACTGAAGAAACAAAACTATCTTACTTTTTAGAAAATGACTTTGTTGAGGACACTATAATAAAAGTGGCCAACATCCTCTATAAACTGTAGCATGAGAAGGGTTGAAAACAAAAATGCTGAACATTGGTTTGCTGCATCTAACCACATATGCCAGCATCATTTTCAAATCATGCCCTAGATCAAGCATTATCTTGCAACACCTGTGTACTTTGGGTCTACCCTGCTAGCCATGTAATGCATTGTAAATATTTTTTTGTTTGCTTTATTCTCAGCTATCAAAAGTTATTCTATTATCAAAAATAAATTAATTTAAATAAAAGTCAGTCTAAGGCAACGTTGAAATATAATGTGCATTGTTGTTGTTCATAAATTTATTATCTTTAACCCTTCCCCTCATTATAATAAAACATTAACACCCCTTACAACAGAAAAGATCAAGATCAGAAAGCTCCTCTAGAATCTGCCTGATCAGGGTTTGCTCAATTTACTTACTTATTGAAATATTATGGATCAGACCATCTCTTGACTCTGGTAATTAATTCCTTTGTTTTATGTGGCGCAACGAAAAATGATAAAATATTCACAGTGGGCGGAGTTTTTTTTTAAATATTCATGAGGGAAAGTATGAATTTGAAAAGAACATTATAATGTGGGGCATTGAAGTCTGGCATAGGGTTGATTTTATCAGCTTAAGATTATGCAAGTCATTGCAATAACAAAAATGTCATTGCAGTCACGCTGGAATCTTTTTTCAATGTCCATTAAAATCTTTTTGTAAAATTACTTGATATAGTTTAGAATTGAAATTGCTGAACGTGTTGTTAACAGTTTGTGTGTTATTTTAGACAATTTGCAAATAAAAGATAGCAAAAATAAATTTTATTGTCAGTTTGTCATTGCAGTTACAATAAATGTCTTTGCAATAACAAGGGTGTCCTTGCAATAACATGAGTAAAGAATGATGACAAAAAAGCTGAAACATGTTTGACTATTTGTCTGATTCATTATTTGTTGATAATTATGGCATAATTCTAGGTTAAGCAAGTGTAAAGCACTATACAAAGCCAATAATGATAATAACACTAATTGTTATATTTGTAATTGTATTTGTTTTATCGCATCATGCAATGATTCAAAATTTCTCATTAATATATATGGAAAAAAAGGTTTTTATATGTTCATCTATTCAAATATGGCATACATAAGAGATATAATGCAATAAATTACTTTAAATGAACCACATGCTTTTATAGTCATTGTTTTCATTTTCGTTACTGCAATGACATGTGCTTGAGAGTCATCGTCATAAAGTCATATAAAGTTTTAAAGATGAATGAATTTAGGGTGCATTTTACATTTTTAGTGTCACTTAAACAACAAAGTACCTAGAAATCAACAAAACTTTCAAGGGGAAACACCTTTAATTTTTCAAAAAATTGATTTCAAAATCTGCCCAAACTATATATTGGCTCATATATATAAATCTTTCTGGTCCATTCCATAAATATTTCCATTGCATAATTAAGTCACACAAGCTAAAAATAGATTTTAATAAACTTTTCTTTAAAACAACATAATTATGATTCCTCCTAAACCACTGATTGAATTTTCACCAAATGTTGTAGCAATGATATTTAGATTTCTGTCATTTGCATATTTTAAAGTAGGGCACACAAGGTCTTTTAACCCTGTACTCCATAAATACGCCTTTCTACGCCTTTGCAAACAGAGTAGACCCAGATCAGACAGCTGCTGTAGTAGCTATCTGATCAGTCTGCTCCGTTTGCTTTGCATATATAATATAGATATGATGCTTTAGTTTCTGCCACGGCCATAAAGTCCTGTGTCCATGTGCTACAATAACAATTATTGTAATTAGTATTCATGCAGACATTTCTTACATGAATATTCGTGGAGTAACGGGTTAACACTTTCCTCCATAAATACGCATTTCTCCGCCTCTGTAATAGTCACTTTTTGAAACCATTGTGATAAATAGAGCATTTGCTCCTATGGAGCAAATGCTCTATTTATCACAATGGTTTCAATACTACACAATTCTAAAATTTTCCTTTTCTCTAGTAAATGCTCCTTTTCGGTAGATTTGTTCAAAGAGGTTGGATCTAAAAATAGCCTATGAGGGAATGGGTTAATCAGATGAGCTATGCCTGGCCATCATGGCCCTCTTGTATTGAATTTTAATTTATAAAATGAAACAATCTGATACAAAACAGATTTTGAAGCAATATGTCTGGTTTGTTTGATTACCGATATACTGTATATGGTTATGTGTGGTTTTAACCCTTTCCCTCATACAAATGCTTTTTCACACTTTTACAAATAGAGTAGACCCAGATCAGACGGCTCCTGTAGGTCAGGGTCTGCTCTGTTTGCTTATGATATGAATATAGATCTGATTTTACAGTTTTTGTCAAAGCGAAAAACTCCCTTGAAAATTTTACATTATAAAAAATGTGCTAATAAATATTCATGATGGCATTATTTCTTACATGCATATTGAAGAAGTAAAGGGTTAACCCATGGCAAAGAAGATACATAATTATTAAGTCTAGTTTGAGTTTCGTTTCTTTCTGGCATCGATTAGCCATATAAATCTCAGAGTTTCCAATCATATTATTTGAACATTTTTCTATTATACAGGGATGAGTCACAGCTACACAGATGACACCATAGAGAGCAGGCGGGTGAAGCCCAAGTCTAAAAGCTTGGCCAGGGGTCACTCTCTTGAGGATCAGGCACCAGATGGTGGTGCTCACAGGCTCAAACCTGCTGCTAGTGAGTCCATGCTTGCTGGAGACCCGCACACCCTCAGTTTACCCACTGATGGCAGGAAGTCATCTTCCAAGCTCTCGCTACTTGGGGACAAGCTCGTAGATGCTACCCGAGCCTTAACAGAGAAAAGTACCAAAAAGAGCAAAACCCCATTTCAGTTGTTTAAGAAGCGAACTTCCAGAGATCCGTCTCCAAATGAGAGAAGCAATCGTACCAGGAGTACAGAATATCACAGTCTAGATCGGAACAAGACAGGATATAGGTCTGGTACTGGCAGATCACCAAATCGCTCGTCAACACTTCCAATCACTCGCATCAGTGATGAAGGAGATGCAAATGGATCTGCTGGAGGTCCTGTGATAAGTATGGAAGCTCCTAGAGGAATTATTCCGTACGAGTTTCAGGATGCAATTGGCACTCGGACTAGAGACTTTGCTGGCAGTGAGGGGTCTGATCCCGATCAATCTGAAGCTGATATCAGTGAGATGAATGCAATGGCTGAACATGTTGATGAGTATTATTATGCTGTGAGGATATTCCCAGGCCAAGACCCAAGTCAAGTATATGTTGGCTGGATGACCCCAGGCTTCCACACCCATGACAAGGTGTTTGACACAAGGAAAACGAGGCATACAGTGGTGTCCCTTCTGGACGAAGACTTCAGGATTAGGCAAAGGTATGATTGGTCTACAGTCAGTAGTAGTTTTTAGTATGATACGGATTTTTTACCTGTACTATTTATTTATCATTCCCTCATACAAAAGTTCACAACTTTTGAAACAGTGTAGACTTAGATCAGATGGCTCCTGTATAGATAGGATTCTAGTTTCTGCTATGGTAAAATAATCTGATGTTCATAGCACTATAGCGCTAAAAGTCAGCTAATGAATATTCATACAGTAATTATTTCTTATTAAATATTCATGAAATAAAGGGTTAACCCTTTCCTTCATATTAACACTTTTTCACACGTTTGCAAACAGATTAGACACAGATCAGATGGCTCTTGTAGGAACCATCTGATCAGGGTCTACTCTGTTTACTTATGAAAATGTTAATACATGCAGCTCTGTGTTGTTCACCACTACCAAAAGCTCCTTTGTACATGATTATGCCATTATAGAAAGAAAATAAACCAATACATATTTGTCATTATTTGTTTACATAAATACTGAACAGGGAAAGGGTTAACCCTTTCCTCTATAAATACGCCTTTCTACGCCTCTGTAAAAGTCACTTTTAGAAACGATTGTGATAAATAGAGCATTTGCTCCTATGGAGCAAATGCTCTATTTATCACAATGGTTTCAATACTACATAATTCTAACCTTTTCCTTTTCTCGAGTTAATGCTCCTTTTGGGTAGATTCATTGAAAGGGGTTGGGTCTAAAAATAGCCTATGGAGGAAAGGGTTAAAGACCCAGAATTAGAATTCTTTTGTTATGGTCCGGGCCGTACCTTTAGATAGGTTTTACTGTACAAGTAATTCTGTTTTAACAGTGTGAGCCGTAAGAACTGCTACATGGTATGTGCGGGCGACTTGCAGACTCGATATGGCAGCAGTAGCCAGGACATGTCAGCCAAACGGGCATCACCGGGCCTTCTGATTGGCTGTACCATAGACATTGGAACTGGCATACTATCATTCTCGGTCAATGGTAAAGAGGTCGCAAATAAGTTCCAGGTATGTATGCACTGCCAATTACTAGGGAATATTTATGAGATGTAAATGACAAGTGGTATGATTTAATTTTCTTTTGCCTTTTGATTGGTGAATATTCATAAGTGGATTTGCCCATCAGTGTTTAACAATAACAGAGGCTCAGATGAGATGTGTAAATTGAAACATTTTGTAAAATAATTTCTTTACCAACAGTATGTTGTGACAACATTTTAGAATCGTTTCTTGAAGACTATTGTAAAAAAATGGGTCACAACATAGAGCTTGGTGGAGAAATGACACTGTTCATATTTGAATACGCCCCTTTTTTTGTTGCCCTGAATAGAGTCCATTCAGTATGGATGGCTTCAATTTATTAATTGATTTTGAATGACAAACAGTGCTGATCCTGATCAGAGGACTCCATGCAAATGCTGATACACATGTTTTCCATATTCAAATGGTTAACCCTTCCTCTTATGAAAAGATACTTTTTACCTCATGAAGTAAAGGCTTTAAAGATAAAAATACTCAACTTTAACAGATTTGTCAGGTAACTGAAAAAAAAGGGTTGGGTTAGGAGGTGTTTGTAAAAGATTTTTAACATGGCTATGTTTCTCTGTTTGTAGGTTGAGCCAGGCACAAAGTTGTTCCCAGCTGCCATCTGTGAGCCCACCATCAAAGAGATTCTGCAGTTTGAATTGGCTAGCTCCAGGGTTTGTATGATTATCTGTTTACTCTTTCACTAATGAACAGTTATGTATGAATTGAGCACTTCATAAAAAAAACAGTGTAGACCCAGATCAGATGGCTCCTGTAGGGTCTGCTCTGTTTACTTATGACAATATAAAATATCTAACTCTACAGTTTCTGACAATACTCTTCTTACGCCATTGTTAAAATATCAGCTAATTAATATTCACTATGCCATTATTTCTTTCATGAATATTAAACAAGCGAATGGTTAGAGTGGTGATCAGGTTTATTGGCAAGGATAGTTTGGGTGATTCAGCTTATACATGTATATTCCAGTTTCATTTATCCCTTTCCCTCATATAAACATGTTTTCACGCATTTGCAAAGAGAGTAGACCCAGATCAGACGGCTCCTAGAGGAGCCGTCTGATCAGGGTCTGCTCTGTTTCCTAATAGAAATTGATAGATCTGTTTCTTTGCCTTCTAAAATGTCTACAATGTTCCACCTTCCATATTTCTTTGTAACTATTTTGCTAATGAATATTCAGTAGGTATTGAAATTTGGAATAAACATAGAACAGGGAAAGGGTTAAATCATATAAGGTGAAAGAAAAACAATAACAAAACTTGTGTTGCATTATGGAGTCTACATTCAATGTTATTTATTGTGTTTCAAGTAGCTGTCTTATGCTTGACTAATTTCTAAAACGTTTCTATGTTTTCAACATTTTGGTAATAAGTTTTGTTTTGTTTTCTTTCATCGTTTTAAATTGGTGATATATAACCTGTTGATTTATTTTTTGCAGACGGCGCTTCCCCTCTCAGCGGCAGTGTTCCGAGGACCTAAGAGCATAGTGCCATTGTGTCCACCTCGCCTGGACGTCCAGTCTCTTATACTGTCCAGCTGGGCCCGTGTACCACAGCACACTACCCATGTCAACTCTCTCAAACTGTCAGACATCAGAGGCTGGAGCATGCTGTCAGACAAAACAGGTAATGTACTTCATGAATATTCATGTAAGATATAATTTTATCGTGAATAATTTTAGTTTTATAATTATAGTATATAGCATATGATGTTTTGATCCAAGCTGAAGCTGTAGACTAAAATTTCTAAAACAAACAGAGCTGAATTATGTCTGAAGCAAACAGGGCAGACCCTGATCAGATGGCTCCTGTAGGATATATTCTGTTCATAAAAGCATAAGGTAAAGGGTTAGGTCTCTAGGAGACTGGCTTTACTCTGTTTCACAAAGGCATAAAAATCCCTATCAGATTAAGGGTCAATTATGATCATATGTATTTGTGTTTTCAGTGTCTATGATGTCAGTGTACATACCAGAGGAAGACAGATCTATAGATGTGCTGGACATGATAGAGTATCCACACCTGCTGAAGTAAGTCTGAAAACACATGACAGTAAAACCCTCCAAACTGGACATTCAAATTAGTACCTATGCCAGTCTGTAAGATATTTGACAGCTTAACCCATTACCCCATAGGCTATTTTTAGACCATACCTCTTTTAATACATATACCCAAAAGGAGCGTCAGCTAGAGGAAAGGATTTTTTTTATATTTGTGTAGCATTGAAGCCATTGTGATAAATAGAGCATTTGCTCCATAGGAGCAAATTCTCTATTTATCACAATGGTTTCAGAAAGTGACTTTTACTGAGGCGTCAAAAGGCATCAATATGAGGGAATGGGTTAATGTTAAGGTACTGAGGAATTTATTTGACAGGATCCGAACTGTTTGACACTCTGATAATGCATTTCTAAAAGAACAGGAAAAGTGAACTGGAAAATTCTGAGGTAGAAAAAATGTTGGGAAATGATAGTTGAATGTTTGCTCAGGATGCTAATAGTTCATTGGTTTTGCAGTTTCCATGCCACAACCCTGGAGCTGTATCAGGCTGTGTGTTCCCATGGTAACCACAATGTAGCAAAGATACTGACAGGTCATGTGGACATCAAGCAGTTGATGTACTGTATACAGAGTGAATGTAAGTACAAAAATCCCCATTTTCTCTTACCCTTTACTCCATAAACATGCCTTTCTACACCTTTGCAAACAGAGTAGACCCAAATCAGAAGGCTCCTACTTGAGTCATCTAACCAGGGTCTGCCTTGGTTGCCTACGAAATAGTATAGATGTGGTAGTACAGATTCCTTTGTGCATGTGTCATTATAAAAAAAGTACATTGTAAACTAATTGGTATTCATGATGTCATTATTTCTTACATGAATATTCATGGAATAAAGGGTTAAGCCTTTACTTCATAGATATTCCTTTAATGTGTTTGCAAACAGAGGAGAGCAGACCTGACAACTTCGACAGGAGCTGTCTGACCAGAGTCTGCTCTGTTTGCCGAATCTTTCCCTCATATAAATGCCTTTCCAAGCCTGAGCAAACAGAGTAGATCATGGTTCGGACTGTTTGTTTATATATATATATCTGTTTGCAAGAGCATAAAGACTTCTCTATCAGGTAGATGAGGTTATACAATATTATATGTGTTGTCCTTTACAGTAACAGCTTTTGTTCTACTTTCAGATTTGTCGGGTCCTTTGAGAACAGGCTTCCATGATCTACTCATATCTATGCATTTGGATTCTCATAAAAGGGGAAGGTATGCAGAATATCAAAATGCAGAGAGGCATTCTTAGAAATTGCATTTATTCCTTTGAATGCTGGTATACTGACATTAGCAAGCAGTGAAGACCTAGATTAGATGGTTCCTCTATCAGTTCTTCATGGTGTTTGTTTATTTCTTTCTAATGTATGATCCTGTGAAATCATAAACCCTTTGAATGTTGAATAATTAACCCTTCGCTCCATTAATACACCTTTCTATGCTTTTGCAAACAGAGTAGATCCAGAACAGATGGCTCCTAAGCGAGCCGTCTGATCAGGGTCAGCTCTGTTTGCTTATGAAATATGACAGATATGATTCAACAGTTTCTGCTTTGGCAAAAACAGCATATGTTAATACATGTATGCCATTTTAAATATTCAGCAATTTCATATTCATGATGTCATTATGTCTTAAATTAATATTCATGGAGTAAAGGGTTAAAATGGAATGGTCCATCAGTGCCTTCATATAAATGCCTTTTCACTCATTTGCAAAGAGAGTAGATCCAAATCATATGGCTCCTGTAAGAGCTGTCTGTTCTGTGTACTATTGGAATTTGATAGATTTGTTTCTGTAGTTTCTAAAATGGTTTCAATGTTCCACCTTCATCATAACTATTTTGTCCATGAATATTCAGTAGGTATTTAAATTTGGAATAAATACAGGGAAGGGATTGAAGTGACGTTTCTAAAGAATGGTCACACCATTGAGTATGGTAGAGAAATAGAGAAGCTTTTATTAAAAATGTTTTAATGTTATCTATTCCTCTGATATGCTTTTATTACATTGTTTCTTCAGACAATCCACAGAAAAAGAGTTCATTATACCATTGACGGACGCCATGCGGTCTTTGAGCCTCTACAGACAGTTGTCGCCTAATGGTGATGGCTACAAGATCAAGCATACCATACCCAACATGGATGCTAGTGTGTCCATACGACCCAAGCTATGCCTGCAGAAGAAGGACATTGATCTAAGGTGGGGTATTAGACATATTTAGTGCAGGTTAACCTTTAGCCTGCTATGGGCGGATGACTTAAGACCTATGCAAAGAGTTTAGATCCAGATGAGACGCAGAGAAACTCGGCGTCACATCAGGATTCAAACTGTTTGACACCCTGATTGCATTTTGGTAGACAAATTGGTCATTGTTTGAATTTTGAAAATGTAGTAGGTGAAAACAATTGCAAAAATAATTTGCTCAGCAGGCTAAAGGTTAAACAAGTGTAAAACATCTCTTAGAAGTCTTATGCTGGGTTTTTAAGTCAGGTTGTAGCTTAATGCAGGACTAAAAATGTGCAGAAAGCTCCCAAAACCTTCCTGCATCACTTTTTTTCTGCCTTTTAGGTAGCTGCTTTTAAAAAACCCTGAGTTTATTCATTAAATGCTGAAAGGTTGTACTGAATATCTTGCTGTAAGCAGCCCTTCACTTAACCCATTACCTCATAGGCTATTTTTAGATACAACCTCTTTGAATAAATCTACCGAAAAGGAGCATTGACTGGAGAAAAGGAAAAAAAAAAAGAATTTTGTAGTTTGAAACCATTGTGATAAATAGAGCATTTGCTCCTATAGGAGCAAATGCTCTATTTATCACAATGGTTTCACAAAATGACTTTTACAGAGTCGTCAAAAGTCGTTAATATGAGGAAAAGGGTTAATGAATATTCATGCAAGAAATAAGGACGCCATGAATACTAATTAGCTGTTTTTATGATATCATGAGTATTGAGATAAATTGTAGAATCAGTGATATGTTATACCATAAACAAACAGAGCAAAACCTGATCTGACAGCTCCTACAGGAACTGTCTGATCTGAGTCTACTCAGTTTGCAAATGAGTGAAAATGTGTGTTTACCATATAAAGGGTTGAAGTAAAATTCAGCTGTTATACTATCCTTATCACAGTGGAAATCAAAACACTATGTACAGTAAAACCTCTCCATAACGACCACTAAATTACATCAAGTATTTTGTGTTAAAGGCAGGCAGCTGCTTAAAGCAAGGTGAAAGTAAAACAGAACGCTCCTATAGGAGCGTTCTGTTTTACTTTCACCTTGCTTTAAGCAGCTGCCTACCATAAATACCAACTGATTAACACAATTTAGTGGTCGTTATAGAGAGGTTTTACTGTATGTGCATGGTAGATTTCTGAATCATAATTAGTGGTAAATAACTAAATATCTATTACAGGAACGAGATGACCAACAGGGCTCAGACCTCACCGTTCTACCCAATGGATCGGCTGAAAGTCTACATGATGCAGGCTCTCACAGAAGGAGTTGAGAAAGGGGCAGCCCATATTAGGGATCCAATAGGCGGCAGCAATGCCAATCTGTTTGTGTAAGCCTGATCATTTTCTCGTACCAGTAACTGTTATCTGTCTGTTCACAACCTGCCTAGCATTTGCAAACAGATTTGATCCAGATAAGATGCTGAGTAACTCGATGTCATCACTCTTGTTTAACCCATTACCTCATAGTCTATTTTTAGACCCAGTCTCTCTCTGAATAAATCTACCGAAAAGGAGCAGTTATTAGAGAAAAGGAAACTTTTAGATTGTGAAGTTTTGAAACTATTGTGATAAATAGAGCATTTGCTCTATATGAGCAAATGCTCTATTTATCACAATGGTTTAACCCATTCCCTCTGTAGAAGTCACTTTGTGAAACCATTGTGATAAATAGAGCATTTGCTCCTATAGGAGCAATTGCTCTATTTATCATAATGGTTTCAAACTACAAAATTCTGAAATTTTCCTTTTCTCTAGTTAATTCTCCTTTTCGGTGGATTTATTCAAAGAGGTTGGGTCTAAAAATAGCCTATGAGGTAATGGGTTAAGAGAGTGACTTTTACAGAGGCTTCAAAAGGCATCAGTATGAGGGAATGGGTTAATCCTTTCATGTATATAAACAACTTTTCATGCATTTGCAAACAGTGTAGACCCAGATCAGGTTTCTCCAGTAGGAGCCTCTGATCAAGGTCTGCTCTGTTTGCTTATGAAATCTTTTTAGATCTAGCTCTACAGCTTCTACCAATACCAAAACAATCCTGTGTACATAGTTATTGCATCATAAAATTTCAGATCATAAATATTCATGATACCATTTTTCTTACATGAATATTGAACAGGTATAGGATGAACAGTTTCTCAAAAGTTTGATCGAATCAAAAATAGTCAACTTTGCAGCTGGTTCAAATTTAAGGAGACATTAATATTTTTGCATTAACCTCATTCTGCCCAAACCCTTTACCTCAGGGATATGGCTTTTAACCCTTTACTCCATGAATATTTATGAAAGAAATAATAACATCATAGATATTAATTAAGTTACTCATTATAGTTACATATGAATATGGGAATTCTGGCCCTTTCAAAAACTGTAGAACCAGTTCTATATTGCACCATAAGCAATCAGAGCAGAGATTGAACAGACAACTCTTACAGGAGCTGTCTGATCTTGGCCTACCCTGTTTGCAAAGGTGTTAACCCATTACCTCATAGGCTGTTTTTAGATCCAACCTGTTTGAAGAAAACTACCCAAAAGGAGCATTTACTTGAGAAAAGGAAAATAATAGATTTGTTTAGTTGTTAGAAACCATTGTGATAAATAGAGCATTTGACAAAGAACTCTCTGAGCCAGTCCTCATGAAATACAGTATACCACAGGGATCAGTATTAGGGCCAAAAAACTATATTATGTATACAAAACCCATAGGCGAAATTTGTAGAAACCATGGACTTAATCATCATTTTTATGCAGACGACTCACAGCTATATATATCATTTGAACCCATTGACACTACTACACAAATGGAAGTTATAAGGCGAGTGGAAGCCTGTCTAAACGATGTTGTCTCCTGGATGCACCACAATATGCTAAAACTAAATGCAGATAAAACAGAACTTATACTGTTTAACTCCAAACGTAATGCAGAACGTGTATCAAACATAGAAATCAAAGTTGAACATGCTGAGATAAAACCATCAACGTGGGTTCGAAATTTAGGAGCATTCCTCGATTCCAACATGAACATGGAACAACAGGTGAATTCTGTTTGTAGGTCTTGTTATGCCCAGCTACGACAAATAGGCCATATCAGAAAATATCTTACCATTGATGCTACTAAAACCCTAGTAAATTCTCTTGTTACATCCAGACTCGACTATTGTAACTCCCTGCTTTGTGGTTTACCAAAGACAACTTTGAACAAACTGCAGACTGTCCAAAATGTTGCAGCTCGTATCATTACCAGGACATCTCGTTTTGACCACATAACACCAGTGCTAAAGGAACTTCACTGGCTCCCAGTGGAACACAGAATTGACTTTAAACTTTTGACTCACACCTATAAAGCATTGAATGACAAATCTCCAAGTTACATCACAAACATGTTAAAGATATATAAACCACAGCGTGATTTAAGATCAAAAAATGACTTTATGGCCCTCGTGATACCAAGATCCCGTACAGTTACCTATGGTGATCACAGTTTTGCAAAGGCGGCTCCTAAATTGTGGAATGAACTACCGGTGGGAATACGGAAGTCAGCTTCACTTGAGTCTTTTAAAAGAACTCTTAAAACTCATTTCTTTTTAAAGATATATGGTGGCTGATGTATATTTTAAACCCAAATAGCTGTTGCATGTTTTAACTCAGCTACACTTGAATCTTTTAAAATATCTCGTAAAATCGTTCCTTTTTAAAGTATTATGGTGGCTGATACATATTTTAAGCCAAACAGCGGTTGCATGTTTTAACTATAGAAATAGTATGCCATCAACATTGCTTTATTCTCTTATCATAATTGTATTATACCTTACTAGGCATATTGATTTTAAATTTTGAGTTATGCGATGTTCTTTTTATACCTTAGAAATACACTGTAAATGTTTTTGTTTTGTTTATTATGTTTTTATTTCTATTGCATATCTTATATTTTCTTTAATTTCTGCTTTAGTATGTATAAATGTTTTAATTGTAAAGCACTTTTGAACGTATTTAGATATGAAAAGAGTGCTATATAAATATGGTATAATAATAATAATAATAATTTGCTCCTATGGAGCAAATGCTCTATTTATCACAATGGTTTCAAGAAGTGACTTTTACAGAGGTGTAGAAAGGCGTATTTATGGAGGAATGGGTTAAAAGGCATAATTATAGGGTAAAGGGTTAATTCCTTTGCAAACAGAGTAGTGTTCGGTTTAGAGAGGTTTTACTGTACCAGTACTTTCTTTTCACCAGGCCCCTGCTGAAAGTGATAGATGATCTCCTGGTGATGGGTCGGCTAACTGATGATGACATGCACCAGCTACTGTACCTTATAGACCCAGAGACATTTGACGAATCCTACAACAAAGGTTTGTCTCTCGTTGAAATGTGTCTCTTGAAGATACAGAGTTAAATTATTGCTTCCTAGGGTAAAATTTTAACCCTTTCCCTCATATAAACGTGTTTTCACACATTCGCAAACAGAGTAGACCCAGATCGGACGGCTCCTAGAGGAGCCGTCTGATCAGGGTCTGCTCTGTTTGCTAATGGAATTTGATATACGTTTCTTTAGTATCTAAAATGGCTATAATGTTCCACCTTCCATATTTCATTATTACTATTTTGTCCATGAATATTCAGTAGGTGTTGAAATTTGGTCTAAATATAGAACAGGGAAAGGGTTAAACCTCAAGAGATGTTCTGTCAAGTTTGACCATATGCAATTAGTAATTATTCTTTAGCCCTTTGCTCCATAAATATGTCTTTGTATGCCTTTGCAAACAGAGCAGACCCTGATCAGACAGCTCCTATAGGAGTTGTCAAATCAGGGTCTGCTCTGTTTGCAAAGGCGTAGAAAGGCATATTTATGGAGAAAAAGGTTTATGTCTGTTTTCAAGGGGCTTTACTGTTGATTGATTGGGGAATTTGTAAATTTCAGAAAAAAGCAAGAGGAATGGTCTTCTACACATGAAGCTGTCAGAACCAGTGAAACTACAGGTAAGTGGAACTTAACTCTTTACCTCATGAATATTTATGCAAGAATTCATGATTTCATGAATATTTATTAAGTGATTTTTTATAATGCCCAATGAACAAAGAACTTTTTTCTTACTTTTTTCAGAAACTATGTTTAATATTCCATAAGCGAACAGAGCAGACCCTGATCTGTCTGCTGCTATAGGAGCCGTTTGACCTGTGTCTACTCTGTTTGCAAGGGCATGAAGTTTTGTATTTATGGAATAAAGGGTAAATGTCATTGAAACTACAAGTCAGTTGAACTTAAAACAACATTTTAACCGTTTCCTCCATAGATACGCCTTTCTACGCCTCTGTAAAAGTCACTTAATGAAACCATTGTGATAAATAGAGCATTTGCACCTATAGGAGCAAATGCTCTATTTATCACAATGGTTTCAAACTACAAAATTCTAAAATTTTACTTTTCCCTAGTAAATGCTCCTTTTGGGTAGATTCATTCAAAGAGGTTGGGTCTAAAAAATAGCCTATGGAGGAAAGGGTTAAGTAGAAGCTGCTTTAATTCAATCAGTATTGATTGAATTATTTTTAATTTTTAAAATGCCTGGTTGTTCTTTGGCTGATGTCAGTTTTATTTATTTGATTTACAGGTGTGTCTGATTTTACAACACCTGTGTGACTTCCAACTGAGACACAGAATAGAGTCCATTATCGCCTTCTCTGATGACTTCGTCAGTACTTGCCAAAGTGTAAGTACAATTGAACACAAATGAAATGCCCTCTGTGAAAGGCAGTCTGAATCTACTTTTTGTGTCACCTACTGAGAGGCAGTGTGTCACTTAGGGATCACTTTTCCGTCGTCTGTCTGTCTGTCTGTCCGTCACACTTTTTTGTTTTTGGCTGTCATTTCTAAACTAATCATTATAGAGCTTTCAAATTTCACACACGAAGCAAGCATGATGAGAGGAAGTGTCATGCACAAGGGCTAGAACTCTAGCATCAATATGTTTTTAGTTATTCCCCTTTGTCATATTAACAATAAGTTTTTGTGTCAGCTGCGAGCAGGTGACACATGTGTTCCTCCAAACGCTCTTGTTTCACACAGCATCGAATATTAATACTATCCTAATTATACAGACAGACATACTTTGGTGAATAGTGCAGACCCAGATCAAACTGCTCCTGATGGAGCGGTTTGATCAGGGTCTACACTATGTGCTATGCTAGTCTAATTTAAAGTTAACAAAATGGCGCCAAATTGACTTATTCAGCTTTACAAGCCCATGGGTATCGGATATCTGAATAATTGGGGTATTTCTGGTATACATACATGTATTTGAGTTTACCCTTTCATTTTTGCAAAATAATTTTTTTACTTAAAATCATGTATTGGTGGTAATTTTTGTTATAATTATTATAGAAGTCTGTATTTTACTTTCCTATCCTTACAGGACCAACTGAGGAGATATAACGAGATCAAACAGTCTAATCTCCCTTCCTCAGTGACTGCAAGGAAAACTAGAGAGTTCAGATGTCCCCCACATGAACAGGTAAATTGTTTTAGTGAAACTTATGTAACTAATCCTTTACTCGATTAAAAATTATGCCTGCTTTTGCCCATTTTGACTTAATTGATAAAATTCTTGTGTTAAAAATATAAAATACTGAACTTTACTGCAATGGGAAAGAGAATCGCATCTGTAGTACGTAAGCAATCTCTAACTGCATATTTGAAGAGAAATAATGGAACAATTAAAAGTTTTTAGAATTGCCGCTGACAAGAGGTTTAGAAGATGAAAAGAACTTACTTATTGTGAAGAGTTTCCCTGTTCTATGTTTATTCCATCTTTCAATACCTACTGAATATTCATGGACAAAATATTTATAATAAAATATTGAAGGTGGAATACTGTAGCTATTTTAGAAAATAAGAAACACATCTATCAAATTCCATTAGCAAATATAGCAGACCATGATCGGATGGCTCCCATAGGAGCCATTTTATCTGGGTCTACTCTGTTTGCAAATGCATGAAAAATTGTTTTTATGAAGGAAAGGGTTAACATATAATATAGAAAAGGGAAAGGTTTAACCCATTCCCTCATAATGACGCCTTTTGACTAGGGATGTCAACGGCTAACCGGTTAACCGGTTAATCGTTCGGATGACCAATAATCGGTTACTAAATATGATATTCGATTACCTGAATTAAAAAATAAATATCAAAAATGTTAGTGTCATTCATTTTATAATGACACTAAAATCCCGAAAATTTAACTTTCTCTTCCCATCCATATCATAAAGATTGCCCCCTGTTGTGACAAACAAGCCCTCAAGGCAGATTAGTGATAGCATCCATAGGTCTAAGGTGTCACCAGTAGATAAGCGCCAATCAAGCACATTTTGTTTTGATAACCACTGTATCATTTGGAGCAGTTTGTTGTTTGCATATTGTTTGGGTCGAATGACAATACCCACTCAAGTGGATCAACACCTGTTTTGCGCAAGTTACTCGCTACATCAATTTGTGTTTAGTTAAAGAACATGTGAAGCAGCAATTCGTAACTACTCGTTGTATTCCGTCAGAGGTCGGACATAAGCTGAGGTGTTCCGAGTGGTGAAGCAGGATGAATTCATTCTACTTACCAAATGTACGCAAGAAACAACGAACTATCCGAGCTATCAATGTGTAGCCATGTGGGCAGAATTCCTTCGCTAAACACACGTTACGGCAGATAAAATAGAGGTTAACTCTATACCTTTGAGTTTTAATAGATACAGCTGCAGTATGAAAATAATAATTTTCAAATGCAATCGAAAGCGAGCTTCGAGTCACTGAATAGAACTCGCTGGAAGTGCGTTTGCATTATCTCCCTTGATGAAAATCTGACAGCTAGAACGCTGATACTTTGTTGTTGGGTCTGTTGACGTATCTTTGAGAAAACATAGTCATTACATTTATTCATTGGTCGGATTTGTTTTGAAAACCCGTTTTAATAGAACAATATATTAAACACCTGGGGCCAATATACGTGCAGTCCGCTGTTATGAGGTATCCAGACACACACCAACTTCGCCAAATTTGTAATGCCGTTGTATAATAGTCAAAAATCTTCCGATTAACCGGTTAACCGGTCGAAAGAATGAACGATTAATCGGTTAGTGAAAACCCCGATTATTGACATCCCTACTTTTGACGCCTCTGCAAAAGTCACCTGTTGAAACCATTGTGATAAATAGAGCATTTTGCTCTTAGAGGAGCAAATGCTCTATTTATCAGAATGGTTTCAAACTACAAAACTCTAAAAAAAAGATTCCTTTTCTCTAGTTAATGCTCCTTTTCTGTAGATTTATTCAAAGAGGTTGGATCTAAAACTAGCCTATGAGGTAATGGGTTAACACGAGTTCTGAATTGTTTATAGGAGCCGTTTGATCTGGGTCTACTCTGTTTGCAAATCCGTTGAAGAATTGTTTTTATGAAAGCAATGGTTAACTTATAATATAGAAAAGGGAAAGGGTTAAGATGAGTTGTGAATTGTTTTCAGATGCGTAACTTGTTGGCCTTTAAGGCAGCAGAAGGGGAGCAGTTCCATAACTGCCCGTGCCGCGAGGACATACGTGACATGCTGTGGAACTTCCACCATAACCTTCTTCACCACTGCTCTATGCCAGCCGGCATCGAGGACGGGGAAGGCGATAAACAGAATGAGCTGGTGGAGAAAGAACCAGCCCAGCCTACCATGCGGGAGAAATTGATGCAGCTGGTTTGGAAGGCCAAGGAGGAGGAGGCACCAAAAGTGGTAGACAACTCCGAGGGTAAGATAGGTAAACATTGCTTCTGCTTTCGGTGGCGTAATACATGGGCATAGAACACAGAGTGCATGATGCAAGGCAGACAGGGGAATAACACTGTAGGTAATTGAAATAATCATTATGGGAAAACCTCGATAATTCAAATCTTTAATTTAAGATTGGTTGAAGCTCTTTTGAGGCAGGTGGCTGCTTAATGCAGTGTGACAGTCATGCAGAAAGCTTCCAATAAGCTGCCATCTGTCTTACAAAAGGAATAATGACATTTATTTGAGTGTTCGGATTAATGAGGTTTTACTGTACATAGATAAAGGTGCATACTGAAATACTAACATTATCATTCCTCCACCAAACCCTATGTTAAGACAACTTTAAGGAATTGCCTTGAATATACAATACAATTGTAGAGAGTGGGCACAGCATGGGATTTGGTGGAGAAATAATGGTGTTTTTCTTGAAAATGTTTTAATTTACACATCTTATCTGAGCTTCCGTATGGGTTATAAATTAAAGCCATTCTAGATCTTTACAGAAATTGCTTTTAATAACTTTTCAAAGATTGAATTAATAAAAGAGAAAGTGAACATTTTATTCATGGTTTGAACATTTATTTCATATGTCTGAACCCTTTACTCCATGAATATTCCTGTAAGAAATTAATGACTGATTTTATAATGAACCAAAGTGTTTTTGCTATGGCAGAAAATTTAGAATCGGATCACTGTTATTTCATCTGCAAACAGAGCAGACTCAGATCAGACGTCTCCTGTATGAGTCATCTGATCTGGAACTACTCTGTCAGGCAAACAGAGCAGACTCTGATCACACAGCTCCCGCTGGAATCATCAAGTGTTAATCTTGGTATAAATATCAATCTTGGAGATGGGTAGCAGCTTAATGCGGGGTGAAAGTCATGCAGAAAGCTCCTGTTGTCACCCTGCAGTAAGCAGCCACCTGCCTAAAAGTGTGTCTTCTTGACCTGTTGCTTGATAATTCCAATCTTTATCACATTTGAAAACCAAGGATATATAGATCAGATAGCGCCAGTAAGAGCTGTTTGATAAGGGTCTATTCTATTTGCTTGTCTGTTACAGATCTAATTCTCGTCTGTTTGTTGTAAATTTCATTATTTTCCATTCTTAATTCAAGATTTAAATAAATTGATTAATATTCATTGTGGGCGGAGTCTTGCAGGAATGTTCATCATATAAAGGTGTAACCATTTCCTCCATAAATACGCCTTTCTATGCCTTTACAAATGGAGTAGACCCAGACCAGATGGCTCCTATATGAACCGTCTTATCTGGGTCACCTCTGTTTGTTCATGAAGTAATATACAGGTAAATATGATTTTACTATGACTATGAAGGCATCACATGTATCAATATACCATGCATTATATTCATATTTAGATTATAATTCAGTGTTTGCTGTTACTGTTTGTATGGTAAGATTTTGCCAGCCTAAGCAAATACTGATGGGTGAGAAAATATATTTGTTAATAGCAACATGCTGTCTGTGTTTAGGTGGCTTTGCAAGTAGATATTTATACTCATAATCGTTTATCGTAATCCTGTATTCTAGCCTTTTTACAAGGTGGTAGTTTTATGTTGCCTAATTACCCTAAGTGATTGGACAGACAAATGGAGACAACTACAGAAGAATCGAACCAGGCCTAAGTGGCCATTCATCTGTTGAACATAGGAGTCTTAAAAAGCAGGTGGTTGCTTAATGCAGGGCAAAAGTATTGAAGAAAACTCTTTCTGCAGTACTTTTGACCTGTATATAAGCTACCATCTGCCATACAGACCCATAATTAGACCTCTTTTTGGTGGCCAATTAACCCTTTCCTCCATAAATACGCCTTTCTACGCCTCTGTAAAAGTCACTTTATGAAACTGTTGTGATAAATAGAGCATTTGCTCCATAGGAGCAAATGCTGTATTTATCACAATGGTTTTTCAATACTACACAATTCTAACATTTTCCTTTTCCATAGTAAATGCTCCTTTTCGGTAGATTAATTCAAAGAGGTTGAGTCTAAAAATAGCCTATGGAGGAATGGGTTAAGACAGGTTCTACTGTAGTGCAGACCTAGATCAAACTGCTTCTGAAAGATGAATTCGATCAGGGTCAATACTATTTCTGTCTAAATTAAAGTTACCAAAATGATATCAAAATGAACTAACCAGTGGAGTGGGGAGACTGGACATCCAAATACCTAGGGTACTTAGCGTATTAGCTGTGTGTTTTTGATTTGGTAATCTTACTGTCTGATGGTTTTATAATAATATTGTTGTGTTTCACTGATCACAGAAAGGAGCCTTTTTTAACCCTTTCCTCCATATATACGCCTTTCTACGCCTCTGTAATAGTCACTTCCTGTAACCATTGTGATAAATAGAGCATTTGCTCCTTAGGAGCAAATGCTCTATTTATCACAATGGTTCCAATACTACACAATTCTGACATTTTCCTTTTCTCTAGTAAATGCTCCTTTTCGGTAGATCTATTCAAAGAGGTTGGGTCTAAAAATAGCCTATGAGATAATGGGTTAATAGAGTGTACACAGTTTGCTACTTTGTCAGTCTAATTTGAAGTTATCAAAACAGTACCAAATTTATAGATCTACTGTAAACCCTCTCAATAACGACCACAACATTGTGTTAATTAGTTTGTGTTTTGGACAGGCGGTTGCTTTAAGCAAGGTAAAAGTAAAACAGAATGCTCCTATAGGAGCGTACTGTTTTACTTTCACCTTGCTTTAAGCATCCACCTGCCTTTAACACAAAATACTTGATGTAATTAAGTGGTCATTATAGAGAGGTTTTACTATATATAATTTCTTAAGCAAACAGAGCTAACCCTGATCAGACGGCACAAACTACTCCTACGGTTTAGAAGCAATTTTGATCAAACTTGCAACAATTAATCAGCATAACATAGAGATGTGCAAGACATACTTTTGACTGATTTTTTCTAGAATTACCTGCTGTTTAACCCTTACAGTGTGGGACCCGAGTCACTAATGTCCTTTGCAAACAGTGTAGACCCAGATGAGAGGGCTCCTAAGGGAGCCCTCTCATCAGGGTCTACACTGTTTGTCATATTACACTTTTCTGTAGAAAACATCCCTAAATATTCAGTATAAGCTTGACCTATTTGAATTTTGGAATATTCCATTTGAAAATTCAGTGTTGTAAGGGTTAAACTTGAGTCTGTCTTGTATGTTTGATATTGTCAACATGTTAGTGGCACAAACTAGTTCTACAGTTTTTAACTCTGTACCTCATGAATATTCATGACAACAAAATTATTTATTAGCCGCATTTTTATAATCGTATATCGAGGGCTTGGTGCAAAACTAAGTGAAGGAGTTACAATAGTTTTGCACCAAGCCCTCGATATAGCCATTGCAGAAAGGTGTAGAATCAAATTATATAATTCCATGAACAAACAGAGCGAACCCTGATTAGACGGTTCCTACAGGAGCCGTCTAATTTGGGTTGACTTTGTTTGCAAAGACCTAAATATGTGTATATATATGAGGTATAGGGTTAAAGTATATTAATCTCAGTTGGTTGTACTTATAGCATGATAAGGGTTAAATTGTTAGGGGGTTGGGTTCTTGTCAGTGTTGGTTGTGGACATGTTTGTATGTGTGTATGGTAAACGCAGCTGACAATCATCGTATTTATTTAGTTTGTTGTAGAATGAGATCTATATAAATTTCTATGCAATAATGTATGCAATTCTCAACTTTTGTAATGCCACAAGAAGAAAATTCAACTTCAGACTCATTTTAAGTTCATTTACAAAATTTGCAAATATTAAGATCTTGTATTATATGTATATGTATATGTGTGTGGTGTTTGTTTTCCAAATAATTTGATATTGTAAAAATACTTTTTAACCCTTATTTGATATTCAATCCTTTTAATCCTTTGAATGGGTCACACTTATGCATAGTCATTTGCAAACAGTGTAGACCCAGATCAGAGGACTCCTAGAGCAGTCCTATCATAAGAGTCTTCACTGTGTGTCATTCAAATCCTCAACCATGCTTAAGCCTTTCATAATGAGTGGACTCTATAGCTAAACACTGTTGGCATATTCCACTCTGTAAATTCAGCGCTGAAAAGTTTAACCCTTTCCTCCATAAATGCACCTTTCTTTGAATCTGTAAAAGTCTTTTTTTGAAACCATTCTGATAAATAGAGCATTTGCTCCTGTCAAGCAAATGCTCTGTTTATCACAGTTCCAAAAAATTTCTTTTCTCTAGTAAATGCTCCTTTTTGGTAGATTTTTTAAAAATAGCATATGAGGGAATGGGTTAATGTTAAAAAATGTACTTACAATAGTGTTGTGTTAGCCCTTGACCTTCTTTATCACAGACTCTCTACAGAAGTTGATCCAGAAGACAATGATCATGTGGGCTGAGGAATCATTCATCACATGCCCAGACCTGGTATGCGAAATGTTCAGTCTGTTGCACAGGCAGTACAACGGCATTGGTGAGGTATGTCATTACACACTGAGCAATTGTTTTCTGCTACAATTGATGTACATGTATTGAAAAGTAATTTTGTCTTCATTTCACTGCAGAATGCATATTAATTACATTAATTTTTTATAATGGCACATGGGCACAGTCAGTTTTGGCAGTGGCAGAAACTGTATATTCATATCTATATTATTTCATTAGCAAACAGAGCAGGCCCTGATCAGACGGCTCCTACTGGAGCTGTCTGATCTGGGTCTACTCTGTTTGCAAAGGTGTAGACAGGCATATTTTTGGAGTAAATGATTAATAGTTTATCTTGTTCTGAGTGTGTAATAGCTGATGTAAAATTTTGGTTTTATTGTTCCAGCTGCTGGAGGGTTTAGAAAAGGCATACGTGATCAGCAGTGCCAGTGAAGATGACATAAACAGCCTACTGAAGGCACTTGGCAATATCAGGTCCCTGCTGCTGGTACAGGCCGGCCCTGATGAGGAGGAGCTGATGAAAAACAGCCTCAAGTAAGATAGCTGTGTACACTTACATTACAACAACTTTGTACAGCTATACGTATTGTATGATTACAATACAACTACATGTAACAGCTGCGGTATATGGCGACAATACAACTATGTATAACAGCTTCTATGATTACAATACAGCAACTGTTTAGGATAATAATACACTACAACTGCATGTAACAGCTGTGTATGATTACAATACAACTAAATGTAACAGCTGTGTATGATTACAATACAATACACGTAAATGTAACAACTGTGTATGATTACAATACAATACAACTAAATGTAACAGCTGTGTATGATTACAATACATCAGCTGTGTATGATTACAATACAATACAACTAAATGAATGTAACAGCTGTGTATGATTACAATACAACTACATGTATTTTCTGTGTATGATTTCAATACAATACAACTAAATTTAACAGCTGTGTATGATTACAATACAATACAACTAAATGTAACAGCTGTGTATGATTACAATACAACTACATGATTTTTCTGTGTATGATTTCAATACAATACAACTAAATTTAACAGCTGTGTATGATTACAATACAATACAAATAAATGTAACGGCTGTGTATGATTACAATACAACTACATGTATTTTCTGTGTATGATTTCAATACAATACAACTACATGTAACAGCTGTGTATGATTGCAGTACCACAGCTATATTATTGCATTACAACAGCTTTGCATAATTGTAACAGCTGTTTATGATTACAGTACATTAGCTGTTGTGACTGCATTATATAATAACAGCTGTGTAAAAGTACAAGCAACAGTTGTGTATAGATGCATGCAACAGACACACAACACCATGCAACATCTGTTCACAAGTCCGTGCCACTGTTGTATGAGCAACTGTACACAACTGTGTATATCTACATTGTGACTGTAGTGTACTACATGATACAGCTGTGTGTACTTTTAGTTGCAACTGTTATGTACTTGTACGTGATACAGCAATATGCAGCTTCACAAGACAAGTGTGTGCAACTATAGTAAAACCCGGATAGTTTGAATGCTGAAACAAGTACCATTATCGGTCTTTACGATAGGTGGCTGTTTAATGTAGGGTGAAAGTCGAGTTTTTACTGTACATTGTTAAACTTTGCAAATTGAAAAATTTCAGAATTCTCATTTTATATAGAAAATTCCTAAATGAGCTCTCTGCATTGCTTTAGTCAGCATTAAGCAGACATGTGACTTTTTGGACTCCAGTGTATATTCAGTAAGTATCCACTTAACCCTTTCATCTGTAAATACTCCTTTCTACGCCTCTGTAATAACCACTCCTTGAAACTATTGTGATAAATAGAGCATTTGCTCCTATAGGAGCAAATGCTCTATTTATCACAATGGTTTCAAACTACAAAACTCTAAAATTTTACTTTCCTCTAGTAAGTGCTCCATTTGTGTAGATTCATTCAAAGAGGTTGGGTCTAAAAATAGCCAATGGAGGAATGGGTTAAAGCTTTTTTTATACAATGTTTTCTGCACTTTTAGGGATCTCATGGACAACAAGGTGTTCTTCCAGCATCCTGACCTGATGCGGGCTCTGTGTTTGCACGAGACTGTCATGCAGCTCATGGTGAACACCCTAAACAAAGCCCAGCAACAACAGTCAGCAGCGGGTGGAGAAACCAGTATGACTGGCCAAAGACGAACCTCCATGGCCATCCCTGGGTTGGAACATAACATAGTTGAACAGAGCAAGGTAGGCATGCATCACACCCCTAAACTAGGCAGCCAGCACTTACACCAAACACACATTATGGCAGGATTCTTCAAAAAGATTACGATGCTGTGGAAATTTGTTTTTGAGTCATGAAAAGTTATTTTCTATAAACAATTTGGTTTTATGTTTATAGAATAGTTACAACCATATTAATAGATACAAAACAAAATGGCTAGTTTTGCTGCATAATTAACCCTTCGCTTGCTGAATTTTAAAATACATATCTCCTTCTTTACCCATGCCCTGTTGTATAATTACATATTATCTTCGCTGTGTACAAGTAGTTCGCTGTGCAATCACTGCTGTGGAGTGCATTGGTTGCACAATCAACTTGTAAATAGTGCAGACCCTGATGAGACGGCTCCTGCAGGAGCTGTCTCATCTGGGTCTTCACTATTTACAGGTAGGTATATTGACGCGAATAGCAAGCGAAGGGTTAACATTGGGAATATGATATCTCTAATCACTGTTTATAATCTTGGCCTGTCAGAAATGAAACTAACTAAAATATATTGGATTATTATGAAGCACCTTTCGAAGAATCCTCTTGCACCCTGATGCACATTTGTTATGTGCACTGTTGTCATGTGACATAATACATGCATATAATTATCATTGTCTTCCCACTCATTAGAATTAACTCTTTACTCCATAAATATGCCTTTCTACGCCTTCGTAAACAGAGAAGACCCAGATCAGATGGCTCCTATAGTAGTAATCAGGCTCTGCTCTGTTTGCGTATGATATACATGTAATATAGATATGGTTCTGCAGTTTCTGCCATTGCCAAAACTTCCCGTATCCATGTGTCATTATAAAAATTAATTTAATTAGTATTCATGATGTAATTATTTCTTACATGAATATTCATGGGGAAAAGGGTTAATACTTTCACTGCTAGTGGTCTTAAAATGGCAGAGAATACATTTCTTATATATTTTACATGACATTAACCATTTATTCTTTAGATACACCTGTAAAAGGCATTTTCAAACTGAGTAGACCAAGATCAGACAGCTCCAATAGGATGTCTACTCAGGGTCTGCTCTGGTTGCATATGGAATAATATAGAGCTGATTCTTCATTGTTTCTGCCATGGCAAAAAAAAGAATTCTGTGTTTGCATGCCATTGTATAATCTAATTATCATTCATGATGTTATTAATTCTAACATGAATATTTATGGAGTAAAGAATTAAGCAATATTTGAAAGCAATGCAGACCTTGATGAGAATGCTCCTACAGGATCCCTCTGATCTGAATATCAGAGGCCTAGTTAGCCCATTCCCTGATATTGACGACTTTTGACGACTCTGTAAAAGTCACTTTGTGAAACCATTGTGACAAACAGAGCATTTGCTCCTATAGGAGCAAATGCTCTTTTTATCACGATGGTTTCAAATTACAAAATTCTAAAAAATTCCGTTTCTCTAGTAAATGCTCCTTTTCGGTAGATTTATTCAAAGAGGTTGTATCTTAAAATAGCCTATGAGGTAATGGGTTAATCTGCCTACATTAACCCTTTACTGCATGAGTATTCATGTAAGAGTAATGATATCATGAATATTAACCCATTACCTCATAGGCTGTTTTTAGATCCAACCAGTTAGAATAAATCTACCGAAAAGGAGCATTAATTAGAGAAAAGGACATGTTTAGAATTTTGTAGTTTGAAACCATTGTGATAAATAGAGCATTTGCTCCTATAGGAGCAAATGCTGTATTTATCACAATGGTTTCACAAAGTGACTTTAACAGAGTCGTCAAAAGTCATCAGTATGAGGGAATGGGTTAACCCATCTGTGTCTACTCTGTTTGCAAAGGCATGAAAATGCGTTTGTATGAAGGAAAGGGTTAACACATTTGCAAACAGAGTAGATCCTGATCAGACAGCTTCCATAGGTGCTTTGTAATCAGCGTCTGCTTTGTTTGTTTATAGAATATCTTAGATCAAATTCTAGACTTTATCATGGCAATGTATTCTTTTATTTAAATTATCAAAAGCAGGGTCAATTAATAGTCTTAATGGTTGGAGCAAAGGGGTTAAGAATGTGACTTAAGCTCAATTTGGCTTTGAAAGAGTTGAGAACTGCCACATGCGTGTGTTTGTAATCTCACCAACACGGTTGTTTATCCATGCACTTGTTTTCTTACCCGACTGTTTGCAAGATTTTATCTAAGTGTACATTTAAACCCTTTGAATGTGAGAAAAGAGTGTACTGTTATATATGCAAGCAGTGAAGACCCAGATCAGAGGGCTCCTAGTGGAGCTCCTAGTGCCTCCTAGTGGAGCTCCTAGTGCCTCCTAGTGGAGCCCTCTGATCTGAGTCTGCACTGCTTGTCATTTAGAAACCTAGCGAATTTAATCCTTTTATACTGAGTAGATTGTATAGATAGACACTAATGGGCTATCCTGCTTTGAATAATCGGCATTCAGAGGGTTAACCCTTTCCTCCATTGGCTATTTTTAGACCCAACCTCTTTGAATGAATCTACCGAAAAGGAGCATTTACTACAGAAAACGAAAATGTTATAATTGTGCAGTATAGAAACCATTGTGATAAATAGATCATCTATGGAGCAAATGCTCTATTTATCACAATGGTTTCAAGAAGAGGCGTAGAAAGGCGTATTTTTGGAGGAAAGGGTTATACAAAACTTTATTGATCATGCATTTTTTTATGATTGTTGATTTTATTTTTTTTTGTTAAATAAAAATGCATTTTTACTAATTAATGCAATATGCGTGTTCTGCTAACTTTGACACCTGTATACCAGTGTATATAATTATGTTATAATGTTAATTGAACCTTTTGAAGTCAAATGAATTTCATCTGCTGAAATTTTTGTCTGCTTCAGATTTCAAAGTGGTGTTTTCTTTTCTTTACAAAAATATTATCAGTGACAATGAGTTTAGATTTTGAAGAGATGTGGAGTAAAAACTCATCTCCTCCAGATCCAAACTGTTTGATAAGGATTTCATGGATTTCGCCTAAATGCGGTGAAAGAGTTAACCCATTCCCTCATAGGCTATTTTTAGATCCAGTCTCTTTGAATAAATCTACCGAAAACGAGCATTAACTGGAGAAAAGAATATTTTTTAGAATTTTGTAGTTTTGAAACCTTTGTGATAAAAAGAGCATTTGCTTTTAAGGAGCAAATGCTCTATTTATCACAGTGGTTTCAAAAAGTCACTTTTACAGAGGCGTAGAAAGTTTCACATAGTGTTGAAAAGGTTAACATAAGATGAAATCTTTGGCTTGGGTTTGTGGTTACTATCGGGCTAGATCTGGATCACATGCATTTTCCTGGTTCCTTTTTTATAAATACAATGCACTAAATTCAAAATTCTCTTTGAAATACATTAAAAAAAAGCAAACTTTGAAATATGTTCTATAAAATTATATTATTGATTATTGATAATCATGAAATATATCTTAGGAATAAACTAACCCTTTAGATTGGCCAATGCATCAGTATGTAACGTGTTCCACTTTGCTAAGAGGCTAAAGGATTGATTTGAATAGATGTCTCTGCATGCCAGCGGCAAGTCATGATAATAGATGCAAATACTTTGACTCCAGAATGATGAGATACGAGTAATATTCTGTTCGATACTCCCGACTGTATAATTGTTAGGAAATGGAGAAAAGACCAGTTTGCAAATAGAAGCAGACGTCTTTTGCAGATGGCAGTTACTTTTTGTGCAAAGAGTTAACCCTTTCCCTCATATAAACGCCTTTTCACACATTTGCAAACAGAGTAGATCCAGATCAGACGTCTCCTATAGGAGCCGTCTGATCAGGGTTTGGACATGCTATAGATCTGATTCTACATTTTTTGTAAAAGCAAGAAATCACTTTGAAAGGTTTATATTATAAAAATTGAGCTAATAAATATTCATATTGTCATTATTACTTACATGAATAATGAACAGGGAAAGGGTTAAGTCTTTACAGTATTTTCATGTGAAGGTCATTACCATGCTCTCACCTACTGTTCTCTCTTACGTTGGCTTGCTTCTGTTGGCCTTTGTTGTATTATTATACATGTACCTACTGGCTTTGGCTTAAATGTGTTGTTACGGTAACAGAATTTGTCCATGGCACTATTACAGCAAACATCAATATTTTATTACTTATATCTCTAATAAATAAATATATTCTGAACAATTTTCATTCATTTTTTATCCCAAAATTTACAAGCACATTTTTCTTCATATTGTTTTTTTTTGCTATTTGATAAATCTCTTGACAAAATATTTGTCATTTTGATAAATTTCTTTACAAAATGTTTGTCAGAATTCTTGATTTTATTTTCATTCTCTGATTCAAAGCATGTTGCATTTTTTTTGTAAGAGATGTTTTTTTGTTATTTAAATCTGCAGGTCAGCACTTTATATTCCTCTTTGTGCAGTTAGCCTAACACGTTTTATTTTCTTGCCTTAAATTATATTTACCTAAATCTGATTTGCACATTATTGGTAATGTTAGCTCTAAAATAGTAGAAGTTTATGCCGATGAATTTGTATTGACACAATTTCAAACAATTTGTTTCATAGAACAAAAATTGTTAGGTTTTACATTTCCTTTGTTTTTAATATCTTATTAAGGTGAATGTCATTTTGCACACAGTTTAGGTTCATACCAGCATTTGCTTGTAGATCAGCCATCAAATCAGGGTCTTAACCCATTCCTCCATAGGCTATTTTTAGATCCATCCTCTTTGAGTGAATCTACCGAAAAGGAGCATTAACTAGAGAAAAGGATTTGTTTTAGAAATTTGTAATTTGAAACCATTGTGATAAATAGAGCATTTACTCCTCTAGGAGCAAATGCTCTATTTATCACAATGGTTTCAACAGATGACTGTTGCAGAGGCGTCCAAATGCGTCAATATGAGGGAATGGGTTAAAACAGGGGTTAAATCAAGGTCTCAAATTAGTTCATTGTTTCGTAACCGTTTACTTCATAAATATGCCTTTGCAGACAGAGTAGACCCAGAACAGACAACTCCTATAGGGGCTGTCTGATCAATGGCCTGCTCTGTTTTGTTATGGGATGATATACAGTAAAATCTCTCTATAATGGCCACTAAGTTGTGTTGATTAGTTGGTATTTAAGGCAGGTGGCTGCTTAAAGCAAGGTGAAAGTAAAACAGAACGCTCATGATAGGAGCGTTATGTTTTACTTTCACCTTGCTTAAAGGAGCCACCTGCATTTAACACTAAATATTTGATTTAATTTAGTGACCGTTATAGAGAGGTTTTTATTGTACATATGATTCTACAATTACTGTAATGGCCAAACTCTTGTGTCCATTAGCCAATATAAAAAATGATCTAATTAATATTCATGTTGTCATAATTTATGATATGAATATTCATGGAGTAAAGGGTTAAAGGAATATTCATGGTGTCTTTGGTTAACCCATTCCCTCATAGTGACGCCTTTTGATGTGCCCCTGCAAAAGCCATCTGTTGAAAACATTTAGGAGCAAATGCTCTATTTATCAAAATCGTTTCAAACTACAAAAAAAATCCTTTTCTCTGCTCCTTTTCGGTAGATTTATTCAAAGAGGTTGGATCTAAGAATAGCCTATGAGGGAATGGGTTAAGAGTAAATAGGGTGATCAGAAGTTGTATCAAGTCTCTAGCAAGAGTGTCTGGCCCTGGATCTGCACAGTTTGCTCAATGACACAAGCAGCTTTTTCTAGTGGCCCTGCTTATACGAATGTCTTATATACACTGGTATTAGGTGATCAAGGGCTCTGGCTGTCTATTGTTATCTTAGAACTTAGTTTGTTGGCCCTTTACTTGATCGATACCCTTTTGTGCGTCTTAGCAAACAAAGCAGACCCAGATCAGACAGCTCCTCTCGGAGCTGTCTGATCAGGGTCTGCTCTGTTTGCTTATGGATTAATATAGATCTAATTCTACAGTTTCTGCCATAGTCGAAAATTATTGCGTTTATATGCCATTATAAGTATTACTAATGAATATTCATGATTTAATTATTTCTTACTTGAATTTTCCTGAGGTGAAGGGTTGATTTTATACTCACACATTTACACCCTGCCAAACAAATGTGTTTAGCAGGGATTTGATATTGGAGTCACAATGTTGGTCATCAAATGTGTTTAGCAGGGATTTGATATTGGAGTCACGATGTTGGTCATCGAATGAGATCTATTGAAGTATTTGTACACCATCGATCAATTGTATGATATATTGATTTACCATGTCAAATCGTATGATCACCTGGGCAAGTTTATGATTAATAATCTGGGCAAAGTTATGATAATATGTGAGCTAAATTTTTATAGTATAAAATTTTCAAGCGAATTGTTTGCCTTAATAAAAACTGTAGGATCAAATCTATATCATGTCTTAAGCTCCTCTAGGAGCTGTCTGATCTTGGTCTACTCTGTTTACAAATGTGTGAAAATGTGTTTATATGAAGGAAAAGAGTTAAAGATATTTCAGTTTACGCATCTCATCTATTCGTCTAACGACCGGATAGTTGGAGTTTCTCATTAGTACCATTATAATGAATAGTCGCAGCTGCTAGATTGATGGAGAAATGAAAAATATTCCGTTAGTGCCATCTATGTCCAAACTATTTACAATGTTTATCCAAAGAGTTAATCCTTTACCTAATTAAGACATTTTTTCATGCCTTTGCAAACAGGGTAGACCCAGAACAGATGGCTCCTATAGGGTCTACTCTGTTTGCTTACGAATAGTATAGACATGACTCTAAAAAAAATTTTACGAAGCCCAAAACTTTTCTTCTTCATCAAAGTATTGCGGTAATTAATAATCATACTATTTTTCCTATATTTCTTACATGAACATTCAACGGTTAAAGGTGATTGTGCTTTCTTGAAGACTGGGGTATTGTGGGAGGTGATTTGAATACTGCTCTTCAGTGTATTGCGGGAGGTGATTTGAATACTGCTCTTCAGTGATAGTGCTACAGTTGCACTTCGATATCTCGAACTTCATGGAAACATACAAATTACTTCCGAGATATCAGAGGTTCCAGTCATATGATTTCGAATCTGAACAATTTCTCAAGTTCACAGCTTATTGCAGGTCTAAAGTAATGCTGAAAGCTCCAAAGTTCGTAGCTTAATGCAGATCTAAAGTAATGCTGAAAGCTCCTCTAGGAGCTTTCAGCATTACTTTTGATCTGCATTAAGCAGTCACATGTGTTTCTAGATATGAGCAATGATACATTTATGAACAATTCTGTATTGTAAATTTTGGAAGGAAAAAACTTTTACTTCGAGTTATCCTGAAGGTTGAGTTATCCGATGTCGAGATCTCAAAGTTCAACTGTACTTTTTACAATTTGGCATGTTCATTTTTTTGTACTTATTGCTGTTTGATATTACACAAGCCAACACTGATGGAGATTCTTAGTAAACATGGTTCAGTTAAGAACTTCATGGTAAGTCCCGACTCTTCATACGTCAGTCAATGTGCCGCAACGCCTCTGTGTCATCTGCTGTATAACTCTGTACCAAGTTTGATTCATATCTTCCCATTATCACATCACATTGTGTCCATCATTACTCACTATGACCAGGTATTTCAGAGGGGATCTTATTGCATACAAAACTTAACTTTAGACCCAGATCAGACAAACAACTGTAAATTTTGATGGATGTCAAACAATGCAGACGCTTATTAGACACTGCATCATAGATGTGGCAACTTGTCTGAGAATACAGTTAGACCTCTCTAAACTGGTATTCTAGTAGAGAAGAATTTAGATACTTTTAGGCAGGACTGGCTGCTTAACCCTTTTCCTGTTCTATGTTTATTACAAATTTCCATACATACTGATATTTGTGGACAGAATAGTTATAATAAAATATGGAAGGTGGAGCATTGTAGCCATTTTCGAAAGTAAAGAAACAGATCTATCAAATTTCATTAGCAAACAGAGTAGACCCTGATCTGACGACTCCTAGAGGAGCCATCTGATATGGGTCTACTCTGTTAGCAAATGCATGAAAATGCGTTTATATGAGGGTTAATGCAGGGTGAAATTTTTATCCTGCATTAAGCTGCCACCTGTCTCCAAGACCGATATTTATACTAAATCTACTGTGTGGTTTAGGGAGGTTTTACTGTATACTGTTCACAATGCAATAAAATCTTCCCAAAGAGCTGCTCAGAAATTATTAAATTTCCCATGAATAATTATAGTTTATATTGCTATATAATAGGACAGTGGATATGATAATATTGATAGGGGAAATGATTTGGGTGGTGTGCGGAGACAGGAAGTAGATTGGACTTCTAAAAATGTCCTTAATTTTCCTTCGCAGCCGGTTGAGGATCTTTAACCCTTTACACCATAAAAACACCTTTCTACGCCTTTGTAAACAGAGTTGGAGCCGTCTGATCAGGGTCTGCTCTGTTTGCTTATGATATATAGATGTGATTCTACAGTTTTTCCCAAGGTCTAACATTCCACTGTCCATGTGCTATTATAAGGGTTCATCTTATTAATATTCATAACATCATTATTTCGTTCATGAATATTCATGGAGAAAAGGGCTAAGATAATCTAATGAGATGGATTTAATGGAGGAATGAAAACAAAAATGTTGAAAAGTGTTCAGGTTACACCTTTTATTTGGAGAGCTACATTTGCCAGCATTTGATGGCTTTACACACACTATTGTAACTAAAAGGTTAAGTGTTTGAACAGTGATGACCTTTACAAACTATTTGGATCCAGATGAGATGTCGAGTAACTCCGCATCTCATCAGTATCCAAATTGCATGAAATTGGGAAAAAATGGAAGAAAACATTGTTTTTAGAATTAACCCATTTCCTTCATATAAATGCCTTTTCACGCATCTGCAAACAGAGTAGACCCAGATCAGATGGTTCCTATGGGAGCCGTGTGATCAAGGTCTGCTCTGTTTGCTAATGGAATTTGATAGTTCTGTTTCTCTACTTTCTAAAATGACTACGGTGTTCCACTTACCATTTATTTCATTATAACTATTCTGTCCCTGAATATACGGTAGGTATTAAAATTTGGAATAAATATAAAACAGGGAATGGGTTAAAGAAGAGGACAATTTTGGTAATGCTTATAGATATTAAAGAATATGGTTTCATTAATTTTGCGTTAAGCTCTCAAATGCAGCAACCAACTGTTTGACTGGCTGACAATGATGACCCAACTTTGAAGTGATATGGGAAAGGTTTATTGAATCACACAGAAGCTCTGTTCCCTGATATTGTTGAGACTATTTCAGTATATTGTTTCCATGGTATTGGTGTGCTCTGTAAACTGGTGGTCAATGCTTGCTTTACATACAGTAGAGGTCAAGAAAATAGTCCTCGTATTTTCGTACAATTATTCTTCCCAGTTGCAGTTGTTAGGATGGCATTTTAGCAAAGTAAAATACTGACTTGAGTGTTTGAGGAGAGGTGACGATGATTATTACCTTACCTTTAGTATGGGGTATTTAGTAGTACCCCGTTTTTGCATGCGTACATGTTTTGTCCAAAATATTTCATAACAGGCCTATGCATTTAGTGAATGTGTAGTTTAGCACGGAGAAAATATTTTTGAAAATTGATAGTGTATTACAAAAAAAACCCTGAGAAACATCTTTTATTTCTTGAGTGCTTGATAATTGAACACTTTATTCCATAAATACACCTTTCTATGCCTCTGTTATAGTCACTTCTTGAAGCCATTGTGATAAATAGAGCATTTGCTCCATAGGAGCAAATGCTCTATTTATCACAATGGTTTCAAACTACAAAATTCCAAAATTTTACTTTTCTCTAGTAAATGCTCCTTTTAGGTAGATTCATTCAAAGAGGTTGGCTCTAAAAATAGCTTATGAGGTAATGGGTTAACACTTTATTTAATGAAATAATGATCCTATGAATATTGATTAGCTGAATTTTCATAATGGCATATAAGCTTTTTGAATATGGTAGGAGCTATAGATTTAGATTTTTATTGTATACTAAGCAAACAGAGGAGACCCTGATCACACTCTGTACTGTATATACTTTGTTTCCAAATCCATAAATATTATGTCTTAACCCTTCGCTTGCTATTCGCGTCAATATACCTACCTGTTAATAGTGAAGACCCAGATGAGACAGCTCCTGCAGGAGCTGTCTCATCAGGGTCTGCACTATTTACAAGTTGATTGTGCAACTAGTGCACTCCACAGCAGTGATTGCACAGCGAAATACGTGTACACAGTGAAGATATATGTAATTATACAACAGGGCATGGGTAAAGAAGGAGAAATGTATTTTAAAATTCAGCAAGCGAAGGGTTAATCAAGTAAAGGGTTAACCCTTTACTCCATTCATATAGTGCCTTTCTATGCCTTTGCAAATGGAGGAGATCAAGATCAGTCAGCACCTATAGGAGCTGTCTGATCAGGGTCAACTCTGTTTGCTTATGAAATAACAGAGATATGATTCTTCAGTTTCTGCCATGGCCAAAATTTCCTGTGTTAATATGCTGTAATTAAAATAAAACTAATTATTATTCATGATGTCATTTTTTTCTTACATGAATATTCATGGAGTAAAGGGTTAACCCTTTTCCTCATACAAATACGTTTCACACATTTACAAACACGGTAGACCCAGATCTGACGACTCCTATAGGAGTCATCTGATCAGAGTCTGCTCATTTTGCTTATGGAATTTGATAGATCTGTGTCTTTAGTTTCTAAAATGGCTACAGTGCTACTATTTGGTCCATGAAATTGGACCAAGTATGGAACAAGGAAATGGATAAGGCAACAATTATGTTAGAAACCTAGTCATTGCATGGATACTGGCTACTATTCTGATACCTAATATAATTATGTCATTGCATGTTACCAAATCTGAGGACCGTTTGTTTTACTATTTCATTGAATTGCATGTTTATTTTCATGCCTAGTCCCTTTACTTCATGAATATTCTTGTAAGAAATAATAATATACAAAATGTAATGTATATTGATCAGATGATTTTTAGCTCATCTGTTTTCGAAGAAAAAGGTCGAACTATTGTGATCACTGGGTCATAGGCGTTTTTGTAGGTGTAGGTTTTGGAGTCGTCGGCGGCGGCATCATGCAAAAACATTAATGTAGCTGATTAATCAAAAAGTATAAGAGGTATCAACATGAAACTTCATAGGTTGGTAGATCTCTTTGAGGAGAAGTGTATGCAGTGGACAAGCACCCAATCAGACGAGCATTGGTGCCGCACGCAGCTCTTGTTTTATAATTACGAAAACAAGAAATTTTGGCCATGAGGGAAACTATAGAATCATCATCTACCATGTATATTGTTCCATTAGCAAACAGAGCAGACCCTGATCAGACGGCTCCTATAGGAGCCGTCTGATCTTGGTCTACTGTGTTTGCAGATGCGTGAAAACACGTTTCATATGAGGGAAAGGGTTAACTGATGAATGTTCATGTCAGAAATTAATGTACATGTACCTGTTAGCTGATTTTTATAATGGTACATAAACACAACATCATTTTACCATGGCAGAAATTGTATAATAAGATCTATATAATTCCATTAACAAACACAGCAGAGCCTGGTCAGAAAGCTTCTAGAGGTTTATAAAAAAAATAACCCTTTCCCTGTTCTATATTAAGGCCAAATTTCAATACCTACTGAATACTCATTAACAAAGTAATTATAAAGAAATATGGAAGATGGAACATTGTAGATATTTTAGAAAGCAAAGAAACCAGATCTTTCAAATTCTATTAGCAAACAGAGCAGACCCTGATCAGACGGCTCCTCTAGGAGCCTTCTGATCTGGGTCTACTCTCTTTGCAAATGCATGAAAATACATTTATATGCGGGAAAGGGTTAACCCATACCTGATTCCTTTTGATGCTTTTGTTAACAGAGTTGACCCAGATCAGACAGCTCCTGAAGGTCTGATTGTGCAGTTTCTGACATGACCATGACTGTGTTCTTATTATTTTTGAAATATTTGTAATGCTTCTCATTTGTAGAATTTTTATGCCCCCCCCAATGATAGGCATATAGTAATCACATTGTCTGTCCTTCCGTCTGTTGCTCTGTCCATCCGTCTGTCCTTCCATCCATCCGTCGGTCCCAAATTTCATGTCCCTTCTATAACTTTTTTATCTGTGAATGGATTTCAAAATAACCTGGCACAAATGTTCACCACACAAAGACAATGTGTTGCGTTCAACTCCCTGATCCATGGGTCAAAGGTCAAGGTCATCCTTTAGGGTCAAAGGTTGGGGCATAAGTATTTCACAAACACACTCTTGTTTGTTTTCGAAAACCATAGTCCGAGTGTCAAACACTGGACCCTGATGAGATGCCAAGTTACCTGGCATCTTATCTTGATTCTAGCTGTATGAATAAGTTATCACAGATCACCATTAGTGTGAAAAGAGGTAAAAAACCACATTTACTTCCCTGATCTCCTTGTAGTTCAATTATCCCTTTTTATCTCGTGAATAGATGTGTAAGAGATAAGAACAATGGAATATTAACCAACCTCTTTGAATAAATCTACCAAAAAGGAGCATTAACTAGAGAAAAGAAAAAAAAAAGAATTTTGTAGTTCTGAAGTTCTGAAACCATTGTGATAAATAGAGCATTTGCTCCTTAGGAGCAAATGCTCTATTTATCACAATGGTTACAAAAAGTGACTTTTACAGAGGTGTAGAAAGAAGTATTAATGGAGGAAATGGTTAATTGGCAGACTTTTAGTAATGACATCGTGAACAAGGGAATATTTTACCCTGGCTGAAACTGTGAAATCAAATCTGTATTATATCATAAATTATATCATAAGCAAACAGAGTGGAAGCTGATTAGACAGCTACAACAGGAGCTGTCTGATCTGGGTCTACTCTGTTTGCGAAGGCGTAGACAGGTGTCTCTATGAAATAAAGGATCATGTAGTTAAGATGAAGTAAGATGTACTTGGTAGATAACCCTTTCCCTGATGAATATTCATGTAGAAAATAATGATGTCATGAATATTAATAAGATTATTTTTTATAATGGCATATGAACACAGGACATTTTGGCTCAGGCAGAAGCTGTAGAATCAGATCTATATTACACCATAAGCAAATGGAGCAGACCCCTGATCAGACGGCTCCTATTAGGTTCTGGGTCTACTCTGTTTGCAGATGCGTCAAAATGTGTTTACCTAAGGGAAAGGGTGGGTTAACTCATTCAGTGTATGCTTGAGTGTTGTACTCATATGCAGATGTAATTTTATAGGTTTAGGACTTTAACTCATTCCCTCATATTGACGCCTTTTGACGCCTCTGCAAAAGTCACCTGTTGAAACCATTGTGATAAATAGAGCATTTGCTCCTATATGAGCAAATCCTCTATTTATCACAATGGTTTCAAATTACAAAATTCTAAAATAATTTTCCGTTACTCGAGTTAATGCTCCTTTTCGGTAGATTTATTCAAAGAGATTGGTTCTAAAAATAGCCTATGAGGGAATGGGTTAATAATGTTTGTTTATCAAATATTTTACCTTTTTTTTTTACGCTAGTCTTCTTTAAAATCCCACCTTCCTGTATGAGGCTTTGAATGTTTTTCTTTGCTAACCCTTTTAATGCTGAATTTTCAAAGTGGAATGATCCATCATTGTTCAATGGAAGATTCCATTCATTATGAAAGGGTACGATTTGCATGAGGATTTTGAAGTACAAACAGTGCAGACTTATCAGAGGGCTCATCTTTGAGCCTTTGTATCTGTGGTTTACACTTTTTGCAAATGCCAGTACCTTTAAACCCCTCTAAACCGGTATTTTATAGGTCTTTTATGGCAGGTGGTTGCTTAATGCAGGGTGAAAGTCTTTTGGGAGTTTTCTGATGACTTTGACCTTGCATTATTAAGCAGCCACCTGTGTTTAAAGACTGGTATATATACTTATTTATCTGTCCAGTTTTGAGGGTGGTTACTGTACACCCATTTCGTTTCCAGCATTAAAAGGATTAATTCAACAAAGTTTTTCATAATCCTTCTTTTATTTTTATGTTTATCTATTTCGAAATATTTTTTGATACATGTTGATGCTAACATTAGCTCTGCACTAATCTTCAGTATAGAATTTTGTCTTCAACTTTTACAGAAGCAATGCTTGTGTATAATAACATGATCTTTTTCAGATCTAACAATGGTAGATAACAAATATTCAAATGAAATTTAATGAGATTTTTGTTTAACCCTTTACTTCATAATCTGGACTTTGAATTCTGAGTGTATCAAGATCGGACAACTCCAGCAGGAGCTGCCTGATCAGGGTGTGTTCTATTTGGTTGTGTTACAGATCTGATTCTCTATTGCGCCATGACAATACATTTCCTTATCTTACATTTTGTAATACAAAAATTAATTAACTCTTTCTTCCATAAATATGCCTTTCTACGCCTCTGTAATAGTCACTTCTTGAAATCATTGTGATAAATAGAGCATTTTCTCCATAGGAGCAAATGCTGTATTTATCACAACGATTTCAATACTACACAATTATAACATTTTCCTTTTCTCTAGTAAATGCTCCTTTTTGGTAGGTTCATTCAAAGAGGTTGGGTCTAAAAATAGCCGATGAGGTAATGGGTTAATATTCATAATAGGTGGGGTCTTGCCTGAAAATTCATCAAGTAAAGGATCTGTTTATCCCAGATTAAGATATTATTAAAAGTTGCCTCTAGGCGCCGTCTGATCTGGGTCTTCTCTGTTTGCAAATGCATGTAAACATGTTTACATGAGGGAAAGGGTTAATCCTGTATATGGTGAATACTTATTTATGACTTTGTGAATATTATCATAGCAACAGATAAATATGCATACTCAAATACTAAAATTGTCATTTCTCCACCAAAGCCTTTGTTGTGACCATTCTTTAGGATCGTCTCAAAGAAATATCTTAATTTACACATCTTTATCTGGACCTAGTTTACACATCTTATCTGGACCTTAAATCATTTAGAATAATTTTTCTGTTGGCACAAGGAGGCAGCAGTTTTTGGCCATTGTAGAAACTGTAGAATCAGATTGATATTGTTTCAAAAGCAAACAGAGCAGATTCTGACTAGACGTCTCATACACGGGTCATGTCACATTGGTCTGCTCAGTTTGCAAAGATGTGAAAAGGCATATTTATCAGGTAAAGGGTTAAGCAGCCACTGATTTTCAATGACACCGTTGTTTACTTACTGGTATTAGTGGTCATTTTAGAGACGTTCTGCAGTAATTTTTAATTACAGAAGAGTCTCGCTATTGCGGCTGCATAGGAGTCTGTAAAAGCAGGTGGTTGCTTAATGCAGGACAAAAGTAATGCAGGAAACTCCTATCTGAGCTTTCTGCATAACCTTTGTCCTGCATTAAGCTATCTTACCACTTATTTTAACCCATTCCTCCGTAGGCTATTTTTAGATCCAACCACTTTGAATAAATCTACCGAAAAGGAGCATTAACTAGAGAAAAGGATTTTTTTTTAAAGAATTTTGTAGTTTGAAACCATTGTGATAAATAGAGCATTTGCTCCTATAGGAGCAAATGCTCTATTTATCACAATGGTTTTAACAGGTGACTTTTACAGAGGCATAAAAAAGGCATATTTATGGAGGAAAGGGTTAAAATTTAGAATTACATGACTGTAGACTTCTTTTGTAAGGTCATATTTAGCGAGACTTTCCTGTATTTCATCTAAATCCTGAGCTGTACTCTGTAAGATCTGATGACAAAGTTTGTTTATTTTGTTTGTGCAGGATGCTGCTGCAGAGATGGTAGTGATGTGCTGTAGGTTCCTGTGCTATTTCTGCCGCACCAGTGGGCAGAACCAGAGTGCCATGTTTGAACACCTCAGCTACCTGCTTGACAACAGCAGCATGTTGTTAGGTAAGTTATCAAAGGGAGATCACTTTTATGTATTTCAAAGGAGAGAACTCTGTGTAGAAATTTATAGGATTTTTATAAGTAGCATAAGGGTTAGAGGTAGAGAAAGTTTTGAATGGAGAAAATCATGTCATAATTCAACTTATGTATATACTATGCTTAACCCTTTACTCCATGAATATTCATGTTAGAAATAATGATGTCATGAATATTAATAAGATTAATGTTTATAATGACAAATGAACACAGGATGTTTTGGCCAGCACAGAAAACTGTAGAATCATATCAATATTATTTCATAAGCAAACAGAGCAGACCCGGATCAAATGGCTTCTACAGGATCTGGGTCTGCTCTGTTTGCAGGTGTAGAAAGGTGTTCGTATGGAGTAAAGGGTTAATGTTTTAGCCTGCTAGCTGCAGAGTCACCTATGCAAACAGTTTGGATCCAGATAATACTGACATTTACTCATTTTGTGACTCATTTTCTTTTGATAGCTCGGCCTTCACTGAGAGGCTCCTGTCCCTTGGATGTGGCCTACTCCTCTCTCATGGACAACAATGAGCTGGCCCTGGCCCTTAGAGAGGCCCACCTGGAGAAAATCGCTGTCTACCTGTCCCGCTGTGGACTCCAGTCTAATGCTGAGCTCCTGGAGAAGGGCTATCCAGATGTAGGCTGGGACCCAGTGGAGGGGGAGAGATACCTGGACTTCTTCAGATTCTGTGTCTGGGTCAATGGTAAGTCATTCTGTTTTGGTCTTTCCTTCATGAATATTTATGTCCCCAAAAGGAAGTGTGGGTACATATTGTATTTACTCTTTTTCTTATTGTTATTATTATTCTTTCTTCTTCTTCTTTTGCCATGAACTTGTCAGACACATTTCCCTGCAAGTAATAGTCCGAATGTAATGAAACTTCACATGAACATGGTTGGTTATGTACAGATGTGCATTGCACTTGGTTTTTTAGCTCATTTGTATTTCGAAAAAGGGCTACAAAAGAACAGACAAACATTTGCACTGGCATGCTCTGGTTAAAAAATTGCCATAGTGACAGAATTATGGCCTCTATTGATGGCCTATAATTGGACACAATTTAGATATAATTGAATGAAACTTAGATATTATTAGATTATGCTGAAAATGGTATGTTGGGATATTTCGGTAGTCCAAATTGATTGTTATTTCGAAGTATTGCCATGATGACCTGTCTAAAAGTAATTCAGGTTTAGAGGGTTTTATTGTATATGAACACAAGATATTTTTGCTTTGGCAGAAACTGTAGAATCATATCTAATAAGCAAACAGAGAAGACTCCGATCAGACATTTAAGACAGGAGCCATCTGATTTGGGTCTACTCTGTTTGCAAAGTCATGAAAAGGCATCTCTATGAGGATTGTGTTCAAAACCGTTACGATTCAAAATGTTCTTCCTGATCTCCATAGGAGAGACCGTGGAGGAGAATGCCAACCTTGTAGTGAGACTGCTCATTCGAAGGCCTGAGTGTCTTGGCCCTGCACTGAGAGGAGAGGGTGGTGGCCTTCTTAAAGCCATGAAAGATGGGGTCAGGATGTCAGAACAGATCTCAGCAGCACGTGATGGAGCCTCCTGCATGTTCCTGTCAGCCATGAATGATGATGACGATACTGGAGGCAAATACCTCTTCCAGAGGTGAGTTTAGCCTTAACTTAATGAATATTCATGTAAGAAATAAGAAATAATGACATTATGAGTATTTATTAGCTGATTCTTATAATTATGTATGAAACCTAATATGTGGGTCATGATAGAATCTATGGAATCAGATCTATATTATTCCATAATCTAACAGAGCAGACCCTGATCAGGTAATTCCTATAGGAGTGCAACATATGGAGGCAAACATTTTTAGGGGTGACTTATTAAGGTCAAGGTCATATATCAAAGGTCATAAAAAATTAATACGGGTCAAATTTAGATTGGCAATAATTTTGTTGTCATTCAACATGCATGCTTCAAACTTGGCATGCATGTGCAACTTATGGAGGCGCACATTTTGGGGGTGACTAATTAAGGTAACAAACCCACGAACTATGATGAGCGAACGGTTAAATCCATATAAGATACCAATAATCATAACAACAAATGTTTGACAAGAGATTAAATAATAATTTTGAAGCGAGCGATAAAAAACACTTCATTTCTTTATTTACTTTTAGCAAATTTGATTTCTCTACACTTCCCCCTGAGGATGATGAGGACTATGTTGACATGGGCGGTGCCATCTTAAACTTCTACGGAGGTCTTGTTGACCTGCTAGGTCGATGTGCTCCTGATGCTGAATCCATTAAAGCTGGGCGCAGTGACTCTTTGAGAGCCCGGGCCATCCTGAGGTCTCTGGTCTCCATGGAGGACTTGGAAGGGGTTCTAGGACTGAAGTTCATTTTGCCTGTTGGACAAGAAGGAGAAGGTATGGTGATTAGTGATTCAGACACCCAGTCTTCTGTCTCTACTGATTGTTAGCCCCATACATTCAGGAGCTGTCTAATCTGGGTCTACTCTGTTTGCAAAGGTGCCACAAGGTGTCCTATGGAGTAATGGGTTAATGCTGAACTAGTCTGTTCAGCACTATTTTGATAACTGTCACCCTTTCCCTGTTGAATATTCATGGAAGATAAATGACATCATGAATATTTATTAGGGGATTTTTTATTATGGAATCTGTACACTGCATTTGTTGGGTACTGCTAAAAATTGTGAAGTCAGTATCCATGCTTATAAAACTTTTTAGTTGAGTCTGAGTTCGTTCTCAAGTTTTGATTGGTCAGATTTGAGCCATTGCTTAAATCTGACCAATCAAAAACTTGAGAACGAACTCAGACTCAACTAACAAGCTTTATAAGCATGGACCCAGATCTGTTATAATTTCATAAACAAACACAGTAGATTCTGAGCAGATTGCTCCTACAAGGGTCATCTGATCTGGGTCTTCTCTGTTTGCAAAGGTGTGACAAAGCATTTGTATGAGGGGAAGGGGTTAAACGAAACTAACACAATAATAAATAGTGGAAACACACCCCCCCCCCAATCAGATTGAGTGCATAGCCAGAGACCCATGTTTGAAAGACTAGTCAAAGAGCTTCTGATTATGGTACTAATATTGTTATGCAACTACTTAACCCATTCCCACATAGGCTATTTCTAGACCCAACCGCTTTGAATAAATCTACCGAAAAGGAGCATTTACTGGAGAAAATGAAATTTTTAGAATTGTGCAGTTTAGAAACCATTGTGATAAGTAGAGCTTGTGCTCCTATGGAGCAAATGCTCTATTTATCACAATGGCTTCAAAATGTGACGTTTACAGGGGTGTCAAAAGGCGTCAATATGTCACTATGAACAAGAAAATATTGGCAATGGCAGAAGCTGTAACATCAGATTTATATTATTTCATAGGCAGAGTAGACAGGGATCAGACATCTCTTACAGCTGTCTGATCTGGATCTACACTATTTGCAGATAAATAGATTAAAGGTTCCAAAATTTTAATTGTTGCCTGCAACTTTTTATTTTTGTTAAAATAATTTAATAAAATGAAGAATTGAGAAGAATTGAGAAAAACTGCTAACTTAGAACTAGAGGTTGTGACAACCAGTGAAGTCACTGATCAGACAATGCATCTGGGTCCATGCTTATAAAGCTTTATAGTTGAGTCTGAGTTCGTTCTCAAGCTTTTGATTGGTCAGATTTGAGTTCTCAAGCTTTTGATTGGTCAGATTTGAGCCAAAGGCTCAAATCTGACCAATCAAAAACTTGAGAACGAACTCAGACTCAACTAAAAGTTTTATAAGCATGGACCCTGATCTGGGACTGAACATTTTGTTGTGATGCCAGTTGGCGACATTATGGCAGTGAATGAGTTAGTTTGTTAATTTTCATACTTATAGGTGTCCTTCCGCCAGGCTTACTTCCAGCTCACAAGTCTTCTGTGGTGATGTTTTTGGAGAGGGTGTATGGCATCGAGGACCAGCAGACTTTCTTCCGCCTGCTGGAGGACTGTTTCCTGGCTGACCTAAGAGCCGCAACAACACTAGACATGGTAAACAATGCTACCACTTCATCTCAATAACATTAACCTTTTACTCCATAGATATAACATTTAAGGCCTTTGCATACTGTGTAGACCCAAATCAAATGGGTCCTGTAGGAGCTTGTCTGAACAGGGTCTGCTCTGTTTGCTATGGAATAATGCAGGTCTAATTCTGCAGTTTCTGCCATGACCAAAGATTTTTGTGTTCACATGCCGTTGTAAATATTCCAGATTATTGTTGTGATATCATTAGTTGTGATATCATTAGTTGTGATATCATTAGTTGTAATATCATTAGTTGTGATATAATTAGTTGTGATATAATTATTTCTTACATAGATATCCATCATGAATATTTATTAGCTGGATTTTCATAATGTAAAATTTACAAGGGAATGTTTTGCTCTGACAAAGACTTTACACAATCAGATCTATATCATTCCATAAGCAATATTATCTTCTTTGTTTTCAGGCTGCATCTTCAGAAAATGACATGACATTGGCACTGAACCGTTACCTGTGTGGCTCGGTGTTGACCTTACTGACCAAGAACTGCCACTTCTTCCTGGAGGCTGACCACATGTCGTCCCTGCTTGAGTCCACCTTGAACACTGTGTACAGGCTGTCCAAGTGCCACTCACTCACCAAGGTCCAGCGTGAGATTGTGTCCGACTTCCTTGTTGCTTTCACAGAGTGAGTACAGTTATACAGTTATGGAGGGTTCTAACTCTTAGCACATTAAGTAATTGTAGTTAGCAAATGATTGTCATTAAGGTCGCATATTAATTATATTTTCCATTTTAGCTTAACTGTTTTTAACCCTTTACTCCCTTTGTCTGTCTTGGTTGGTTGGTTTGTTCCCAACTTTAACATTGGCGATAATTTTGTCGCAATTGCACATAGATACTTCAAACTTGGTATGCATGTGCAACTTATGGAGGCAATCTTTTTTAGGGGGGTGACTTATTGAGGTCAAGTTCAAACATTAAGATCAAAGGTCATATCGGGGGCAGTGTTTCACAAACTCCTCTTGTTATTATATAAGACCCCCTTTTTGCAGAGAGTATCTGAATAATGATCATTGAGTTAACCCATTCCCTCATATTGACGCCTTTTGACACCTCTGTAAAAATCACTCTCTGAAACCATTGTGATAGATAGAGCATTTGCTCCATAGGAGCAAATTCTCTATTTATCACAATGGTTTCAGAACTACACAATTCTAAAAGTTTCGATTTCTCTAGTTAATGCTCCTTTTCGGTAGGTTTATTCTAACAGGTTAGGTCTAAAAATAACCTATGAGGTAATGGTTTTTTGTGCTGTTATTTCAGCCAACTGAGGCCACCTATGATGGCAAAACTCCTTAGGAAGTTAGCAGTGGATGTACCAGCTCTTACAGAAAACACAGTTGTACCTTTGAGGGTAAGTAAAGCATTGCTGATATTGAATTATTACTTGCAAAGGAACTCTTTGAGTAGTTTAGTATGTTTCAATTTTGGTAGATTTCTTTATTGATTTTGTAGTCAAGTTTTAATAACTGTACATGGATATAAGTGAAAACATTATTACTTTTTATCCAGTTATATATTAAAAGCTTTCAGTCAAGTTTGTTCAACATTGTATTTATTTTAATGTTTGTTTTGATTAAAAGAAAAAAATAAAGATTTCTTCATGGACTGAATATTTTCTTTGTTTCTGAATGGTTTCAAAACTTTACAATTCTAACATTTTCCTTTCTTCCAGTAAATGCTCCTTTTCAGTAGATTTATTCAAGGAGGTTGGATCAAATAGAACCCTATGAAGAAATGGGTTAACCTAGATCTCATGAAAGACTCACCTTCTGAAACTGTTTGGTATTATACTGAGTATTGTAGGCATAGTATTTTGCTATGTTCCACAGGTTCTGACGGCCTACTATGAGAGATGTGGACGCTATTACAGTCATGGCGGGTGGGGCTCACTTGGGGCCGCCAGCGAGGAGGAGAAGAGAATGACCATGATGCTCTTCTCTGGGATCTTTGACTCACTAGCTAAAAGGGTAAGCAAGCAAAGAAACATATGCTAGATTTTCTGTATGCCTTAACCCTTTACTTCATAAATACGACTTTCTACGCCACTGTAATAGTCACTTCTTGAAAGCATTGTGATAAATAGAGCATTTGCTCCATAGGAGCAAATTAATGCTCTATTTATCACAATGGTTTCCATACTACACAATTCTAACATTTTCCTTTTCTCTAGTACATGCTCCTTTTTCGGTAGATCTATTCAAAGAGTTTGGGTCTAAAAATAGCCTATGAGGGAATGGGTTAAGCAATTTAACCTTATAGAGAAGACTTTAAACACCATTGCAAACACAGTAGACCCAGATCAGGCAATTTCAGTATATATTTCAGAATAAAAACAGTTGTAGTAATATATGTATGCTGATCTATGAGAAAGGGTATATTATTGCTGTTTTAAACCGTTACTTTAGCAAAGCACCTTTGCAAACAGTGTACATCCAGGAGCCATCTGACAAGGGTGTACATTGTACTCTGTTTGCATATTAAATAATATACATGCAGATCTGATACCTCAGTTTTTGTCATGATAAAAATAGTTGTGACCATTTGCTATTATAAACATTTAGTTCATAAATAATTCATCAAGATATTACTTGTTTAACCATTACCAACTGGTAGATTTGGGACACTAGTCATGTTGTCAACATATTTAACCATATTATGGTATTTCAATTCATAGGCCTATGATCCGGAACTGTTCTCCAAAGCTTTGCCATGCTTGTCTGGCATTGGCTGTGCCCTGTCACCTGACTACTCACTGACCAATCAGGATGACAGCTGGTACCACAGAGCCGTTGCAGAGTCTGAAGGGGCATACAACCCCAACCCTGTAGACACATCAAGGTAGGTAACATGGCTGTTAGAACTAGATTATAAGTCTTCCATTGCTCTTCCAAATCCTATTTATTAGCAGTTTCAAGGCTGAAATTTTAGTGTAGAATAGCCCATCAGTGTTTAATTAACTGTAGAGTCCACTAGAGTATTTCGAATGACAAACAGTGCAGACTTGTATAATCAGAGAGCTCCTCTAGATGCTCTCTGAACTTGGTTTACACTCTTAACAAATGAAAATGCATGTGTGTCCTACATTTCAAAGGATTAGAATCACCTTGGTGAGAGAATGGAGAAATATAGAAAAGTTTTCTCAGAGTTTCCTAACCCTTTCCTCCATAAATACGCCTTTCTACACCTCTGTAATAACCACTTCTTGAAACCATTGCGATAAATAGAGCAAATGCTCTATTTATCACAATGGTTTCAAACTACAAAATTCTAAAATTTTCCTTTTCTCTAGTTAATGCTCCTTTTGGGTAGATTCATTCAAAGAGGTTGGGTCTAAAAATAGCCTATGGAGGAAATGGTTAATACTCATCTTCAACAGTGTATATCTCTTATTGCAAACAATGTAGAACCCAGTCCAGTTGTCATATCATGGACTCAACATCTGTCCATGTGATACTTTTGTATGACACTGAAATCTTAGCTTCTGTAATATTTTCTCGACAGCTTCGCAGACTTTTAACTCAGATCTTATGTTTGTTCTGTTTTTAGAGTGCACTTGAACCAGTCTCTAGATTCTGCAGCTCAGAAGTTTGGGGAGCATTTCCATGATACATGGGCCCTGAAAAAGGTAAAAGGAAATTGTTGGCTACGTCATATATAGAACTACCACTTTGAATGTGCAAAAAATTGTACTGGCCTGGCAAACAGTGGATGTAAAGGAGTCCTCAGATCAGGATCTGCACTGTTTTGTGGTTCAAATCCTCCCACAATGTATACGAATCAGCATTCAGAGTTCATTTGTGGACTGATTATAACAACTGTCTTGGGGCTATTTATAACTTTTACAAACAGTTTGGATCCTGATAAGAGTAACTCAGCATCTCATCAGAATCCAATAGGGTTGTATTTTTGGAGAAAAAAATGAAAGAAAACATTGCTTTTAGAATATATAACATTTTGCCCAATAGAGACAGCTTTGATACCTTTGCATATAGAATAGACCCTGATCAGAGGATCCTACAGAAGCTATAGCATGCAAGACGTTAAAAGGTGAATCTATGCAGTAAAGGAATAAATGCATTTTATGAGGAATGTACATTAATTTTGGTAAACATGTTAGTCCATATTGCAGAAATACTTCCTTTGGGAGCTTTCTGCATAACTTATCTTCTGCATGAAGCTACATTAAGCTACCATCAGATCATATTTTAGTGGTTGGCATAATAAAGATGTTCTGTACTTTCTTTATAGATTGACGAGGGCTGGATCTTCGGGAACAGCTTTGATGATGACAGGAAGCTTCACCCCGTACTGAAGCCGTACCATCTGCTGGATGATCGGGTAAATATAGGGTTGAGCGCAAGGCTGTAGTAACTACATTATCATTTACTCCGTGAATATTCATGTATGAAATAATGACATCGTGAATTTTAATAAGATTAACCCATTACCTCATAGGCTATTTTTAGATACAACCTCCTTGAAAAAACTACTGAAAAGGAGCATTAACTAGAGAAAAGAAAACTTTTAGAATTTTGTAGTTTGAAACCATTGTGATAAATAGAGCATTTGCCTCCTATAGGAGCAAATGCTCTATTTATCACAATGGTTTCACAAAGTGACTTTTACAGAGTAGTCAAAAGCCAATATTAGGGAATGGGTTAATTGTTATAACAGCATAAGGATTCCGGAACTTTTGACCTTGGTAGAAACTAGAATCATATTTATATTATATCATAAGCAAACAGAGTAGACCCTGATCAGACGGCTCCTTGTAGGAGCCATCTGATCTGGGTCTACTCTGTTTGCAAAGGTGTAGAAAGGTGTGTTTATGGAGTAAAGTGTTGTTTAACTTTTTAAGCATTTTGAAATAATTATTTGCCTAAAATTATCAAAGCATTACAAACAGATCTGTTTATATTGTTTCAGGAAAAGTCAAAGTACCTCCAGCCTGTGCGTGACTTAGTGAGGTCCATGGTGGCCTGGGGCTGGTCACTGGAGCAAGATCAAGCCAGACTGACGGCCAACAGGGAGAGCATGAAGAGGAGGATGTCCAAAGATGTGGTAAGAATTGAGGACACCATTGCAGAACATCTGTATCTGCTCCCTTTGCTTGAATTCAGGATGACCTTCGCAAACTCTTTAGATTCATCCGCTTGACACAGATAAACTTTTTTAAAAAACAAATTGGAAGAAAATTTTCTTACAGAATTGAAGAAGAGATAGATATTTGCAATTCCTGGTAGAGTTTAAAAAAACTCGTGGAATTTATTTGCTGTAAGCTCTTGAAGGACTTGCAGTAACCCTTTACTTAATTAATATCATGCAATAAATAATTTCTCTGAATATTGATTAGCTGAATTTTTATATTGGCATATTGGCACTAGAATATTCAGTCATTGCAGACACTGTAGAATTACATCTATGTTATTCCATAAACAAACAGAGCAGACACTGATCAGACAGCTGTCTGATGTGGGTCTACTCTGTTTGCTAATTCATGCAGGTAAGTATACAGATTTAAATTGTTTGATGCTCTGCTCATGCTTGTTTTAAACTTTTCCTCCATTTAAACTTTTTTATGCCTTTGCAAAAAGAGTAGACCCAGATCAGACGGCTCCTATAGGAGCCGTCTGATCAGGGTCTGCCCTGTTTGCTTATGATATAATATAGATATGATTCTACAGTTTCTACCATGGCAAAACATTCTTGTGTTTTATGTCCCCTGTTTTAAGTGATTATTTCTCCATCTTCTTTCTGCTTGTCTGTCACATTTCCAAAAGCAGGTGACATACCATATTCCTTAGATCACTCTTGTCAGTTACTGCGTGTGTGTCTTTCAGTATGATCATGGATACAGCCCAAGGCCGTATGACCTCAGGAATATGACATTGACAAGAGAAATGCAGACTTTGGCAGAGAAACTGGCGGAGAATGCTCACGACCTATGGGCCAAGAGAAAGAAGGAAGAACTTGATCAGATTGGTCTGTTTATTTTCATGAAAATTGTTTGCCTGTCTATCTGTAGTCTGTTAGCCCCCTATTTGAGAATGATCTCAGACTCAGAAGTTTTATAACCTTGGGCCCAAGTCGGGCACTATTGCAAGATCATAGTGGTTTTGGATATTTCTTATAAAAGAAAAGAAGATGAATTTATTTTGATAATGAAAGCAGAACTTTCCACTTTTACCCTTTATTTGATAGAAATATCTTTTGATGCCTTTACAAACAGAGTAGACCCAGAGCAGGAGGCCCCTGTTGTACCCATCTGATTGGGGTCTGCTCTGTTTGTTTATAAATAATTCTATATATCTCAATTATTCCATAAGCAAATAGAGCAGACCTTGATCAGACGGCTTCTGTAGACTGCTCCTACAGGAGCTGTCTGGTTTGGATCTACTCTGTTTGCAAAGGAATAAAAAGTTGGGATTATTATGTTAAGGGTTGTTCACTTGAATTATAATTACACAGAAATGTTAGATTAACAGGTTGTAGTAAGATGGTAGTAGATATTGTCTGGTAATTATACCCCACATGAGTTGAAAATGGGTGTGGGATGATGCTGGAATCAGTTTGTGCCTGTCAGTCCGTTATTGTACTTCAACACTTTTGGAAGCATTTCCATGAATAAAGAGCCGTTGGAGGGTATTGTTAGCCTTTGGCTTTGTTTCAGTTTAATCATGCAGGGTGAAAGTCATGCAGAAAGCTCCTCTAGGAGCTTTCTGCATGACTTTCATCCTGCATGAAGCTGCCACCTGTCTCCAAAACCGATATTTATACCAAATTTAAGGTCCGGTTTAGAGGGGTTTTACTGTATATGTTTATACAGGCGGAGGTGTTCACCCACAGCTGGTGCCATACGACATCCTCACAGAGAAAGAGAAGAAGAAGGACAGAGACCACTCACATGAACTCCTCAAGTTCCTCCAGTTTCTGGGTTTCAGAATCCACAGGTAAGATGTCAGAGCAGACAACAGGTGCGTTTATAAGAGCTTCATTGTTGCGAGTGCTATAAACTAACAGATCAAAACCTTGCAACTTTTATCTCTGCTTTTTGCTTAACCCTTTCCCTGTTCTATGTTTATTCCAAATTTCAACACCTACTGAATACTCATTAACAAAATAGTTATAATGAAATATGGAAGGTGGAACATTGTAGCCTTTTTAGAAAGTAAAGACACAGATCTATCAAAATTCCATTAGCAAACAGAGCAGACCCTGATCAGATTGCTCCTCTAGGAGCTGTCTGATCTGGGTCTACTCTGTTTGCTAATGCTTGAAAATGCATTTATATGAAGGAAAGGGTTAAACCGTTTACTCCATAGATACATCTATTAATACATTTGCAAACACAGTAGACCCATATCAAATGGCCCCTGTAGGAGCCATATGATCAAGAGCTGGTCTGTTTGCTTATGGAATTATATAGATCTGATTCTACAGTTTTTGCCATGGCCAAAATTTCCTGTCATTAAAATCAGTTTATTAATGTTCTTGATGTCTTATATGAAAAGAGTTCAGATTGTTGTATTTACATTAACAATTCATCTGCCTGACTCTTTCCTTCTACAGCATATAACTCTGTAATCCTTTCCTTCATATAAACGCCTTTTCATTTATTTGTAAACAGAGTAGACCCAGAGCAGACGGCTCCTATAGGAGCCATCTGATCAGGGTCTGCTCTGTTTACTTATGGTGTAATATAGATTTGATTCTACAGTTTCTGCCTGAACCGAAACATCCTGTGCATATTATGCAATCATAAAAATTCAGCTAATAAATAATCATAATGTTCCTTTCATGAATATTAATAGGGAAAGGGTTCACTGAGTAATTGCCATCAATCAGTATAGACCTTAGTCAGACACTATGCTTCTTTTATGGCAGCAGGTCTGAGTCTTCATCGTTTGTGATGCTGCAAAGATACTTTGTCTAGGCTTGTCTTATACTTGTATTTCAGCTGTAGAATTAGTCATTCTTGCATCCAATGCGATGAACTAATTTGACCATGTATGACAATGTTACTTATTATCTGTTAACCCTTTCCTTCATGCCATTGCAAACAGAGTAGACCCAGAGCCAATGACTCCTGTAGGAACGGTTTGATGAGGGTCTGCTCTGTTTGCTTATGAAATTATACTAGATCTGACTCCACAGTTTCTACCAATACAAAAATTTAATGTTTACAAATGCAATTTCAAAAATTCAGCTTATAAATATTCATGATGTCATAATGTCTTACATGAATATTCAAGTAAGGAAAGGGTTATATTTACAAATGTTCACTCTTTTCACACTATGGACCATTTTGTGATGAGCTTTGCAAGAAGTGTAGATCCAGAGGAGACACAAACTAGCTTGATGTCTTGTCAGAATCGAAACTCTATCACTTTGACTGTCTTTGTATTAAAGAAATGGAAGAAAGATATACTTTGAGAATTTAACCCTTTACCCGATAGAGATGCGTTATGATGTTTTTGCAAACAGGGTAGACCTAGAATAGACAGTTCCTGTAAGAGCCATCTGATCATAGTCTACTCTGTTTATGAAACAAATAATGATTATGTGATTATACAGTTTGTATCATGGTAAAAGTATTTTGTTATATTATTAATTTAAAAAATCAGCTAATTGATATTGATGCAGTCTTTGTTTCTTACATGAATATTCATTAGGTAAAGGTTTTGCTCACAGAAGTTACCTAGTGTTGAAAGGGTTCAAGTTTAATATTCCGTACTTATTAATTGCATTTTGTATTTTAATACCTTATCTATACTACACAATTTATTTCTCATTCCATAACTATTACCAAGTTATAGTAGAACCTACCTTAAGTGAACATCAAAAAGATATATAATTATGGGCCAATAAGGCAGGTGGTAGCTTAATACAGGGCAAAAGTAATGCAGAAAGCTCCTGTAGGAGCTTTCTGCATTACTTTTGCCCTGCATTAAGCAACCACCTGCTTTTTAAAATGCCTATATTCAACTAATGAATGCTCACTTAAGATAGTGTCTACTTTATGCTCATGCATGCCCTGATTACCCTAAATACTTGGATAGACAAACGCAGGCAAATAATGGAGACTCAGATGAATGATCAGGAGCAGTTTGATCAGGGTCTTCACTGTTTGCTACTATGTCAGGCTAATTTAGCCCACTACTCCATTTATACACCTTTTTACGCCTTTACAAGCAGAGTAGACCCAAACTAGAGGGCTCTTGTAAGAGCCGCCTGATCAGGGTCTGCTCTGTTTGCTTATGGTATGATATAGATCTAATTCTACAGCTTCAGCAATGGACAAAACAACTTTCTTGCTGATATGCCATTCTAAAAGTTCATTTAACCCTTTCCTCCATAAATACGCCATTCTTCGCCTCTATAATAGTCACTTCTTGAAACCATTGTGATAAATAGAGCATTGGGTCCATAGGAGCAAATGCTCTTTATATAACAATGGTTTCAATACTACACAGTTCTAACATGTTCCTTTTCTCTAGTAAATGCTCCTTTTTGGTAGATTTATTCAAAGAGGTTGGGTCTAAGATTAGCCTACAGAGGAAAGGGTTAATCAGTTTTCATAATGTTACATTAATTTTCATTGAGTAAAGGGTTAAAGTTATCAAAATGATGCCACAATGTGCAGATGAGGCAGATAGGGGGTCCAAATGTTTAGGGTAAAAGGGGTAAGGATATGTTTTACCGGAAGAAAAATGTTATGACTAGTATTAGTAATACTAATGCTTCCATAACCAGTATTCCCTCTTAATGTTTTCTTCCATATTTATGCACCTGCAGTTTTTCTCCCCCTGACTTCTATAATGCATGCATGTGTGTAATCTCTGTCTCTCTGTATCTACATTGTTGCATGTAATGTTTTAGTCACACTTGTTTGATTTTCAAGGGAAAAAAAGTCAAGAATACTTACCATAGCCTTTGTGTCATTGTCATCATCATTGTCATTTAAGTTGTGCAAAAATCATTGTCTTTTAAGTTGTGAAAAAATCATTTTTATTACATTTGAATTTCATGGTATTTTTCACCATAGCAAGGGCTGCAATCTGGTTAAGGGTCATTACTCTGTACATGTATAGTTAAAGATGTATGACCCTTTAAAACATAGATTGTCACAATTACACTCAAGCATTAATTTCCATCTGCATGTCATGCTCTGTTTATTATTTTTCTATGCCAAAGAATGGAGCTTCCCGCATGACTTTCATCCTGCAATAAGCAGTCACTTGCCTGTAAATACCCAAGTTCCTGTTTAGAGGGCGTATAACTTTATGTATCTGGTGACTGTTTACAGAATGTCAGCATGAGCATGTCCTGGAACAGTTACTTTCATTTTCAACATCACATTCTGCCACACAGTTCTTAGTGTTTAACCCTTTCCCTCATATAAATGTGTTTTCATGCATTTGCAAACAGAGTAGACCAAGATCAGACGGCTCCTATAGGAGCCGTCTGATCAGGGTCTGCTCTGTTTGCTAATGGAATTTGAAAGATCTGTTTCTTAACTTTCTAATATGGCTACCTTCCATATTTCATTATAACTATTTTGTTCATGAATATTCAGTTGGTATTAAAAATTGTAATAAACAAAGAACAGGGAAAGGGTTAAACCTTTACCTCATGAATATTTTATTTTAGAAATAGTGACATCATGAATATTCTTTTATCTGAATTTTTATAATTGTTTTTTGGTTGTGGCAGAAACTGTTGAATCAGATCGATATAATTCCATAAGCAAAGCAGACCCTTATCACATGGCTCCTATAGGAGCTGTCTGATCTGGGTCTGCTCTGTTTGCAAAGGCAAAAAGTGAAAAGAGTATTGCAAACATTTCACCCAGACCAGAGGATCTGTACTCTTGGTCTGTCTGTCCGTAACCTAAAGGATGATTTTAATTTCTGAACTAGTTGGATTGGACTTTATATTTGGCATAGGTGCTATTCGAATAAAAATACTAAAAGAGCAACACAGTTCCATTTGATCTGATTCAGTAGTTTCTGCCATGGCCAAATGTCCTGTTTTCATATGTTATTGAGAATTTAATCTGATTATTATTCATGATGTCATTAGATCTGACATGAATATTCATTAAATAATGGGTTTATGATCTATTTTACATTAATTTGATGAGATGAATTAGTAGTTATTCTTTAAAATGTTTATTGTTGCTTTATAAGCAAATGTTCTGTGATTCACACCACTGGAGATAGGAATTCTATTGTCTTGGTCATTTTACTATTTGCTTGTTTGATTTCATAGGACAGAGCAATAGATTAAGATGTATATTCAAATACTGAAATCATCATTTCTCTATGTGGTGACCTCTCTTTAGAATTGAGTCGAAGAGATAATTTTAAACAGTGGTCACAATATGGGGTTTGGAGAAATAAAGGAGTTTTCTCAGAGCTACAATAAAGATACGTACCCAAGTATTAAAATCGTCATTTCTTCACCAAACCCTATACTGTGACCACTCTTTAGAATTGTCTCGAAGAGACGATTCTAAAGAGTGGTCACAGTATAGGGTTTGGTGGAGAAATAGAGGAGCTATTCTTGCAAAAAATGTTAAAATTAAATTTTCGCATCTTATCTGGACCTCCGTTTTCTTGATATGGGTCTAATTTACACATCTTTAACTTTGTAGGATATTACCCTAAATGTTCAAAGAGAGACAAAGTACAAATAGTATAGACCAAGATCTAAGGAAGCATTCAGATTAGGGTCTTCACTATTTTCTACTCTGTCAGTCTAATATAAACTTATCAAACTGGTGTAAAACAAACCTATTGTTCCCTACCGTATAGGTCTCCATCCGTCCAGGTGTACAAGCATATATACTTAAGTGGATGGAGATGTGGCCTAATGCAAAAGAGATCTATTTAATCTGAGATAACTTTGGCATTTGAAATGCCTGGTCTGTTTTTCAAGAAATTTCTGACTTCCAGCTTTGGAATGTCATTTCCATGTGAGGGAGGTATTAAGGTGCCTGTAGATTGTCATCTTGATCAGAGCAACAGATAAATGTGCATACTCAAGTACGAAATTTGTCATTTCTCCACCAAACCCTAGAATCACGATTCTAAAGAGTGGTCACAAGATAGGGTTTGGTGGAGAAATAAAGAAGTTATACTTGAAAATGTTTTAATTTACACATCGTATCTGGACCTCTGGCTTGACAAACTGTTACAGATGGTAGACTTGTCTGAATATTTAGGGTAGATATTGTACTGGTTATTTCGGGTCATTGGCAGTGTTGTACAGTTTTATGTCTATAACCCTTTGCACACTATTTAACCCTTTCCTCCATAGGCTATTTTTAGATCCAACTACTTTGAATAAATCTACCGAAAAGGAGCATTAACTAGAGAAAAGGATTTTTCTTTAGAATTTTGTAGTTTGAAATCATTGTGATAAATAGAGCATTTGCTCCTATAGGAGCAAATGCTCTATTTATCACAATGGTTGCATAAAGTGACTTCTACAGAGGCATAGAAAGGCGTATTTATGGCGTAATTGTGGCCTGCAGCAGTTCTGAATTTTTCTTTTGTTTCTATTTATAAAAGCAGTTTGATTGTCAAACAGTTTGGATCCTGATAAGATGTTGAGTCATTTGGTTACTCATCTGAATCTAAATTTTGTCACTGATAGTGTGCAAGGGGTTCATAAGTTTTCTTTTCTTAAAACTCGTGATTGACATTTTGCTTTCTCTTTTTTTCCTCCTACCCTGTTGTAACCTGTCTTTGTATATATAACTACCCCTCCTCCCCTCCCAAACTGCAGCAGTGACATAGATATGGAGAAAACGCAGCGCCAGAAATCTACTTCTAGACCGTCCAAGGACTCGGAGGCTGACAGTGGTGTGGGTGTGTCAGCCACAGAGAAGAGGTTTGCCTACAGCCTGTTGGAGAAACTGCTGGAGTACTTTGACAAAGCCTCCATCAGTATGACTCAAACCAAGCCCAGTACACGCTTCAGTCGTAGGGGAAGTTACTCTACTGCCACTGAAGATGTCAAATTTTTTGGCAAGGTGAGATGAATGTCATGTATCATAGGGGGTACATGTGTTTTGGTTAACCCTTTCTCTGTTTCATATTTATTGAAAATTTCTTCACCTCATGAATATGCATGCACGGAATCATTAAAATGGAACATGGAAAAGGGTTTTTTTTCACTGTTGTGGGAACTACATAATCAGAATTGAAGACAATATACAACTGGATTATTTTTATACTCTTACCCAGCCAAATACTAAAATCGTCGTATCTCCACCAAACCCTACACTGTGACCACTCTTTAGAATCGTCTCTTCGAGACGATTCTAAAGAGTGGTCACAGTATAGGGTTTGGTGGAGAAATAAAAGAGCTATTGTTGAAAATGTTCAAATTTACACACCTTATCTGGAGGTCTGTGTTATTATTGGTCATATTCAGTTGCCTATGAGTATCAAGTCATAAATGAAAAAATAAACATTTCTCTTTTGTTTCCCTGAGCAGGATTGCTTGTAAACTTTTTTTATTTTTTCATATATTGAATTGGTAACCATCTTATCTTTTAGGTATATTATTTTTATTTTGTTTTACATGATTTCTTTGTTTTGTTTTACGATCTGCAGGTGGTGTTGCCATTTGTGGAGAAGTATTTCCATGCTCATCGAGAATACTTTGTGGGTGGTCCCAATAATCCAACATCGGCTTCCATGGCCTCTGTGAAAGAAAAGGAGATGACAACTAGGTATGTGATAGTTCATGTTTGTAAGTAGTAGCAGAATATAATAGCAGGGTTTCAGAGAAAAGGAGGATTTTAGATTCCGAGGGGCCTGTCTCTGTCTTATGTCAAAAGACACAATTACAGGCTAGCCACCATGGGGGACATACAGTTGAACTTGGATATCTCAGACATCAAGGGACCATACAAATTACTTGGAGGTAACGGAGGTTACAGCTTAATGTAACACAGGTTACAGCTTCCAAAGTTCACAGCTTAATGCAGATCTAAAGTAATGCTGAAAGCTCCTGTAGGCTATCCACCATGGGGGACATACAGTTCATCTTGTATATCTCAAACTTCAAGGGACCATACATATTTCTGGGAGGTAACAGAGGTTACAGCTTAATGTTCACAGCTTAATGCAGGTCTAAAGTAATGCTGAAAACTCCTGTAGGAGCTTTCAGCATTACTTTCGACCTGCATTATGCTGTCACATGTGTTTCTGGATATGCGTAGTGTTATATTTTAAAACAATTTTGTATGGTAAATTTTGGAAGGACTGAACTTTTACTTCGAGTTATCTTAAAGTTCGAGTTATCCGAGTTTGAGATATCAAAATTCAATTGTATATGCTTTACAAACATCCCTCTTTGAAATGGTCATGAATATGAGTTTTTCAACAGTTGCAAGTGATTTTAACAGCTGTCCTGAAGGCAGACTTGTACCTATATAAAAAAAAGACGTTTTGACTCAGATGTTTTCCCTCTGTTCATTTCAGTCTCTTCTCGAAGCTGACATTTGCTCTGCGTACCAAGCTCATGGCATTTGGTCATGATGTGAATATCTCAGTTCGATGTCTGCAGGTACTCATTCAAGCTGTTGATGCCAGGTAATGATATTTAGCAATATTTCTTACTCTTGTGTGTTAATGTTGTAAACAAATATTGATGTTTTTCACAAATTCTTATTTTGTGGCATTAATTTTCATTCGCCTCAATTTCATACATGGTATTTTCAGTTTCTCGACAAAAATTCAGAGAATCTGATGTTTTGAATTCTGATGCAAAAATGATTGTCTCACTTCAGTGTTAACCCTTTGTGTTATCAATATGATTATTCAGACCAGAAATAATAACATCATGAATATTAATTAACTGAGTTTTCGTAAGTTTTTTGGCCATGACAGAAGCTGATCTATATTTCATAAGCAAACAGAGCAAACCCTGATCAGATGGCTCCTACAGGAGCCATTTGATCTGGGTTTACTCTGTTTGCAGTTTGTTAGAAAGGCGTTTGTATGGAGTGCATGTAAAGATGTCAGAAGGGCCAAGGCATGTCGATCTGGTAAGGGGTGAGAATGGGTTTCAGTATTGGCTATATTGTATCAATACATACCATTTTGTATTTGAAACAAATGATTGTTTTTTCATAAATAAAATCCAGAATGATGTTGATTAACCCATTCCCTCATATTGACGACTTTTGACACCTTTGTAAAAGTCACGTTGATATCACAATGCTTTCAAATTGCAAAATTCTAAAAGTTTCCTTTTCTCTAGTTAATACTCCTTTTCTGTAGATTTATTCAAAGAGGTTATATCTAAAAATAGCCTATGAGGGAATGGGTTAACAGAATAACTGATTCTTTTGCAAGATAATGTATTATATATTCCACTTTGTTTACAGAACTGTGGTGAAGAATAGTCCAGAGATTGTCAGATCTTCCCTGCTTCCATTTTTCAACAACGCAGCAGACGATCTTGCTAATCTTGTAGAAAATCTGCAGATGGGGCGATTTAGTCATGTGAAAGGGACAATCACTCGTGGGGCTACAAGTCTTGACTATGTCCACATGGTCCTTCTACCTGTTCTTTCATCTCTGTTTGACCATATAGGCAGAAATAAATTTGGGCCGGAGCTAATAGGTAGAAAATAATATCTTCAGTAGCAGCTTATTTTGAAATATCAAAATGTAAAATTTGATATGCCTGTCATTTGTTTGCCGTAGAGAAATGTAAATAAGACACTTCTAAACCGGAATTCTAGTAGAGAAGAATTAAGATACTTTTAGGCAGTTGGCTGCTTAATGCAGGGTGAAAGTCATGCAGAAAGCTCAAAGAGGAGCCTGCATTAAGCTGCCACCTGTCTCCAATACTGATATTTATACTAAATTGAATGTCCAGTATAGAGGGGTTTTACTGCACGCATACCACTTTAGATTTACATCCAAACTTTAGAATTTTGTAGTTTGAAACCATTGTGATAAATAGAGCATTTTCTCCTATGGGAGCAAATGCTCTATTTATCATAATGGTTTCACAAAGTAACTTTTACAGAGTCGTCAAAAGTCGTCAATATGAGGGATTAATATGCATATTTACATATTTGCAAACAGAGTAGACCAAAATCATACAGCTCCTGTTGGAGCTCTCTGATCATGGTCTGCTCTGGTTGCTGATGGAATAATCTGAGCATGCACTGTCATAAATATTCATCGGGAAAGGGTTAACAGGGTAGGTTTAAGTGATTCAATGTTTGTATGATGACATTTTCAACTCTTATGCATTTTTTAAGAGAAATAATGGAAAAACTTTCAGCATTGCAGCAGACCACGCTTTCTCAGATGAAAAAAGTATGACAAGAGTTAACATTACTTATTAACCCTTTACTCCAGAGATAAACCTTTAACCCCTTCCTCCATAGGCTAATTTTAGACCCAACCTCTTTGAATGAATCTACCCAAAAGGAGCATTTACTAGAGAAAAGTAAAATTTTAGATATTTGTAGTTTGAAACCATTGTGATAAATAGAGCATTTGCTCATATAGGAGCAAATGCTCTATTTATCACAATGATTTCAATAAGTGGTTTTTACAGAGGCGTACAAAGGCGTATTTATGGAGGAAAAGGGTTAAATGCCTTTGCAAACAGAGTAGATCCAGATCAGACAACTCCTGTAAGAGTGGTCTGATCAGGGTCTGCTCTGTTTGCTAATTAAATAATGTAAAGTTTCTGCCATCACCGAAACTTTCTCTGTTCATATTCCATGATAAAGATGCATCTACTTGATATTCATGGTATGATTATTTCTGATATGAATATTCATAGAGTTTAGAGTTAACTTGTTTTTCAATTCTATGTTTCAGTCCAGGACATTCAAATGGCCTGCTACAGGATTCTCAATTCCCTCTATGTACTGGGTACCAGCAGTCTTGAGTTCATGCACAGGTAAGTAATGCACACCAAGAACCAGCTTCATTCCACTTTATCTTTCTTTAAGGCTTCGGGATAGAATATGGTAAAAGCTCTTGAAAGTGACCAACTAGACAATAATCATGGAACTTGCTTTTAACTCTTAACTCCATGAATATTCATGTAAAAATGATGTGTATGATTATATCAATATTAATTAGCTTACTGTTTCTAATCCCATTTAACCCTTTCAGCGCCAAATTTCTAATTGTCGTCTGCAATCCAAATTTGTTAAAACATTCGGTACAATAAGGAAATGAGATAAATAAATGCAAATTTCAAAAGACTAAAGCACATATATATAGAAATAGAGAATGAGACAAAAAGTGAAGTCCCTGATCAGACGTCGCCTTTTCAAACATTCGGTACAATAAGGAAATGAGATAAATAAATGCAAATTTCAAAAGACTAAAGCACATAATTATATAGAAATAGAGAATGAGACAAAAAGTGAAGTCCCTGATCAGACGCCGCCTTTTCAAGGCGGCGTCTGATCAGGGACTTCATTTTTTGTCTCATTTGATCTGGGACTGCACTATTTGTCGTGGTGCATTTATGCGACTTCGACAGTGAAAGGGTTAAAGAAGTTGTCTGATCTATATGGTGTGCTGTCTTCAGACTTAGGAAGGAGGTTGGACATGGCAAGTAGACGACTCCTAATGATTTTGGGGTCAGTTGGTCAAAAGTCAAGGTCACAGTGACCACTCCAAAAAACATGTCAGCTTGATACTTGATTAGATGTGCTGTCTTCATACTTAGTAGGAATGTTGGTCATGGCCAGTAGATGGCCCCTATTGGTTTGGAGGTCAGTGGGGTCAAAGGTCAAGGTCACAGTGGCTTTAACTTAAATTAATGATGTGCATGTTACAACAGCACATACTTAGGGCATATAATGCTCAGACACACAGGGCTCTTGTTTTTATCTTTGCAAATAGAGTAGACCCAGATCAGACATCTCTTGAAGGAACAATCTGATTAGGGTCTGCTCTGTTTGCTTATGGAATTATAAAGATCTTATTTCACAGTTTTTGCCATTGCCAAAACATCCTGTTTTTATATACCGTTATTAATATTCATAATGTCATTATTTCTTCCATGAATATTCATCCAATAAAGGGTTAACAAGCAAATAGTTACATAATGACACTTGGACATCATTCTGTTTAGTGGGTCACTTTCGGGTCGTTTCACTGTATTCTTATTCTTGGAAAAAGTTGTATTTTCTAGCCACCTTAATTATCCTAAATATTTGAACAGACAAAATTAGGCAAATAGTATAGACCCAGAATCAAACTGGTCTTGGAGGAATAGATCGATTAAGGTCTATATTATATGCTTCTTCCTTACTTTCATTTAACCCATTTCCTCAAAGGCTATTTTTAGATACAACCTCATTGATTAAATTTACCAAAATGGAGCATTAACTAGAGAAAAGGAAAAATTTAGAATTTTGTAGTTTTGAAACCATTGTGATAAATAGAGCATTTGCTCCATAGGAGCAAATGCTCTACATATCACAATGGTTTCAGAAAGTGAATTTTACAGAAGCGTCAAAAGGCGTCAATATGAGGGAATGGGTTTAGGATGATATTTGATGTTCAAATATGTAGGCTTTCTAGCCATTGATGTTTGGATCATTATGTACAGTTGAACTTAGATATCTCAAACATCAAGGGACCATACGAATTACTTTGAGATAACTGAAGTTCGACTCATCTGATTTCTAATGTGGACAATTATCACTAGTTCACAGCTTAATGCAGGTCTAAACTAATGCTGAAAGCTCCCTGTAGGAGCTTTCAGCATTACTTTCGACCTGCATTTAAAGCTGTCACATGACATTGTGTTTCAAGATATGCCTAATGATACCTTTTGGAGAAAATCTGTATTGTAGATTTTGAAAAGACCAAACTTTTACCTCGATTTATCCTGAAGTTCGACTTATCTGAGTTCGTAAGCTGTATAATTTGTTTATAATCCTGGTATGGTGTAATCCTGGTTTGATGGTAAGAAGGCTTGACTCTTTCCCTTTTATAAATGCCTTTGGACACCATTGCAAACTGAGTAGACCCAGACCAGACAGGTCCTGTAGTAGCTGTCTGATCAGGGTCTTTTCATTTTGCCTGTGGAATTATAATAGATCTGACTACAGTTTCTAAAACAATTGAACTAGTAATTCATGATGTCATTTTTGTCTTAAAAGAATATCCGTCAGGGAAAGGGTTAAATTTTGTGCCTGAGGATTTTGTTTCTAGATAGGTACATGCTAACCTATTACCTCATAGGCTATTTTTAGATTCAACTTCTTTGAATAAATCTACCAAAAAGGAACACTAATCAGAGAAAGGGAACATTTTTAGAATTTTGTAGTTTGAAACTATTGTGATAAATAGAGCATTTGCTCCTACAGGAGCAAATGCTATATTTATCACAATGGTTTCAACAAGTGACTTTTGCAGAGGCATCAAAATGCGTCAATATGAGGTAATGGGTTAACTGTAACAAATTCTCTGTTTATGGACAGTGTTCATAATCGGCAGTGACTGACTCTGTGAATGAGGAAATGATTGATTCTTTGCACACTAGCGATCAATTGTGATTCCCCAGGAAAAACAGGGTGGATCCTTTTGAGACACAGAGTTGACCCTAGTCTCATTAGCATCCAAACTGTGTTGAAATGCTGGCAGTATTTTAACCCATTCCCTCATATTGACGACTTTTGACGAGTCTGCCAAAGTCACTTTGTGAAACCATTGTGATAAATAGAGCATTTGCTCCTATAGGAGCAAATGCTCTATTTATCACAATGGTTTCAAACTACAAAATTCTAAAATTTTCCTTTTCTCTAGTTAATGCTCCTTTTCGGTAGACTTATTTAAAGAGGTTGTATCTAAAAATAGCCTATGAGGTAATGGATTAAAGGAGAAAAAAATGAACAATCGACTTCTGGTATTGCTGTAGTATCAACACTTTTTGCAGAAAACTAGATACTTAGTATGCAATGAGTTAAGTTCAGGAAAGGTTTAACCCTTTCCCTCATATAAACGTGTTTTCACGCATTTGCAAACAGAGTAGATCCAGATCAGACGGCTCCTCTAGGGTCTGCTCTGTTTGCTAATAGAATTTGAAAGATATGTTTCTTTGCTTTCTAAAATATCTACAATGTTCCACCTTCCATATTTCTTTATAACTATTTTGTTAATGAATATTCAGTAGGTATTGAAAATTGGAATAAACGTAGAACAGGGAAAGGGTTGAGCAATGAAAATGGATAGATTGGCTCTGACATTGTATTATATACCAGAGCATTGACGCATTAGACTCTACATGACACATTAGACGTAACAGCCAGCTTGTTTCTTATTACACACCTTTGAAACTCTTCTCCTGTTGTAAAAATGCTGTCTTTCTGAGCCCTTTACTCCATGAATATTCATTAAAAAAAATTAACATCATAGATATTATATTAAATTTTAAAATAGCACATGAACATGGAAAATTTTGACCTTGGCAGCAACCAAAGAATAAGATCTATATAATTCTATTTATAAGCAGACAGAGCAGACCCTGATCAGATGACTCCTACAAGGGCTGTCTGATCTGGGTCTGCTCTGTTTTCAAAAGTGTATTTATGGAGTAAGGGATAAAGTCCAATCTACTGCAATTTTCACTTTCTTCCAATTTATTTAAGCTTTTAACCCTTTTCTCTATGTAAAAAATTATAACATCATGAATATTAATTAGATTTTTTTTTTAAATGGCATATGAACATGGGATATTTTGGCTCATGCAGAAACTGTAGAATCAGATCTATATGATACCATAAGCAGACAGAACAGATCCTGATCAGACGGCTCCTATAGGAGTCGTCTGATCTGGGTCTACTCTCTTTGCAAATGTGTAGAAAGGTGTATTTATGGAGTAAAGGGTTAAGAAACTAATAGATTGAGTGACAAACATCTTGAGACGCTGAGTTAACCAGGGCCCATGCTTATAAAACTTTTTAGTTGAGTCCGAGCTCATTCTCAAATTTTTGATTGGTCAGATTTGAGCCTATGGCTCAAATCTGACCAATCAAAAGCTTGAGAACAAACTCAGACTCAACTAAAAAGCTTTATTAGCATGGACCATGGTGTCTCATCTGGATCGAAGCTGTTTGCAAATGTCAGCCAGAGGGTGGTTAGCACTTTCCCACAGAGAGATGTCTTTTCATATGCCTTTGCAAATAGAGCAGACCTAGATCATACAGGTTCTGTAGGAGCCATCTGAGCAGGGTCTGCTCTATTTGCTTGTGCAGTATTATACAGTAAAACCTCTCTGTAATGGCAACTAAATTGTATTAATTAGTTTGTATTTAGGGTAAGTGGCTGCTTAAACCATTAGGAGCGTTCTGTTTTACTTTCACCTTACTTTAAGCAGCCACCTGTCTTTAACACAAAATACTTAATATAATTTAGTGGCCGTTATAAAGAGGTTTTACTGTAGATCGAATTCTACAGTTTCTGCTTTGACTTAAAATTCCTGTGTTCAGTTTATTAATTTTCATGATATGAATGATATGCCTTTAAGTGCCTTGCAAACAGAGTAGACCCAGATTAGATGGTTCCTGTAGGAGCCATCTGTAAACAGAGTAGACACTGACCAGAAAGCTCCTATAGGAGTTGTCTGATCTGGGTCTACTCTGTTTACAAAGGCATATAAAGGTGCATCTATTGAGTAAAGAGTTAAAGAATTTCAATACTATATGGGAGCAAAAACGCTTGATTGGTTATTGATTTCTCCATGAATATTCAGGAGATATTGAAATTTGGAATAAACATCGTACATGTGTACAGGGAAAGTGTGAAATGGCTGTTATAGAGAGGTTCTCTACTACTGTATTCATATTTAGATGTGGGTTCTGATATTGTACTCTATTTTATTCCATGCATGCTTCTAGGGAGACTATTTCATCTGAGCTGTCCAGGTATAAAAGGCCTTGTTCAGTTGGACCATCTCTCACCTTTTCCCTACCAAACAGTCTTGGGTGTTTAATGCAATTTAGAGTCAATTAGAATTGTTATAGCACAGTTTTTTGGCTTTAAGCAGTTGGTGTTTGCATCTATATTATAATCCTTTGAATGCTGAATTTTACAAGTGAACTGGTCCATCAGTGTTTAATTATGATTCAGTATGAAAGGATTCAGTTTGTTAACCCTTTCCTCCATAAATATGCCTTTCTACGCCTCTGTAAAAGTCCCTTTATGAAACCATTGTGATAAATAGAGCATTTGCTCCTATAGGAGCAAATGCTCTATTTGTCACAATGTTTCAAACTACAAAATTCTAATTTTTTACTTTTCTCTAGTAAATGCTCCTTTTGGGTAGATTCATTCAAAGAGGTAGGATCTAAAAATAGCTTATGAGGGAATGGGTTAATTATGATATTCAGTATGAAAGGATTCAGTTTGTTAAAGGATTTGAATAACAAACTGCATACTCTCATCAAAGGGCTCATCATCTAGGAGCCCTCTGACCTTGGTCTACACTGTTAACAAATGCCAGCACACTCGTTTCCCACATTCAAAGGGTCAATGGATAGACCTGATCAGATTTTATTACATTCTATAGGCATAGTAATAAATGTCTTATACAGCCCAAGACTGTTTGAAATAACGGTAAAGCCTGTTTTACAATGACCATCAATTGAATTAATACAGAGGTCTTAAGAAACAAATGGCTTATTAATGTAGAACAAAAGTAATGTAGAAATCACTACTTGTCCTGCATTAAGCTGCCAACAGTCTTAAAGCCGGATATGTCTTTCAAGTGATCACTTAAAAGAGGTTTTACTGTATAACATTTAAAAAAAAAGGTGGAGATACTTTGATTTGTTTTCTGTTTCATTGCAATGCATGTACAATTATTTACCACTTTCAGCTTTGTACTACCTTAGTTTGGCAAACCAGCTTTGCTTCTATCATTCCTCTACTATTAACTTTTACCTGATAGTAATGTCTTTTGACACCTTTGCAAACAGAGTACACCCAGATCAGACAGTTCCTGTAGGAGGAGTCTGATCAGGATCTGTACTGTTTGCTGATCTGATTTTTTGGTTGGCTTCAGTTGCCAAACTTCATATGCCTTTATTAACAAATTAGCTAATAGAAATATTCATGCAGTCATTTCTTCTTAACCCATTCCCTCATATTGACGCCTTTTGACGTCTCTGTTAAAGTCACTTTATGAAACCATTGTGATAAATAGAGCATTTGCTCCTTAGGAGCAAATGCTCAATTTATCACAATGGTTTCAAAACTACACAATTCTAAAATTTTCCCTTTCTCTAGTAAATGCTCCTTTTCGATAGCTTTATTCAAAGAGGTTGGATCTAAAAATAGCCTATGAGGTAATGGGTTAAATGAATATTGATCAGGTAAAGAGTGACTCTGCGCACTTGTGTGTTTCTGTTTGCTGAAATTGATTTCAACAATAAGAATGATAGTAAGCTAATGACCTCTGAATAGTTTTATGCATGAGTTTGGAATTATGAAATATTACACACGTTTATTCGTGTAATTTAACAATGGGGAGAAATGTTTTCTTCAAAGAACCTTTGCCATTGTTTCAAACAAGCATGCCTGGTGCCTAGACACATACCTGATTTTGAAGTTTTGATTTGTGTTTTTGCAGTATTGCATTATATACTATGTGGCATTACTAGCTATTGCCAAGTATAGACGCCTTTGTAAACATAGTACACCCAGCTCGTTATCTGATCAGGGTCTACTGTCTACTCTGTTTGCTAATAAATCTACTAAAAAGCATTCCAAAGGTTCTGTCATGTGTGTAAGTTCTCTTGTTTATGCCTCGGTCACATTTGTCATGGCAGTCGTACAGTCTGTACGGTGGCTACAGTTTTTATAAAATCACATGGCAGCCGCAAGGAAGCCACATGGCGCCCATCGGCACCTACACGGATGCTGTACGGCACCCACGCGGATGCTGTACAGTGTACATGTGGTCAGTCTGGCTCTATGGCTACACATTTTTGTTGTATAAAACTATGGCGGCTGTTAAAAGTTTGACTACTTTCTTAAAATTCTACGATGACCGCAGAGCCTGTAAAAATTAGCGATGTGCCACAATGCAAGCACTGTGATTTTGTATGGCCGCTGCAGAAATCTCTTGATTTCAGCAATATACGGCTGCCATAGATCAAATGTGACTTAGGTTTTTAGGTACCATTATAAAACTTCAGTCAACGAATATTCATACAATGAAAGAGTATTTTATAATTATTCTTGAGGTAAAGAGTAAATAGCTATTAACCCTTCTCTTGCTGAATTTTAAAATACATTTCTCCTTCTTTACCCATGCCCTGTTGTATAATTACATTATACATATATCTTCACTGTGTACAAGTATTTCGCTGTGCAATCACTGCTGTGGAGTTCACTGGTTGCACAATCAACTTGTAAATAGTGCAGACCCTGATGAGACAGCTCCTGCAGGAGGTGTCTCATCTGGGTCTTCACTATTTACAGGTAGGTATATTGACATGAATAGCAGGCAAAGGGTCAATAGCTGTTAATGCAGTAAACTGTTGTTCCCAAAGCCTAGCTTTAGGAAGCCACTGTTGTTTGTAATCATTGAGTATGGTACATTTTGTAGAAGCTTTGCTTGTTTGAGACAATTTACTTTCTGATTAACAGTTTGCAGTGTGTTATCATGTAGAAAAGTGGAAATATAGGATCAGAATTTCAAGCTCGTTGAAATTATCCAACTTTACAAACCATTGGATAAGGGAGATTGTATTTCCAGATATTAAAAGAGATTTATTGTACCCATGATAGTTGTTTCTGTGAGTTTTAAGCTCTAAGTTATGTTTTTCTACAGCTGTATTTATACTGTTAAATATTGTTCATATGCACAGAAGCTTTTAAATGTCAGATTTTTAAAATATGATACATAAAACAGATTTGCTGTAATGTCAAAAAAGGGGAATGCATAGACTTGTCTTTCTTTCTTTCTTATAGAAGAAGTTACGCTTTCACTCATGTATATTGTGTTGAAGGATTGAAAAAATAAATTTGCACTTTAGTTGAATGCACATTACATAATTATATTGATACACCTTCAGATAAATACATGTATGTGTTTATATTGGCAAACAGGATAAGATGCGTAAATTAAAACATTTTCAAGAACAACTCCTTTATTTCTCTTCGAAACCCTATGCTGTGACCACTCTTTAGAATCGTCTCAATGAGACGATTCTAAAGAGAGGTCACAACATAGGATTTGGTGGAGAAATGACGATTTTGTATTTGAGTACACACCTTTATATGGTGCTCTGATGTATGACATTTAACCCTTTCCTCCATAAATACACCTTTCTACACCTTTGCAAACAGAGTAGACCCAGATAAGACAGCTCCTATAGGAGCCTTCTGATCAGGGTCTGCTCTGTTTGCTTATGAAATAATATAGATATAATTTCCTGTGTTCATGTGCTATTTTAATAAATTAATCTAATTAATATCCATGATGTCATATTTTGTTACATGAATATTCATGGAGGAAAGGGTTAAATTATTCTCAGCAAAGTCTGCTTACTCTGACAGAATGGGACTAAACCATACATAGAGGCAGAAAATGAGAATAAAGAAGCTTTATTACATTTAACAATGAAGAATTTAATTTAACAATTGTTTGGTAAGCTGCTTCATGGGGAAAAAAGTTTGGAGTATGTTCTATTGATTTGAAAATTGTGTAGACATAGACCAGTCTCTGTAATATGGTGCCTGATTAGGTTCTACTCTGTTTGTCAGATTTGATAGTGATATGGGTGAGTGTGTAACAGTGTAGATTCTGATCACAAACCATATGCAATGTGGCAGCTGGTTCTACACTGTTAACACTGTTCTTGATAGAAAAGCATTGTTATGTATTTGCAAACAGAGTAGACCGAGATTAGACAGCTTATGTAAGATTGACTGGTCAATGTCTACTCTGTTTGCTTTGGAAATGATACAGATCTGATTGTACAGCTTTCATCCAGGCCAGAAGGTTATATTTGTATTTGCCATTATAATAAAGTCAGCTAATTAATATTCATACAGTTACATGGATAAGCATGGGTTAACCCTTTACCTGTTGAATATTCATGTAAGAAAAATGGTATCATGAATATATGTTAGCTGAATTGTTTTAATGGCATTCAAACTCATGAATATTATTGTCTTGGCTGAAACTAGAATCATATCTATATAATTCCATAATCAAGCAGATCGGACCCAGATCAAACAGCTCCTTTAGGATCTGTCTCTGTCTGATCTGGGTCTACTCTGTTTACAAAGGCATGTTTATAAAGTAAGGATAAAGCAATAAGGTACACTTTCTCAGCTTAAATGTAATAAATACTACTACTTTTTTTTTTAATAATTTAAAACATTAGTATTCTTCATTTTCATGCAAAAGTGTACATGAATATTTCATTTCATTTCTTACCAACCACAGACACAGACCAGCTCTTGGAGAATGCCTGAGCTCATTTGCGGGCTGTTTCCCGGTGGCCTTCCTGGAACCAAACCTCAACAAGTACAACAAGCACTCTATCCTGTTTGGAATAGAGGGCAAAATCTCAGAACACTCACTAGAGGCTCAAGGTAAGCTGAAATTCTTGATAGAATGAGACATACTGGTTGCAACAAATATTAGTGTACAAACTATGGACCATAACTTTTGCATTACTACATTTTGAGTTATTCCCCCTTTTCATCTAAACATTGTTATCTAGCCAGTGACAAATTAGTGTTTCTCCACTTCTTTCTGTTTGTGTTACAGAGGTAATGGACCAGTTACAGGAGACATTACCTCCGCTTGAGAAGATCATATCAGAGATCGATCAGCTTGCGGAGTCTGGTGGCAAGTACATGGAGGCACCACATGTGATTGAGGTCACACTGCCAATGTTATGTAGTTATCTACCATTCTGGTTAAACAATGGACCTGCCGTGCAGATTGGGTCAGTATATAAGTTAATTGACCGGTTTTACTATGCCATTTAATCCTTTCCTACATATAAAACCTTTTCTTGCATTTGCAAACAGAATAGACCAAGATCAGACAGCTCCTGTAGGAGCCATTTGATCAGTGTTTGCTCTGTTTGCTAATGAAATTTCATAGATCTGTTTCTTTAGTTTCTAAAATGGCTACAATGTTCAACCTTCCATTTTTGTCCATGAATATTCAGTACCCCGTAGGTATTGAAACTTGGAATAAATATAGAACAGGTAAGGGGTTAACCCTTTCCCTGTTCTATGTTTATTTCAATACCTAATGAATATTCATTAACAAAATAGTTATAAAGAAATATGCAAGGTGGAACATTGTAGACATTTTAGAAAGCAAAGAAACAGATCTATCAAATTCTGTTAGCAAACAGAGTAGACCCTGATCAGATGGCTCCTCTGGGTCTACTCTGTTTGCAAATGCGTGAAAACACGTTTATATGAGGGAAAGGGTTAAGCTTTTACCTGATGAATATTCATGAAACATTTTGCCAATCATGGAAACATAATATAATGAATATTCCTGATATAATTATATCACAAATTTCTTGTGTTGGTGCAAGGTGTTAACTGCAGCATGCAAAAATGTCTATAGAAGACAATTTCTTAATATTTTAGTTGATGCTACACTTTTTTTATTGGAAGCGGTTATTTTTGAGATTTTCATACACCATGGAAAGACAGGTCATCTGTGAAACCCTCTGGCTGGCGGGCGTTGTCCAAAACATGTCCGCTCTCTAAGTTTCTATCCATTTATTACCAAACTTTGTGAAATCTTGATTTAACCAAAATTGGCAATTTTAACATTGTCCACTCACTAAGTCTACTAGCTCTTGTCTGATCTTCACCACAAGGTCATAAACTGTATGTGGCAATAGGATCTCAGCCAAGTTTTGATAACCAGTCAATTGGCCATAGGTAATTTAGAGTTATTGCCCTTGAATTGGCCAAAATGGATTATTTTGCTATTGCCTGTTGTTTAATTCAACCAGTTTTAATCAGGTCCTCATTAAACTTCATGAAATTGTGTATTGCTAAGTTTGATAACCATCAAAATGGCCCCAGAGAGGCATATTGTGTGTTGAGTGCCATTATTTTATATTTGGCACCTAGTTTGTTTTATTATTATGTCATAATTCAATACTGTTTGATTTATATAACAGACACAATGCAGTAACCACGGTTACTGGTGACCTCATGAACAACGTACTTGGCAATGTGCTTCGCCTTATTCATAACAACATCGGGGCAGAGGATGCCCCTTGGATGAACAGAATTGCTTGTAAGTAAACTAATTGCCCTTAATATTCATACAGACAAACTTAGGCAAACAGTGCAGATCCAGATCATACTGCTGAATGAGCAGTTTGATCAGTCTTCACTATTTAACCCTGTACCTGATAGAGAAACTTTTTGACAACAAGGCAACGATTTTCAAACAACAGCAAGGTAAAAAAAAAATAAGAATGAAATAAAAATATCCAGCTTTTTCAGATCAGACCACTTCATTAACCCTTTCCCTCATATAAACTTGTTTTCACGCATTTGCAAACAGAGTAGACCCAGATCAGACGGCTCCTAGAGGAGCCGTCTGATCAGGGTCTGCTCTGTTTGCTGATAGAATTTGATATATCTGTTTCTTTGCTTTCTAAAATGTCTACAATATTCCACCTTCCGTATTTCTTTGTAACTATTTTACTTATGAATATTCAATAGGTATTGAAATTTGGAATAAACACAGAACAGGGAAAGGGTTAAGAAGATTCACATAAAGCATTGATGATTGTCAAGGTCAACATATGTTTTGAATTGTAAGCCTTTTGATATTGTCAGTATTTGAAATTGAGTGTCTAAAAAGTTACCACAAAACCTTGCTAATCCAGACTTTTAGTAAAGAAGAATTTAGAACTAGAAATTTATTTGGGTGTTTGTATTATTGAGATTTAACCATATTGTTGATAAAAAAATGATTAATTATATGAAAAGCATAAAGCTAAAACTTACCATAATAATAATGTTTCTGTAATTTTCCCTTTTTTGTCATTGTAGCAAGAGTACAGCCCATCATTGGTAACTCACGGCCTGACATGATCTCTGATCATTTCCTGCCCATTGGCATTAAGATTAGGGACAATGCGATGATCGTGGAACAGAAGGAGAAGCAGCTGCTACTGAGTAAGATCCATCAGCAGCAGCAGGACGATGATTCTGACATGGAGGCCGATGTTCAGCTGGTAATGAGATGAATCTTGTGTCTCTTGGTCCCTTTGCATGATCAGTTTTAAATGCATGTTCATTAAAACCGGACTTCAAATTTAGTATAAATGTTGGTCTTGGAGACAGATGGCAACTTAATCAATAATGCTATAAAAAAATTGTCACCTCTATAAATTTCACATGCATGCCAAGTTTGAAGTATGTATGTGCAATGGCGACAAAATTATTGCCAACTTTAAAGTTGGGGACAAATAAACAAACCAAGAGTTGTGACAGACCAACCAACCAACCAACCAACAGACAGAGCAAAAACTATATGCTCCCCTATCTCAAAAGTTTTCGACCAAAATATAATATAATGGTACACTTCAGTAATGGTACAATTTCTCCATAAACCGATCTATGTACTCTGTTTGCAAAGGCGTTGAAAGAAAGCGTTGAAAGATGTATTTATGGAGCAAAGGAATAATTAAATTTGACACCATTGTTATGACTTTAAAATAGGATGACATAATAGCAAACTGTGTAGGCCCTGATCAAACTGCTCCCTCAAGAGCCATTTGAGCTGTCCGAATAGTTTGGGTATTCCTGGCCCTAAGGTATTAGTTGTAATCTCTTGTTTTGTTTTAACCCTTCTCCCCCATAAATACGCCTTTCTGTGCCTCTGTAATAGTCACTTCTTGAAACCATTGTGATAAATAGAGCATTTGCTCCATAGGTGCAAATGCTCTATTTATCACCATGGTTTCAATACTACATAATTCTAACATTTTCCTTTTCTCTAGTTTTGGGTAGATTTATTCAAAGAGGATGGATCTAAAAATAGCCTATGGAGGAATGGGTTAAAAGGTTTTTGCGTGTTCTGTTTCACTAAGAATCCTTTGAATGCTGAATTGTTCAAAGTGTGCCATCATTTGAATATATAAGAGAATTTTGATTGACAAAGAGCCCTCCTCTCTACATCTACACTGTTTGAAAATGATGTTTAACTTGTTTCATGCATTCAAAAGTTTAATTGATAATTATTTAACACTTGTTACAGGCCTTTGGTATTTTGGTGCGAGACATTTATGCCTTCTACCCACTGCTGATCAAGTATGTGGATCTCCACCGCTCGACCTGGCTCAAGAACCCAACCAGTGCTGCAGAAAAGCTCTTCACGCTCGTGGCAGACATCTTCATGCTCTGGTCCAAGTCCCTGGTAAGTCTTTGAACCTGACTACAAAATTATTTTATCATTTAAACTAATCTAATTTATGGTGATTTGCAACTTCAAGGTGAAAAGTGTTATAATGTTAAAAGTGTCATACAAATCTAGTTCCGTCTATGTATCATAATACATTGTTGCTCATCTAGCATTTTCATTTCTTGACCAATTTTTCTCAAATTTGGTTTAAGACTTCTCATGAATAAAAGCTTCGTTGAATGTGATTTTCAGAGGAATCTGTCATGGAGAACCACTATTTTCCTCTGACAATGTGGCGGTGTGGGGTATGTGAGCTTGCTCACTAAAGTTCTTTAAATCAGAATGTTTGAGTGTCACTGTAAATGTTTCAAATTTGACTGTTGTGTCTGTTTCAGCTGTTTAGAAGGGAGGAGCAGAACTTTGTATTGTCCAATGAGATAGATAACATGGCTCTGATCATGCCCAGTCAATCCAAGCCCGTCAATGTGGCTCTGATAGATCCTGGAGCAGAATCCAAGAAGGCAGCAAGTGAGGGTAATTCTACCTCTTTATTCTATTACTCCATACAGGCACCTTTTTATTCCTTTGCAAACAGGATAGATCCAGACCAGATGATTCCCAAGGGAGCTGTCTGATAAGGATCTTTGTTGGCTTGTAGAATATCATAGATCTGATTCTACAATTTCTGCCATGGCAAAAAATTCCTGTGTTTATATGCCATTATAAAAAATCATGCAATTAGTTTCTTGATGTCATTAATCTCGTATAAATATGAATATTCAAGTAGGAATGGGTAAAGTGTCTCTCCTACATTTGCAAGTTTATAAATGTGTACAAATGAGTGGTTGTGTGCAATTTAACAATCATTGTTGATGTCTGTTATGTCACTGTGTTTTGTAGGTCTTGTTAAGCGGCGTGAAAAGAAGCGCCTTGAGCCTCACAACAGCCTCAACGTGGCCTGTCTGAAGAGGTTCCTACCCATTGGACTGAGCTTCTTCAGTGGTAGGGAGCAGGAGTTGTTACAGCAAGTCAAACAGAAACTCATCCAGGTGAGATATTGATGATACATCACCATATTCTACAGTCTTATACAGAGGTCCAGATATGATGTGTAAATCAAAACATTTTCAAGAATAACTCCTTTATTTCTCCACCAAAGTCTATGTTGCGACCACTCTTTAGAATCGTCTCTTTGAGATGATTCTAAAGAGGGTTCACAACATAGGCTTTGGTGGAGAAATGACGATTTTATGAGTACGACATCTGTTGTTCTGGTCCTTATACTAGCGTTCATTTACTGCCATAATTACGCTAATTATTCGGACACCCCAATGTCCCCTATCAGCTGGTTTATAATGATGAAAAAGATGGTTTGGCACTATTTTAGTAAGTTTCAGTGTTAGACTGACATGGTTGAAAATGGGCGTAGACCCTGATCAAAATTCTCCATCTGGAGGAGTTTAACCTGGGTCTGCACTATTTGCCTATCCAATTCCTCCATAAATACGCCTTTCTGTGCCGCTGTAATAACCACTTCTTGAAGCCATTGTAATAAATAGAGCATTTGTTCCTATAGGAGCAAATGCTCTATTTATCACAAAGGTTTCAAACTACAAAATTCTAAAATTTTACTTTTCTCAAGTAAATGCTCCTTTTGGGTATATTCATTCAAAGAGGTTGGGTCTAAAAATAGCCAATGGAGGAAAGGGCAATTTTAGTCTGTCTGAATACTTAGGGTAATTAGGACATTCTTATATATATGTTGTGGTTGCATTGTTTATAAACGGTGTTGTTGACCCTTTCCCTGTTCTATATTTATTACAATGTTCAATACCTACGGAATATTCATGGACAAAATAGTTATAAATAATGAAATATGGAAGGGGGACATTTTGGAAACTACAGAAACAGATATATATCAAATTCCATTAGCAAACAGGGCAGTCGCTGATCAGACGGCTCCTATAGGAGCCACCTGATCTGGGTCTACTCTGTTTGCAAATGTGTGAAAAAGCTTTCATATGAAGGAAAGGGTTGACCATATGTATGTGATGTTTATTAGAGTGGGTCAATATGGTATACTATCTTTCAATAACAAAAGTGCTCTTCTTTGTTGATGTTGGTGATACTTATGAAATGTCATTGCTGTTTGGTTTTAATATAATAGTAAAATCCTCCTAATAAAAATAATAATATAACAAAAATAGGTTTGAACCTCACTCCGTTTTCGAATTTTCCTACTCATGTCCTTTGTCAAAGAAACAAATTTTCATAAATTTTAATTTTCATCCATTTTTTTAAAAAAAATAATTAAATTGTGGCTTAGAATCTAATGATTTTTTAAAAAGAACATGAGTATGAAAATTTGAAATTAGAACATTTTTTTAGGATTACAGTAAAACCTCTCTATAACTGCCACTAAATTACATAAAATATTTTGTGTTAAAGGCAGGTGGCTGCTTTTAAGCAGGGTGAAAGTAAAACAGAATGCTCATATAGGAGTGTTCTGTTTTACTTTCACCTTGCTTTAAGCAGCCACCTTCCCTATATACCAACTAATCAACACAATTGAGTGGTCGTTATAGAGAGGTTTTACTGTATTTTTTTTAAATTTTAATTCTTTTCATGCTTGTGGCAATTTTTTATTACCTTGTGAACAGTTTTGGTCCTGGCGAGATGCTGGGTATTTGGCTTGACATCAGGATCCAAACTTTTTGACATTCTGATTTTTAGAAAGCAATAGAGAAAACTTGTAGCAGACAAGAAATTTGTCAGACAAGTACTTAGCGTGTAAAGAGTTAAAGGTGATCCTAATGCATGCTAATGTTGTATTTGCATGTCTTAGTCATTTACTTCATAATTATATAATCCTCTTAATGCCTGTGCAAACAGAGTAGACCCAGATCAGATGGCTCCTGTAGGACTCTTCTGGTTAGGGTCTTCTTACTGAATGCTTATGAAATAATATAGATCTGATTCTATTGTTTCTGCCAATGCCAAAACTTCCTGTGTTCATTTACCATTATAAAAAATCTAATTAATATTCATGATATAATTTCTTACAGGCATATTTATGGAGTAAAGGGTTCGGGGGACAGTGTCATTGTTTCAAAAAGTTGAGATAAGAGGATATAATCTTTCAATATTTCTCCATTGATAAAATACAGTAGAACCTGTCCTATGCAGGCATTCATTAATTGAACATAGGAGTCTTAAAAATCAGGTGGTTACTTAATGCAGGATAAAAATATGGAAGATTTCTGCATTATTTGTATCTGTATTAAGCTATCGCCTGCCTTACAGACCCATAATTAGACCTCTTTTTGATGGCCCCTTAACCCTTTCCTCCATAAATACGCCTTTCTACACCTCTGTAAAAATCACCTGTTTAAACCATTGTGATAAATAGAGCATTTGCTCCTATAGGAGCAAATGGTCTATTTATCACAATGGTTTAAAACTACAAAATTCTAAAACAAAATCCTTTTCTCTAGTTAATACTCCTTTTCGTTAGATTCATTCAAAGAGGTTGGGTCTAAAAATAGCCTATGGAGGAATGGGTTAAAACAGGTTCTATTGTACAAGTGTTATTAATACTTATTAGAATGTCCTTACTAAAGGGGTTCTAATGATTACCCACAGATAGGGTTAAACCTGTACTCCATGAATATTCATATAGGAAATAATGACATCATGAATAATAATTAGCTGAAGATTTAAAATGTCACTATGAACGAAGGAATCTTTATCATAACAGAAACTGTAAAATCATATCTTTATTTTTCTTTAACCCTTTCCTCCATAAATACGCCTTTCTACGCCAGGGTAAATTTTTCAGTCACTTTATGAAACCATTGTGATAAATAGAGCATTTGCTCCTATAGGAGCAAATGCTCTATTTATCACAATGGTTTCGAACTACAAAATTCTAAAATTTTACTTTTCTCTAGTAAATGCTCCTTTTGGGTAGATTCATTCAAAGGGGTTGGGTCTAAAAATAGCCTATGGAGGAAAGGGTTAAAGGAGTTTGAGATTATATATATTTTTTCAGCAGGATGAGAGTTATTTTGTGTCTTCTGATGTGAAAATGTGTACTGGCACCAGTGCAGTGTAGAGGCCACCAAATTGTTTGACATCATGATGTGTGTAGTTATGTTCATATTGAATCCGTCTGGATTCAGTATTTCTTTCTCTCATGAATATTCATGTAAAGAAATAGTGACTACGAATGTTAGTTAGTGATGACGAATATTAACTAGCTGAATAATTATAAAGGAGTTTATATGAACAAGGGATTATTCTTTTGCATGACAGAAACTTTGTAATCAGTACTATACTATATTATTTCATAAGCAACCAGAGCAGACCCTGATCAGACAGCTCCTACAGGAGCCATCTGATCAGGGTCTACTCTGTTTGCAAAGGCTTTAAATAGTGTCTCTTGTCAGGTACAGGGTTATCTTATTCTTCTAGTGAATATTGCAATAATGGTCTTACGAAATTTGAAGTGTTTTTTTCTTTCTGGTTTATGTGAAAGTATTGAGTCTCCTTACTGTACAAATGTTTAAAGTCAGGAAGTCATGTAATGATGTAAGGGACATAATCCTGTTTAATATCAACACTCATTTTATTTTTCTGAACAAAAACAATGACAAAATCTATTGACTAGTTTTCTCCCTATGGACGAGCATGTAATAATCTTTGAATATTCATGTTAGAAATAATGACATCATGAATATTAATTGGCTGACCTTTATAATGATATATGAACACAGAATATTTTGGCCAAGGCAGAAACTGTAGAATCAGATCTATATTATTTCATAATCAGAGCAGACACTGATCAGATGGCTCCAGTCTGATCTGGGTATACTCGTTTTGCAGAGGCATGAAGTGTCATTTATATTAGCTAAAAGTAAAGAAATGAAAAAGGAGAAAAAATGAATTGAAACCAGCAAGAACTTTTGCAGACAAAAATTGCATAGCATTGAAAGGGTCAACATTCAAAGGAGTATGCATGTGGTAAGGTGGGCTTATTGAGTACAGGTACTACACTGCACAGGTGGCGCTGCTGATAGTGTGACTATTGGGTTTAGTTGCGGCTTCCTTCTCTCTCTAGGTTTTACAACACGAGGTATATGTGTTTGCTTGACTAGCGTAGTAGCCTGGCCAATACAGCTCTCAAAACTCTTTATGTCTGAAAGGACAATATTATACTTATACAGAGCAATAGATAAATATTCATACTCAAATACTAAAATCATCATTTCTCCACCAAACCGTATGTTGTGACAACTCTTTAGAATCGTCTCTTCGAGACGATTCTAAAGAGTGGTCACAACATATGGTTTGGTGGAGAAATAAAGAAGTTATTCTTGAAAGTATTTTAATTTATACATCTTATCTGGACCTCTGTTATGTAAACCCTCTACTTCATGGATAATTATTAAAGAATCCTATGACATCGTCAATAGTGATTTATATAATGGCGCATGAAATAAGGAAAGTTTTGCCATGAAAGACATTGTAAAATAACATTATTGAAACACACAGAGGAGACAGGTCCCGAGTTTTAGGTGACCATGACCAGAAGCTGGTTGAACATACAAGTCTTAAATAGCAAGGGGTTGCTTAATTCTTGGCAAAAGTAATGCAAAAAGCTCTATAGGAGCCCCTCGAAACTTTTGCCCTGCATAAGGCTATGGCTCTCCTTTAAAATTCAGAATTAGAATTCTTTGTAATGGTCACTAAGGACTGGTTTAACTGTATGCGCTCATGATTCTTTGTTGAGGTATAACGAAGTTACCCTGATGAATATTTTTGTATTAATTAGATTAATTTCAATAATGGCATATTAACAAGAGAAATTTTGGTGGTGATCTATATTATTCAATAAGCAAACAGTGCAGATCCTGATCAGACAGCTCCTACATGTGCTGTATAATCAGGTTCTACTCTATTTGCAGCGGTGCCAAGTCATCCTTATGAGTTTGTAAAGATTACAACATGACAAAAAGAGAATTTTTTATAATCATATGTCAATAATGTTTACTGAAAAAGAGTTTTGAGGCTGTTGTATAATTGAACATGTTTTGGCAGCTATGGCAGTTGTGGAAGCTTTAGCCTAGCTGTTTATGGTTGGTTGATTGTTCTGTAGCTTTAATTAGCCTGTAATATAAGAATGAATATATGGAGAATGATATGACTTTGGCAGTGTAAAGAAAACCCTCATTTATCCCCTTTCTCCATAAATACGCCTTTCTATGCCTCTGTAATAGTCACTTCTTGAAACCATTGTAATAAATAGAGCATTTGCTCTTATGGAGCAAATGCTCTATTTATCACAATGGTTTCAATACTACACAACTCTAACATTTTCCTTTTCTCTAGTAAATGCTCCTTTTGGGTAGATTTATTCAAAGAGGTTGGGTCTAAAAATAGCCTATGAGGGAAAGGGTTATACAAGACATGGACCTCTCTATAACAACCATTTGATGAACAAGCATGGATGTCTATAAAAGCTAAGTGCAGAATGAAAGTAATGCAAAACAATCCATTTTCTGGCTATCTTCTGACCTGCATTAACTCTTTCCTTCTTATAAATGCATTTTCACACATTTGCAAACAGAGTAGACCCAGATCAGATGGCTCCTGTAGGAGCCAGTAGTGGTTATTGAGAGGGTTTACTGTATATGAATTTGGTGCTGTTCCGCTCTTCTGCGCCTGAAGCAGTATAAATAGCAGTGCATGTATTGTATTGGATTTTGGAGGAATGTTAGGTTTTTGATGAATTTGACAAAATGGAATAATGCTGCCAACATAGCAAAAAGAAATTCACCTTTAGTAGAAGGATGGCTACGCTATCTTGAATGCGGCATTTCCATTTGTTTTTCCGATATGTTTCTCTGAGATCTTCCATTTCCTTGTTTGGCCATTCTGTTATTGTTTGTAAAATTTGCAGAGGTACATTATGTACATTTATGTAAGAATTAATGACATTATCGATATTTATCATCTGAATTGCATAATTATGTACACACATTTTTGGTATTGCTAGAAGTTGTAGCATAAGGTATATCATAATTTATCATAAGCAGAGTGGACCCTGATCAGACAGCTCCTATAGGAGCTTCCTTTTTGGGTCTCCTCTGTTTGCAAAGGCATGAAAACACATTTGTATGAATGAAAGGGTTAAGATATTAAAGATATAATGAAAATGAAAAACTCTTCAGTAGCTGTAATAATTCTTATTAGAATCATTGTTTTGCTCTCAGGAATTGAATTTAGTTTACTTAGATTTGGGTGAAAATCAGCTACATGTACATTTGTATTTCTTTGACATTTTTCTTCTGTTGATCATAGTTCTACCTCATCCCTTTCACCTTGTACTTCTTCTTTTCTCCTCCCTTTGTTATCTGTGGGAACCAGCAAGCATGGCCCTTCATTCCAAACAATGGCAGTTTATAGTTAGTCCCCTCTACAGCCACCACTCAGATGACAACTGGTAGCTTAATTCATAATACAGTAGAACCTGACTTAAGCGACCTTATATTAATTTGACACGGGAATCTTAAAAAGCAGGTGGTTGCTTACTACAGGTCAAAAGTAATGCAGAAAGGAGCTTTCTGCATTACTTTTTACCTGTATTAAGCTACCACCTGCCCTACAGAACCATAATTAAACCTCGTTTTGTTGGTTGCTTAAGACAGGGTCTACTGTATGCATATGTCTCTCTTTCTCAAAATAAGAAAATCTTAGAATTACTAATAAAAAAATATCTCTTATTACCATAGGTAAATTTGTTTGAATCCAGGTTACTAAGAAACAATCTAAGTTACTGCCCTTGTTTTTCTTACCATTAAGACAGACGATCTTTGATAAAGTGAATACACCCAAATCAAACTGCCTCTTCTACACTGTGTACTACTCCATAAGGGTCCATTAAAATGTTCATCAAACAGTGCTGAATTGACTTATGCTGTTTAACAAACTGGAGAAATATGGTATTACATGAGAGCTCAATATTTGGAGTACAAATACTGTAAATGCCTTATTACTGTTATACATTTTCTTATCTGTTGTAGGACCCTGATGGTGACATGGAAGAATATCTGCTACAAACTCTTGGACAAGAGGAAGGGGTAAGCTTTGTGTTGTTGAAACCCTTCGCTTGCTGTTCATGTCAATATACCTACCTGTAAATAGTGAAGATCCAGATGAGCTGTCTCATCAGTGTCTGCACTATTTACAAGTTGATTGTGCAACCAGTGCACTCCACAGCAGTGATTGCACAGCGAAATACTTGTACACAGTGAAGATATATCTAATTATACAACAGGGCATGAGTTAAGAAGGAGAAATGTATTTTAAAATTCAGCAAGAGAAAGGTTAACATTATATTCTGCCCATTTTTTATGCGCGCCCAAAGTCACATGTCACATAGTTCCGATTCTGAAGTTATTTTATTTCACAAAGTTTACAAATATATGTGCCAAATATGTCTTTAACCCATTCCCTCATATTGACAACTTTTGACGACTCTGTAAAAGTCACTGAAGTGAAACCATTGTAATAAATAGAGCATTAATTTTTGCTCCTATAGGAGCAAAATTTAATGCTCTATTTATCACAATGGTTTCAAACTACAAAATTCTAAAAAAAAAATCCTTTTCTCTAGTTAATGCTCCTTTTCGGTGGTTTTATTCAAAGAGGTTGTATCTAAAATAGCCTATGAGGTAATGGGTTAAGCATGGCATGGACAAATGTTTGATTCCATTTTCGTTTGGATCCAGATGAGGTGATGGATAAATTTTTGAAAATAAATTGAAGGAAAGTCCACTCACTGTAAACTGAATTACTGTAAATATTCTGCCGCACTAATTTAGGCAAATAGTATACTCAAGACCAAATTAACTCCTGAAGGAGCTGTTTGACCAGGGTCTGCAAGAATGTTGTTCACTAGGTTTTAACTTTTCTATTTTAGCCAATAGATGACAAGATTAAATGGCAGAAAGTTTTGTACCAGAAAATTGGAGGAAGCTCTGATGGGGAGCTGGACCAGCAGAGAGCTATTGACCGTATCTTGTCCATGGCTAAAGTCATGCATGGACTCCACACTGTAAGTAGCTTATTGTATGCCGGAAAAATTAAAGGGAGGTAAAACGTATCTGGCTAATTGCCTCAAAGCTCAAGAGTTGCCATCCATTAATTTTGTTTTATAGTAATCTATAGCTGTTTGTTAAAATTCCTATTGTGATCAGTTTGCAGTCACTTTTGTATCAGTTAGATAGAAGACTTTCTTTTCCTGTAACCTTTAGCCTGTTACAGACTAATCCAGGATTATCTTTGCAAACAGTTTGGATCCAACTGAGATATCGAGGAGTTCAATGTCTCATTAGATTCCAAATTGTTTCCGACACAGATTATGTTAAAAAAAGAAATACAAGATAAATCATTTGTGACAAATTATGGAGACAATATTTTCTACTGCTAAAATTTACACATCAGGCTAAAGGTTGATAAACGTTTTATTGTTCATTCTATATTTTATTCCTTTAAGTGTTATAAATTTGTTTTTCCATTGTTCATTATGTTTGAGTGTGTACACCCATGCAGACCTTTAACTTTGCTTATTGTAGGAAAATTCGAACAGTTTGGATCCTGATGAGACACCATATAATTAAGTGTCTAATTAGGATCCAAACATGTAAGACATGCTGACTTTGGGCTTGGGAGAAAATGAAAAATATCCTTTAACCTTTAGCACACTATTGCAGAGCTACATATAAGGGTGCGTACCCAAAAACTAAAACCATCATTTCTCCACCGAACCCTATACTGTGACCACTCTTTAGAATCGTCTTAAAGAGACGATTCTAAATAGTGTTACAGTATAGGGTTTGGTGGAGAAATGAAGGAGCTATTGTCAAAAATGTTTAAATTTACGCATCTTCCCTGGAGCTCTGCTATTGGCAAAATGGTGATTACCTATGTAAATGATTTGGATCCTGATGAGGCCTCAAATAATTTGGCATCTGATTAGGATCCAAACTGTTTGGCACTCAGATAACATTTTTGTAGAATGAAGATTATTACTGTAGGTACTTTTACGGTTAGATATCGAACAGGCCTAGGCTTGAGTTAGCAAACGTTTACACCCAGCGGGCTAAAGGTTCATGACAAGTTTTGCAAGTGGAAATAACTTAATATGAAATAACTTAATATTACAAAAGTTTAATCTGATCAGGGTCTCCTTTATTGACGAATGCTATCAGTCGGGCTTTTCCCTTTATTTCAAAACTGATAATTGTTCAAGGAGATGCAGCAAATGCATTAGAAGTACCATAAAGGATGGACAGAAAGACAGATGTTGCCAGAAATATCCTAACTCTTATATTGTTAACAGTGCATTAAGCTGCCACCTGTCTCAAATACCAATATTTATATTAAATTGAACATCCTGTTTAAGTTTTTGTTACCAAGCTTTATAGGCAACATAATGATCTGTGGTAGAAACCTTTGATTATTTTGATGGTCAAGAAACTTTTGATTTCATTTTTCTACCTTAACCCATTGCCTCATGGGCTATTTTTAGATACAACCTTTTTTAATAAATCTACCGAAAAGGAGCATAAACTAGAGAAAAGGAAATTTTTTAGAATTGTGTAGTTTGAAACCATTGTGATAAATAGAGCATTTGCTCCTATTAATGCTCTACTTATCACAATGGTTTCAACAGGTGACTTTTACAGAGGCGTAGAAAGGCGTAACCATTGTGATAAGTAGAGCATTTGCTCCTATTAATGCTCTACTTATCACAATGGTTTCAACAGGTGACTTTTACAGAGGCGTAGAAAGGCTTATTTATGGAGGAAAGGGTTAAGAAATACTAACTATGAATATTAATTAGCTGATTGTTTTTAAAGGCATTATTAAGAAGGGAATGTTCTCGTGCTCGTCTGACAACTGTAGAATCAATTCTATATAATTCCATAAGCAAACAGCAGACCCTGATCAGATGGCTCCTTACTTGACCTGTCTGATCTGGGTCTACTCTGTGTGCAAAGGCACCAAAAGACGCCTCTATCAGTTAACCTTTTCCTCCATAAATATGCCTTTCTAGGCCTCTGTAATAACCACTTCTTGAAACCATTGTGATAAATAGAGCATTTGATCCTATAGGAGCAAATGCTCTATTTATCACAATGGTGTCAGACTGCACAATTCTAAAATTTTACTTTTCTGTAGTAAATGCTCCTTTTGGGTAGATTCATTCAAAAAGGTTGGGTCTAAAAATAGCATGTGGAGGAAAGGGTTAAAGGGTTAACCTGTATTTATGAAATGACATTCAATTTCTTGTTGCAAGATGGCTTATTCAATATATTTCTATATATAAGATTAGACCTCTCGAGTCTTTTATATAGCAGCAATTTTTTTGGCTTGCTCTTCTCTTTCAATACCACTGTCACAGCTGTAGATAAGAAGAGTATTTTGAAAATACGGGTGCGCTATTTTCTTTATTTCTTCACCAAACTCTATCATGTAGGTACTTATTAGAGTTGCCTCCGAGCTCCACCACATTATCTCTTGTTGGTACTCGTTAGAAGTTCTGGGTCCATGCTTATAAAACGTTTAGTTGAGTCTGAGTTCGTTCTCAAGCATTTAATTGGTCAGATTTGAGCCTTTGGCTCAAATCTGACCAATCAAAAGCTTGAGAACTCAAATCTGACCAATCAAAAGCTTGAGTGATTCTAATAAGCACCAGCAAGATAGGGTTTGGCGTAGAAATAAGAGATTTGGATTAATTAGTATGCCTCTTATCTGCAGCTGTACAGTAGAACCCCTCTTAACCAGAATTTTAGTAGAGGAGAATTTAGATACTGTTCAAGGCAGGTGGCTGCTTAATGCAGGGTGAAAGTAATGCAGAAAGCTCCTCTTTCATCGTGCATTAAGCTGCCACCTTTCTCTAAGACCGATATTTATACTAAATTTAATGTCCAGTTTAGAGGGGTTTTACTGTATTTAACAATGAGAAAGAGTAGTGCCATATGCTATAAGCAGCTAGTGTAAGCCCAGATCAGCTGATACATATGTACAGTACTGTGTTTTAGGCCAGGGCCAGATGATCGTAAATTGTATTAAATAACTTTACTTCTGTCTTGCTCTGGTCTCGGACAATGTAACATGCATACTGTCAGGGGTCAGACAAAAATTTACAAAGCAATGAACCCAGCCTGTTCCTTCCTCAGTTTATGAAAAACAGAGCTGTAGATAAGAGGAAAATTTTAATGAATTCATTTATTGAATTTTTTGTCAAACCCTATGTTCATGGTAGTCATTAGAATCGTCTTGGAGAGACAATTCTAATAAGTACAAACAAGACAGGGTTTGGTTAAGAAATGAGAGATTTTGATAGATCAGGTCCTGAGATTATAAAATCTTTTTGCTTAAGTCTGGGTCCATTCTCAAGCATCTAATTGGTCAGATTTTGAACAAGCTCAAAATCTGACCAATCAGGTGCTTGAGATTGAACTCGGACTTGAGCAAAATGTTTTATAACCTTTGGGCCTGTACACCAGGGTCCATGATTATAAAACTTTTTAGTTGAGTCTTGAGTTCGTTCTCAAGCTTTTGATTGGTCAGATTTGAGCCAGTTCGTTCTCAAGCTTTTGATTGGTCAGATTTGAGTTCTCAAGCTTTTGATTGGTCAGATTTGAGCCAAAGGCTCAAATCTGACCAATCAAAAGCTTGAGAACGAACTCAGACTCAACTAAAAGTTTTATAAGCATGGATACTTATCTACTGCTCTGAAAGAGTAAACCCTGATCAGACTGCATGTGTACAGAAAGCATGACCTGGTTTTGTACTTGAGTGCTTCTGGCTCTATGGCTGTAGGCAGGCAAATAGCCTATTGTTACCATGGTTATGTTTTGTCCTCAGTTCGATATATTAGACGACAAGATGGATTATACAAAGTTCAGTGTAAGTGCCGGCGCAGGGTTTGCGAGTTTTGGAACAATAATCATTAGAGGTTTTTTTTTTATATCCCCTACCCACCTGCTTCTGTTTAAGGCGATGGAATGCTCGCTCATAATGCAAATACAATGTTACAGCACCTCTGGTTTGCTATTGCTAGTTATTACAGATTTAAACTGTTGCAGTTTCAATGTACAACAATATACACACATTAATCATTTGAATGCAGTGAATTAGTCAAATGGCATTTGCAAACAGTGCAGATCCAGATCAGGAAAGAGCCCTTAGATTAGGGTCTGCACTGGGTTTTTTCTTCATTTTTTTCTAGCATTTTTTATCCAGTAACTCTTTGCAGGCTAGAATGGAGAAAAGGTTTTGATTACTTTTTCAAACAATTTGGATCCAAATGTCATGCTGAGTACCTCAGCATCATGTTAACCCATTCCCGCTTAGGCTATTTTTAGATCCAACCTTTTTGAACAAATCTACCTAAAATGAGCATTAACTACTGAAAAGGAAAATTTTAGAATTGTGTAGTGTTGAAACCATTGTGATAAATAGAGCATTTGCTCCTATGGAGCAAATGCTCTATTTATCACAATGGTTTCACAAAATGACTTTTACAGAAGCGTCAAAAGGCGTCTATATGCGGGAATGGGTTAATATCTAAATAGCTTGACACATGAACCCTTTTCTTCAGACGGACGCCTTTTCATGCCTTTGCAAACAGAGTAGACCAAGATCAGATGGCTCTTGTAGGAGCTGTCTGATCAAGGTCTGCTCTGTTTACTTATGGAGTAACAGAGATCTGATCCTACAGTTTTAGTCCACATCAAAAGTAAAACTTTCCTATGAATTTTTTTTATTTTATAAATGATAAATTATCATTTCATGCATAAATGTCTATGTGGGAAAGGATTAAGTGCAGAGAAATACAAGAAAGGGTAGTTTTATGCAGATGACAATTATACAGCATGCAAAGATTTAAAAGAGAATAGACTATAACAATAACCCTTTACTGCATAAATACGCCTTTCTACATCTGTGTAACAGAGAAGACCCAGATCAGATGGCTGCTGTAGAAACTGTCTGATCAGGGTCTACTCTGTTTGCTTATGGAATTATATAGATCTGATTCTTTAGTTTCTGCCATTTTCAAATGTTCCTGTGTTCAAGTACCTGTATAACCAATAATCTAATCAATATTCATGATGTCATTATTTCTTACATGAATATTTATGGAGTAAAGGGTTAAACATTGATGAACATGCATTGCCTTTGAAAATTCAGCATTCAAATAATTAACCTACAGCACTCTGTGGACTAATTCCTTGTAACATTTGTAAAACCAGGTAGTTTGGATCCAGATAAGTTGAGCGATTCTGTCTTATCAAGATCCAAACTACTTGACAATGAATGTAATTTGAAATTGTATCTTAATTACCCTAAGTACTTTAACACCCAATTTCTGTAAAGGCTTGTAAAGCTGATAAAGTCAACTAACCCATTCCCTCATATGCTATTTTTAGATCTAACCTCTTTGAATAAATTATTTGAAAAGGAGTATTTACTAATATATATATATATTTTTTTTTTTTTATTTGTCTAGTTTTGAAACCATTGTGATAAATAGAACATTAATTTTTCTCCTATGTAGCAAATGCTCTATTTATCACAATAGTTTCAAAAACTGAATTTTACATAGGCGTCAAAAGGCGTCAATATGCGGGAATGGGTTAAGCACCATTTTGATAAATTTAAGTTAGACTGACATAGTAACAAATAGTGCAGACCCTGATCAATTTCACCCTTCAAGAGCAGTTGATCTTAGTCTTCATTATTTGCCTATGTTTGTTTGTTGAAGTACTTAGAGTAGTTAAAGTAGTCCTATATTTATCCTAGGTTATAGGACACACACTCTCTTAACTCCACTTGGTTGTGAAGCTGAATATGTCACTTCGGCACAATTTGGATAACTTTAAACTAATAGGGTAGCAAAAAGTAGTCCCTGATCAAATTGTTCTACACTATTAGTGTATGCTTGTCTGGCTAAATATTTAGATTAATTATGATATAAGCATTCTTGTAAATATTGATTTTAAGCAGAGGACAATATTTACTAAACACTATTTCCTAGAGTACTAAATAAAGTTGATACAGATAAAGTTGAGAATATGGATGGAATTTCATGCATTCCAGTAAAAAAGTTCATTTTTACCCTTTACCTCATAGAGATACCTCCTTGTGCCCCTGCAAACAGAGTAGACCACGATCAGTGACAAAAACAGGCACTCTCTGATCAGGGTCTGCTCTTTTTACTTATGGAATTATAAAGATATGATTGAGAGTTTCTGCCAGTGCCAAAAAATCATGAGTTTATATGCCTTATAAAAAATAAGCATATAAATCATGATGATGTCATTATTTCTTACATGAATATTAATGAGGTAAAGGGTTAACAAGTTTCTGATATATATACATATATACAAAATGTACATGTAGTTAGATGTTATAATAGTTCCAGTTTATATAGAAACAAAACTGAAAATGTAGGTATATTAGTTAATAGTTAGTACTAACGACTGTATATAATTAAAGGTGAAAGGTTAAGGTTATTTTTAAAAAGATCAACTACAATGGTTTGAATCTAGATTAAATGATTGATATTCATTCAGAGAATCTGTGTTATTTATGAAGGAACAGATATTTCTGAAAAAATGTTTTATTTAATCAATTGCTTGATGAATATTCAACTAGAAGTAATCATGACTATATGAATAAGTGATGCCCTGAACCCACTGCTAGGCCCAAGCTCAGTTCTCATTTTTTCCATTATTCTTAAACTTAACCCCTGGAATATTAATATAGTGGCATAATTATATGAATAAAGGGACATGGTTTATAATATTATGGTAAAGTATGAAATTACACAATGAAACAAACTTTGTTAACCCTTTATTTCATGGATATGTATTTAACATGTTATTTCATGTCGATAAAAATGCTTTTTCACACATTTGAAAACAGATTAGATCTAGATTAAAGATGGCTGCTGTAGCAAGTGTCTGATGAGAGTCTGCTCTGTTTGCTTATGACATGAAATAGACCTGACTTCCCTTGAAACTTTTACATTATAAACAAATAGCTAATAAATATTCATGAAGTCATTATCAGAGCTACAGATAATGGTGCGTACTCAAATACTAAAATCGTCATTTCTCCACCAAAACCTATGTTGTGACCACTCTTTAGAATCGTCTTCGAGACGATTCTAAAGAGTGGTCACAACATAGGTTTTGGTGGAGAAATAAAGAAGTTATACTTGAAAATATTTCAATTTACGCATCTTATCTGGAGCTGTGATTATTTCTTTCATGAATATTGAACAGGTAAAGGGTTCAAACATTTGCAAAAAAGCATCAAAAGGGGAAAAGTTGTCAGGTGTAAAGTTAGTATAAAGGGCTGTATTATATTGCATTCCTAGAAGATGATTTAGAGAACTAAATTAGTGTAAACTGTTTCTGCAATGCTAGAGTAGATTACTGTTGTTGTATTGAGAGTTTGTACAAATTTACTGTTCTTGTTTCATGTTTGTTCTTGTTCCCTTTTCATGCTTCTCTGAACAATATGTGTTTCAAATTGGGGGAGGAGGCGGGATGGGGGTATGGCCATACTCTAGGTGTCATATTTGTCATCATGGATAAACTGTAGCCCTTGAAGCTAACACCCAATTAAATTTTGAAAGCTTGTTCTTCATCACAAGTGATACCATTTTTTACTCTTTACTCTATGAATATTCATGTATGACATAATGACATCATGAATATTAATTAGATGATTTTTTATATTGGTGCATGAACACAGAAAATGTTGGCCAAAGCAGGAACAGTAGAATCGAAAGGTATCTCTGTGGAGTACCATATAAACATGTTTTCACACACTTGCAAACAGAGTAGACCAAGATCAGATGAGGAGCCATCTGATATGGGTCTGCTCTGTTTGCTAATAGAATTTTGATAGATCTGTTTCTATGCTTTCTAAAATGTCTACAATGTATATCACCTTTCATATTTCATTATAACTTTTTTGTCCATGCATTATTCAGTAGGTAATGAAATTTGGAATAAATGTAGAACCGGGAAATTAAGGGTTAAGGAAAGGGCACTGATGGAATTGTGTCTGAAAGTATTGTTTGAAAGATGAGAATTTTGCTAGCTAACCAAGGAGTATTTGCATCTGCTTATTGTGTGCTTTGTTGATACATGTCTTTGGTGTAAGAAGATATCTTCCTTGATTTTAACCCTCAACTGATAGAGACACTTTTCGGTGCCTTAATTTGCAAACAGAGAAGACCCAGACCAGATGACACCTATAGAAGGCGTCTGATCAGGGATTGCTGTGTTTGAATTATGGAATCATAAACCTTGTACCATAGTCAATTCATTCTTGTGGTCATATTCCATTATAAAAGTGCAGCACATTGGTATTCATTTTGTCATTATTTCTTACATTAATAATCATCAGTTAGAGGGTTAAATCGACCTTATTCTAACTTGGGCAATCAGTTACATGTACTTTGAATAAAGTTATAGTTCAATCTTCTTACTTTAAAAGGTGGAATCGTTTATATCTTTAATCCTTTGAATGCAAATTTTAATCATTTCATATTAAATTGACTTGGTAGGTGTTGTTTTAACCCATTCCCGCTTATTGGCGCCTTCTGACGCCTTTGTAAAAGTCACTACAGTAAAACCTCTCTATAACGGCCACTAAATTGTGATAATTAGTTGCTATATAGGGCAGATGACTGCTTAAAGCAAGGTGAAAGTAAAATAGAATGCTCCTATAGGAGCATTCTGTTTTACTTTCACCTTGCTTTAAGCAGCCACCTGTCTTTAACACAAAATACTTATGTAATTTAACGGCCGTTATTGAGAGGTTTTACTGTATTTGAAACCATTGTGATAAATAGAGCATTTGCTCCATAGGAGCAAAATGCTCTATATGTCACAATGGTTTCAAAACTACACAAATCTCAAATTCAACTTTTCTCTAGTAAAAACTCCTTTTCGGTAGATTTATTCAAAGAGGTTGGATCTAAAAATAGCCTATGAGGGAATGGATTAAACACTGATGAACCATTCACTTTGAATATTCAGCATCCAAGGAGTTAAAATATATCAACCCTTTCCTCCATAAATACGCCTTTTTACGCCTCTGTAAAAGTCACTTTATGAAACCATTGTGATAAATAGAGCATTTGCTCCTAGGGAGCAAATGCTCTATTTATCACAATGGTTTCAAACTACAAAATTCTAAAATTTTCCTTTTCTCTAGTTAATGCTCTTTTTTGGTAGATTTATTCGAGGTGGATGGATCTAAAAATAGCCCATGGAGGAAAGGGTTAATTATACACAAGGTTAACTAATTTCAATGTTGTTTAAGTGTAAACATTAAACTTGTCTGCCATGTTGAACAGTTGGGTATGCTGCAGCAAGGACAGTTCAGTTTCATTGTGATTTGACTGACAGAAACATCAGTGCATTTGAGGACTATTCATGTGACTCTTATGTAAGATTTCTGCTTAATCTAATAACACGCTGTTTGCTTTGTGGTGTGTGCACATAAGTGTTATTCAAGAAATGATATTTTAATCCTTTATTTGATATACACCTTTTCATGCCCTTGAAAACAGGGTGAACCCAGATGAGAAGGCTGACCTATAGGAGCAGTCTGATCAGGATCTGCTCTGATTTTACAGTTTCTGACAAAGTAAAAACATCCTGTGTTCATGCACCTATATAAAATCATCTAATAAATATTCATTATGTCATTATTTCCTACATGCATATTCATCAGGTAAAGGGTTAAGTATTTAGTTCATCTGCCCATTTTTACTTGGAATCTGAAGATGTGTGAATCCTGTTACATTAGCACTTAAGGTTTGGTATCAATATCATCAATTTGCTTAGGTAATCATATTTAAGGGGTTTAATTTCTGCTGCTTGGAGTTTCGGTTTTTCCAACTAATAAACCCTGCTATGATAACGAAGCTTTAGGCTTTGCAAACAGTGTAGAATCCTGCCAGCAGCTGATCAGGTTCTGCACTGTTGCCAACCATCTGAGCCTATTTAGTTTTGCTGACTTTTGTGACAAACAGCATAGAACCTGATCTAATGCAGCGGTTGATCTGGTTCTGCACTGTTTGCTAAAGCTTTGTTTATGACTATAGACATAGCAGACAGTTTACTGCCACTTAACCCTTACAACGCTGAATTTTCAAATTTCCGAAATTGAACCCTTTTCTCCATAAATAGGCCTTTCTACTACTTTGTAAAAGTCAGTTATTGAAACCATTGTGATAAATAGAGCATTTGCTCCTTAGGAGCAAATGCTCTATTTATCACAATGGTTTCAAAACTACAAAGTTCTAAAAAAAATCCTTTTCTCTAGTTAATGCTCCTTTTCGGTAAACATGTATTTAATCAAAGAGGTTGGGTCTAAAAATAGCCTATGAGGTAATGGGTTAAACAGTCAAGCTTATAGTGAATATTTAGGGATTTTTCTAAAGTAAAAAGGAACATGGCAAACAGTGCAGGCCCTGATGAGAGAGCTCCTCTGGGAGTCCTCTCATCTGGGTTCTATACTGTTTGCACAGAATGTTAGTGACTCGTTTCCTGCACTGCAACGGTTACTGAACAGATAGTAAATTCTAAGTTTCTATGTAATTATGGCACAGCTTTACTCTGGTACAGTTGTCTTGAATTTCCATAAAATTCATAAAATAGAAAGCTTAACCGTTTCCCTCATATAAACACTTTTCAGGCCTTTTCAAACAGAGTGGACCCAGATTAGACAGCTCCAACTCTGCTCAGAGTCTGTTCTGCTTGATTATGAAATTATATAATAGATCTGATTCAACAGTTTCTACCAACACCAAATACCCTGTGTAGATGATGCAATTATAACAGAGCTCCAGATAAGATGCGTAAATTAAAATGTTTTCATGTATAACTTCTTTATTTCTCCACCAAACCCTATGTTGTGACCACTCTTTAGAATCGTCTCAACGAGACGATTCTGAAGAGTGGTCACAACATAGGGTTTGATGGAGAAATGGTGATTTCAGTATTTAAGTATGCGGTCCGTTATCTGTAGCTCTGTTATAAGCATTCATCTAATAAATATTCATGATGTCAATATTTCTTACTTGAATATTCATCAGGGAAAGGGTTAAACATAAAATAAAACTATTGTTTTAGCTGGTGCCATAAGCTGGGGATCAGTGAATCTGCAGTCATATCATTGTAGTCAAGAGAAGGTTGAAATATGCATGAAGAGAGGAAATTAACAGTAAATTTTCTTCTTTGTACAGGTTGAGCATCCTGCAGCTCATCACAAGAATGTCTGGCGTAAAGTCGTCTCCACTCAAAGGAAGAGGGCAGTGATGGCATGCTTCAGAATGATCCCACTACATAACCTACCAAGGTGAATAGTATTCTCATATAGCAAATACATATACATACATTACTTTTTGACATACTTGAATTTTTTGTTTTGTGTGTTACATTTTCTTGTCCACTCTTATTCTCGACAACTACTGACCAGATTTCAATAAAACTTTGTGGGAAGCTTCATCATCGAAATCAGATATACATTAAATTTTATAATCTGTTTGGGTGTTTTTCACAGAGTTATGGCCCTTTGATTATGTAAAATACAATATACTTTTGATCAATGTTTCTCTAGGGATGTTTATTACTTTTAATGACAGTTCTAGTCAATTATCATATTTAGCATCATATTCATGAGACCTATTCTAAGTGCAATAAAAGCCCTATAAACCAGAACTCTAGTACAGAAGGATTTATATACTTTTAGACAGGTGGCTGCTTAATGCAGGGTGAAAGTCACGCAGAAAGCTCCAGGACGAGCTTTCTGCATGACTTTCCCCCTGCATTAATCTGCCACCTGTCTGCAAGACGGATATTCATACTCAATTGAACATCTGGTTTAGAGGGGCTTTACTGTACACTTAGTATTCAGAGGCCCAGTCTTCCTTCTCCACAAGATTGTAAAGGTGAATTAATCAATTTTGCACCATTTTGATTACTTTTAATTAAACAGACATTGTAGCAAATAGTGTAGACCCTGATCAAACTGCTCCTTAAGGAGCAGTTTGATCTGGGTCTGCACTATTTGCCTGTCCAAATACTTGGATTAAATAGGGGATTAAATAGGGTATGTAGAATACAAGGTTTGTCATGGTTTTATTTCAGACATCGTGCTATAAACCTCTTCCTGAAGTGTTACCGGCTGCAGTGGCTGGACAATGAGGAGTACGAGAAGAAGATCCTGATCGATGACCTCACAGTATGTCTACTATACCCAACTTTTTGCACACTAATTAATGATTATCTGCAAAATTGAATTCTAAACATCGAGTTTTTATTCATTGCTCGTAAAGAATGCTGTCAGAAAGTCAAATACATTGGATCCTGATGTGATGTGGAGTTACTTGTTCGCTTGTATAGATTTGATGTGTTTGCACAGGTAATCAGGATTTAGTTTATAGTTTGCAATAATCAGAGTTTTTACTGTCATTCAAATCACTCTTAGCAAATTTATTCATGTTGACTGAACTCTATTAACAATTGTGGATTATTCCATATACAGCATTTAGCCCTTTCCCTAATTTAAATGACTTTTCAAGCGTTTGCAAAGAGAGTAGACCCAGATCAGACAAATCCTATAGGAGCCGTCTGACCAGGGTATGCTTTTTGCTCATGAATTTATATACATATAGATCTGATTCTACATTTTCTGACATGGCCAAACCGTCCGAGAACTAAAGAGTTTTTGATAGATCAGTACTCATATTTTCAAGTCTGCCAGTGCTCAGCAGAAGGAAAGTTAAGACACATATCCTATTTCCAGCGTTCTGATGAGACGGAAGAAGAAGCCACAGAGAAGAAAGAGGTGGAGGATGAAGAAAAGCCAGACCCACTCAAACAGCTGATCACATGTCTTTCACGTGCTGCTACTAAGGAACAGCAAAGCAGTATGCCTGAAGACCCAATCTACATCTCGTATGCGCAGATAATGAGTCAGGTGAGGTGTTTGTGTTGTTGCATTGTATCTTTATTACCATTAGTCGGTACCAAATGGCAGTGATTTCTTAAACCTCATATTGACGTCTATTGACACCTCTGTAAAAGTAACTTTTTGAAACCATTGTGATAAATAGGAGCAAATGCTATATTTACCACAATGGTTTCAATACTACACAATTATAAAAAAATTCCTTTTTTCTAGTAAATGCACCTTTTCAGTAGATTTATTCAAAGAGGTTGGGTCTAAAAATAGCCTATAAGGGAATGGGCTAACCCTTTAAGTTCCATGATTATGCAGTCAGCTCATCCATTCAGATTTTGGAACTCGTCCATTTGTCATATTGAGAAGGAGGCATTGCATACAAAACAATATACTGGAATAAACCACTGACATCCATGGGGACACCAAACAGTTTGTCTTTGTCCCATGTATGGGATTGTGGAAGTTAATTCCGTCCTTCATATAAACGCTTTTCACACATTTGCAAACAGAGTAGACCCAGATCAGATGGCTCCAATAGGAGCCATCTGATCAGGGTCTGCTCTGTTTGCTTATGATATAATATACATCAGATTTTGCACTTTCTGTCTTGGTTAAATAGTCCTGTGTTCATGTTATTGTAACAATTAATCTAATCAATATGAATGTTGTCATTATTTCTGACATGAATATTCATGGAGTAAATGTTTAGTAAACTCCGCTTCTAACAATATTCTCATGGGACTTTAACTCTTTCCCTCATAGGCTATTTTTAGATCCAACCTCTTTGAATTAATCTACCGAAAAGGAGCATTAACTAGAGAAAAGGAAATTTTTTAGAATTCTGTAGTTTTAAACCATTGTGATAAATAGAGCATTTGCTCCTGCAGGAGCAAATGCTCTATTTATCACAATAGTTTCAATAGGTGATTTTTACAGAAGTGTAGAAAGGCATATTTATGGAAGAAAGGGTTTAATTAATTTAACATCCGAATATTGTTACATGCGTTGTGAAGTATCTGTATACTGCAACAGTTCAGACATCTTTTTTTTACAGCAGGTTAAATACTAAATTTATTCATCATTTTCCATTTCAGAGCTGTGGAGGAGCAGATGAGGATGATGATGATGATGATGGTGGGGATGAAGATGGACCAGGCTCCTCCTTCCAGGTAAGTGTCACGCCCCTTTCACCTTAAACCTTACCCTTGTCTCCTTTGTTTGGCTTGCTGCATTCTACTTTTTTTCACTGTACCAGCATCAGTATAAGCGGTTTGGTTTTATGTTTGTTTTTTAAATGAAATTCTTGCCATGGGGTCTTGGATATTCAAGTACTGTTTGTTGGCTTTCTTCATCCACAGTGCTGTTGTCATATGAGTTCTACTATACGGAAACCAACAATAAACCTTTGCAATCAGTGTAGAACCAGACTAGCTACTGCATTTAACCCTTTCTGTCATCTACAGTAAAAACCTCTCGATAACGGCCACTAAATTACATCATGTATTTTGTTTTAAATGCAGGTGGCTGCTTAAAGCAAGGTGAAAGTTAAAACAGAACGCTCCCATAGGAGCGTTCTGTTTTACTTTCACCTTGCTTTACCATCTGCCCTAAATGCCAACTAATTAACATGTTAATGTTTAGCGGTCGTTATAGAGAGGTTTCACTGTAAATGCTTTTTCACTCATTAGCAAACAGAGAAGACTTACATTAGATGGCTCCTATAGGAGCCATCTGATCATGGTCTGCTCTGTTTGCTAGTGGAATTTGACAGATCCGTTTCTGTACTTTCTAAAGTGGCTACAATGTTCCACCTTCCATATTTTATGATAATTATTTTGTGTATGAATGTTCAGTAGGTATTGAAATGTGAAATAAACATAGAACAGGGAAAGGGTTAACATATGGTATCTGATTAGGTTCTTCACTGTTTGTTGCATGTCAGCTAATAGAAAAAAAACTCTTGATTTGTGGAAAAGAGTGTAGACCCTGATCAAATGCCTGGTTTAAAAATGGCAGCTGATCTAGTTCTACACTGGTGGCAATGCATAAAGTTTGGTTTCATATAGCAGTTCTCAGTTATTCATGGGCAGAGTTTGTTTGCTTAAGGATGCTATGTTATATTTTAAAGATGAGATATTCATGAAACTTCCTATCATATATGTTCATCTTATGTTTCAACATTTAATTTTCATTCCCAGTCTGGTGACATGCTGGATATTTTTGTTACAGATCTTTCTATTGATTTTGTTATGCCAAACGTTTCATAGTATTAGCTACATGTATTTTAAACCCAGTATCAGGGATGTTTCATATATTGTATATGTAGTCATTTTCTACTTTATTAACCCTTTACTTCAATGCATTTCTACACCTTTACGAACATAGAAGACCCAGATCAGACGGCTCCAGCTGGAGCCGTCTGATCAGGGTCTGCTCTGTTTGCTTATGAATTGACATAGATTTATTTTTCCTTGTGTATACAAACAAGTCATGCAGTTTTATAAAAAATCATTTATTTAATATTCATGATGTCATCATTTCTTGTTGAATATTCATGAAGTAAAGGGTTAATGTGCAAGGTATTTTACATAAATTTTGTTCTTGTGTTGTTTTCATGTTAAGATGATGCAATAAATACTTTCAGTAAAGCTTTGCATAATTTGTATATTCTTCATCGTGTAAATTTATCAATCTTAACCCTTTACTTCATGAATATTTATGTACAAAATAATGAATTTAATGATATCATGAATATTAATGAACTGAATATTTGTAGTGCCATATGAAAGGGAATTTTTTACCATGGCAGATACTGAAGTTTCAAATCTGTATTATTCCCATAACCAATCGGAGCAGACCCTGATCAGAAGGCTTCTAAAGCAGCTGTCAGTTCTGGGTCTTCTCTGTTTGCATATAAAGACATATGTATGAAGTAAAGAGTTAAGTAAAAGAAGAATATTCGTAAGTCAATACACATCCGAAAGCAAAGTTATTTAACTATATCCAAGGCTGCTCTCTTGTAACTAGAACATGTAATAGAATGATTTAAATAATGAATCAATGTTTTTTTTATCTTTAATCCTTTACTCCATGAATATTCATGTAAGAAATAATGACATCATGAATATTAATTAATTTGATTTTAATAATGGCACAATGATCATGACAGAAACTGTAGAAACGGATCTAATGGTATATCGTTTCATAAGCAAACGGAGCAGACTCTGATCAGATGGCTCCAACAGGAGCCGTCTGATCTAGGTCTGCTGTTTGCAAAAGTGTAAAAGGCATGTCTATGGAGTAAAGGTTTAACATTGATACAATAATATTTGAATACCTTTTTTGTACCCGAAGCACAAAGCACATTCATTGACTTCAAATAAAATTTAAACAATTATGATTATATATATAGCATGACATAATATATTACTATGTACTATCATTTATTCCTATCAATTTGTTTTGAACAATTTAAAATTGGAGCATATTTATTTACACCTGTCAAAACTGGCTTGCTGATATTCACCTAGCTTCACTTGGACATGTTGAAGGTAGATAACTCATGTACCTACTCCCTAGAGTGCATATGCAAATTCACATGTTATCTCCCTTTCCCCACAAAGTATAAGCAAGTGATGTGTAGAGGGTGCTGCAATTGACACAAGAAATACTTCTATTTCACTTCTAAGATTAATATAGTTTTGTTCTTAGGTTATGTTTGGTTTCAGTCCACTGACCCTTTAACTCATGAATATTTAGGGATTCATCTGTTTAATGAAATTATTATATATACAAAATATGATTGTCTCGAAAGTAAATTATCATCTCAAAGTAATTACATGTAATTTGTAAAATAGAAAATAATGTCTTAACAATTTTATTTATAATGTCTTAACAATTTTATTTGTGTGTTATTTTTTTTCATATTGCAACCTTATGATAGTATTTGAGGTCATTCTGGTGATGGTCAAGGTCTACCTAATTTAACCCTTTACTTGATAGAAATTCCTTTCCACACCATCGCAAACAGAGTAGACCAACATTAGACAAAGAAAGTACATGTAGATCCAGATCAGACAGCTCCTTGAGGAGGCATCTGATAAGGGTTTGCTGTGTAATATAGATCTCATTATACAGTGTCTGCCATGGCCAGAAAATACCTTGATATGTAATGCCTGAGTTCATAATTATGTCATTATAAAAGAATTCTGTAATTTTACATTACTGAGGAATTCTTTTAACCCTTTGCTTGCTATTCCCGTCAATATACTTACCTGTAAATAGTGCAGACCCAGATGAGACAGCTCCTGCAGGAGCTGTCTCATCAGGGTCTGCACTATTTACAAGTTGGTTGTGCAACCAGTGCACTCTACAGCAGTGATTGCACAGCGCAATATGTGTACACAGGGAAGATATATGTAATTATACAACAGGGCATGGGTAAAGAAGGAGAAATGTATTTTAAAATTCTGCAAGCGAAGGGTTAATAGGTTGTTTCTTTTATGTATAGAGAAATAGAAGTATTCAACTTTTATAGTGTAAAATAATTACATTAAAGTTTAATGTCATTGCAGCTCCTTTTGTGTTTTTTTTTTATAATTGAAAATAGCTTTTGTTTTTCAGTTCTATCATTTTGTGAGAATACGAAAAGAAAGTGCTATCCACAAAAAAAAAATCTTAATGCTTGACCTGATCAATATTCATTTTAGAAATAGCCTTTGGCCCTAGTAGAAACTGTAGATATCAGATCTGTATTATTCTATAAGCAAACAGAGCAGACCATGATCTAAGTTGATCTGTCTGATCTTGGTCGACTGTCTGTGAAAAGATCTAAAAAGACGTCATTATCAGATAAAGGGTTAACCCTTACAATGCTGAATTTTCAAATGGACTATTCCAAAATTCAAACAAGTCAAGCTTACGGTGAATATTTAGGGAATTTTAAAGAAAAGTTCAACCTGACAAACAGTGCAGACCCTGATGAGAGGGCTCCTCTAGGAACCCTCTAATCTGGGTCTACACTGTACGCAAAGGACATCAGTGGCTTGTGTAATGTACTGTAATATGTAACAGAGAAAGGGTTAGATTAGACCAGCATAGTAGCAAATATTGTAGACCCTGATCAAATGGCTCCATTGTGAGCCGTTTGATCTTGGTCTGCACTACAATTAGGTTAATGAAATGAAATGCAAAATGTCATTTGAATGGAGTGGCTCTTTCTTTTCGTTGATATTGGTGATTCTGTAAAGGTGCTTTCATTATTATGGCTTTGGTCTGTGTATGATTTTACACCCAGTACATGTGAATTTGCTTTAGTGTATAGGTTTTCTAGGTGAGGACAAACTGTTGGTGTTTTAGGCTAGGCTAGCGGATGCCTGTAAAACTATTACAAAGTGTTGTCAAATCTCTAGGGAAGATCCTTCCAGGAAAGGAAAACTATTGTGTAAACATACTCAATGATATAGGTTTACTTAACATTCTAATATGAATTACATCAATATAAATGTACTAACACTGAGCTCTTCTTTTAGTCATTCTGTCAGGTAAAGATCCATATTTTGGCTGGTATTAAGAAAAAAACAACATTTTCCATTAATCAAGTATATAATTAACGGTATTTTTACAGTTGTATAAGTGAGATAAACTAACCCATCGCCTGCTTAGCGACACCTGACTGGCTTTTGCAGTTTGGATCCAGATGAGAAGTTGAGTAACTTGGTGTCTCATCAGGATCCAATCTGTATGACACTACTATAGGAGCCATCTGATCAGGGTCTGCTCTGTTTGCTTTTTGAAATACTATAGATACGATTTTATGGTTTCTACCATGGACAAAAAATATCTTGTTTATTATACCATTATAAAACTTCACCTACTTATCTTAAATGCTGTCAATATTTTTTTCATGAATATTCATTAAGTAAATGGCTTAACTGATAATTTCAATAGGAAATGGATCTCAAAACTATTGTGTTATGTTAAGGTATCTACATGGTGATGAATTCTTCAGAGAAATATAGAAATATAAAAATGTGAAGAAAAGTTGAGCAGATGTTGTCATTGTAATCTTGTGCTGCAGATGGTAAACCCAATTAGTAATTGTTTATGCTGTATGATTATAGTTGTTTGTATTGCAATGCAGAGCTACAGATAAAGGTGCATACCCAAATACTAAAATTGTCATTTCTCCACCAAACCCTATACTGTGACCACTCTTTAGAATCGTCTCGAAGAGACGATTCTAAAAAGTGGTCACAGTATAGGGTTTGATGGAGAAATAAAGAAGCTATACTTGAAAATGTTTAAATGTATGCACCTTATCTGGACCTCTGTTGCAATGTTTGAAATTTGTAATCCATGTACATGTACTGTGTATCAGAGTTGTAGGTGAAGGTGTGTATTCAAAAACTAAAATTGTTATTTTCTCAAACCAAGCTCTGTGTGACCTGTGTTTAGAATTATTCACGACATGGCGTTAGGTGGAAAACAAAAGTTTTAACTTGCACATCTTACCTATTTCTCTGTGAATGTATGTTGTGTAGCTGATCTCCAAGACAGACATGTTGGTACATTGATTCCACCATCATAAAGAAATTAAGATATTTTTGTCATATGAGCAGTTTGTACTTTGTTTTTTTTTCAAACCAGTTTGGATCCTGATAAACCAGTTAGCATCTTACCAGTTTCCAACCTGTTTGCAATGTTGATCACAAAGTTAACCCATTTGCTCATATTGATGACTCTGTAAAAGTCACTTTGTGAAACCATTATGATAAATAGAGCATTTGCTCCTATAGGAGCAAATGCTCTATTTATCACAATGGTTTCAAACTACAAAATTCTAAGTTTCCTTTTCTCTAGTTAATGCTCCTTTTCGGTAGATTTATTTAAAGAGGATGTATCTAAAAATAGCCTATGAGGTAATGGGTTACCCATAATTGTAAGTTTATGTAGAGTTTTGCATATTGTAAGAAACATGGCCTTGAGCTTATAAAACTTCTGAACTTTAGTCTTGAGTTCATGTTTATCTGATTGATAATTATACTTCAGAATGAACTCAGACTCAAACTAAACATTTTATAACCTCGGATCATGTTTGCTTTGAATGAGTATTTAATTGTATCATTTTGGTTGATAATAAAATTTTGGTCCGCAGAACTTCCAGTACTCATTTAATCGGAAAATTGAGAGAATGGTTTACTGACCACATAATTATAGTTGTACAACTCTAGTAAAAGCTTAGACCTTTACTTTATGAAATATTCATGTAAGACATGATAACTAATGTTTATAATGGCATATTAATACACGAAAATTTGCCCATGCCAGACACTGTATAACTTTATAAGCAACCAGAGCAGACCCTGATCTGGGTCTACTCTGTTTGCAAAGGCGTATCGCCAAATTTCCTGTGTCCATGTACTATTGTAACAATTAATCTAATTAATATTCATCATGTCACATTTCTTACATGAAAAAATATTCATGGAGGAAAGGATTAATGGTTGTATATATATAATCAGTATGGCTGTATATATCATGAATGTGTGTCCGTGGTAGGTAGTTTAGAGTTGAGGCTCTATTAACCTGTCATGTAACTCTTAGCATGCAAAGTAAATGTCCTTTGGGGATTGTACTAGTATTGTAAAAATCCCTCTAAACAGGAGATTTAATAAAGAAGAATTTAAGTCTTTTTTGGGGAGGTAACTGCTCAATGTAGGGTGAAAGTCATGCAGAAAGGAGCTTTCTAAATGACTTTTATCCTGCATTCAGCTGCCTCATGTCTTTAAGACTGGTAATGATACTATACAGTAAAACGTCTATAAAATAGCTGTATAACCCTTTCCCTGTTAAACATTTATTCAAGATTTCTTCACCTCATTAATATTCATGGACAGAATCAATAATTTAGAACATGGAAAAGGAAATTCTTTCACAATTGTGGAAACTGCATAATCAGATCAGTAAATTCCCTTAAGCAAATAGAGCAAACCCAGATCAGACGGCTCCTACAGGAGTCATCTGATCTGGGACTTCTCTGTTTGCAAATGCATGAAAAGGAAAGGGTTAAAAGAAAACGCAGGACTGGTAGCTTTCATCCTTCATGAAGCAACCACCTGCTTTTCAGTGTACTGTTGCTTATTCATTAAATTGGTGTTTGAAAGAGGTGCAACCGTAAACACAGTCCTTTCACAGTGATTCTTAAATAAAAATCAGGAATCGTCTGATCTGGGTCTACTCTGTTTGCAAAGGCATGGAAAGGTATTTATATATAGGAATCGAAAAATACAGCAATAAAAACAATACAGCATATATCTGAGTGAGCTGACAGTTTGTAGGTTATTTTTTGGCAGTATAAGGATATACATGTATAATACTACACTACTAACCAATTAACATTATTAGACATCATTTAAACCCCTGCACAGCTGTACTATTTTATGAGGTGCACAAACATATTTCCAGTTTATACATTTAACCAGACTTTTTGTTTTTATTAAAACATTGTGTTTTTGTTTAATTAAACCCAAGCTTTTTTTACTTAACTATTCGCAGTTACCTGGAATGAAAGCCCTGTTCTTTTAAATGCAATTGATTTCAGCATTTAGATTTATTTTTCAAATAACATAACTAATTCCCAGCATTTTAACTCTTTGTCATTTTAAATTTTCAGCGACTCATTTCTGACATTAACCCTCTACCTCGTATAAACGCTTTTTCAAACATTTGCAAACAGAGTAGACCCAGATCAGATGGCTCCTATAGGAGCCGTCTGATCAAGGTCTGCTCTGTTTGCTTATGGTATCATATAGATCTGAGTCTACAGTTTCTGCCTGAGTCAAAAATGTCATGTGTTCATATACCATTCTAAAAATTAATCTTTATTAATATTCATGATGTCATAATTTCTTGCATGAATATTGAGCAGGGGAAGGTTTCAAAACATGTTTGATGGTTAGCCAGAGGTAAGAGGAATTTAGAAAAACAAAGTGTCAGCTAGTTTCTATTGTTCATCATTTGATGAATTCACAGATTGACAAAGAGTTAAAGTACTTGTTTTGTTTGATACAGTAAAACCTGTCTAAGTGACCATTAATATAAGAAGGCTAATTCTGTATCTTTATGGAAGATAGTAGCTTAACCCATTCCTCCTTAGGCTATTTTTAGACCCAACCTCTTTGAATGAATCTACCCAAAAGGAGCATTTACTAGAGAAAAGTAAATTTTTAGAATTTTGTAGTTTGAAACCATTGTGATAAATAGAGCATTTGTTCCTGTAGCAGCAAATGCTCTATTTATCACAATGGTTTCTAAAAGTGAATTTTACAGAGTTGTCAAATGACGTCAATATGAGGGAATGGGTTAATACAGGACAAAGGTAATGCAGGAAGCTCCCACAAGAGCTTGCAGGATTATACTTGCCCTACATTAACCCTTGAAATGCTAAAATTTCAAAGTGGAAGGGTCCATCATTGATAAAAGGTAGAGTCCATTTCGTGGTAAAGGATTAAATTTTCAATGACAAACAATACAGACTCTGATTGATGAGCTCCTCTTGGAGCCATCTGATCTGGTTCTACACTATTTGCAAATACCAGGACACTCCTTTCCTGCATTCAGAAGTTAACCCCTTCCTCCATAGGCTATCTTTAGATCCAACCAAATTCAGTAAATTAATCTACCGAAAAGGAGCATTAACTAGAGAAAAGTAAAATTTTAGAATTTTGTAGTTTGAAAACATTGTGATAAATAGACCATTTGCTGCTATAGGAGCAAATGCTCTAATTATCACAATGGTTTCATAAAGTGACTTTTACAGAGGCGTCGAAAGGCGTATTTATAGAGGAAAGGGTTAAAAAAACCACCTGCTTTTTGAGACACCTGTGTTTAAGTGGTCCCTTTAAACAGGCTTTACTGTACTGGGATTTTAACACTGTAGACTAATCACTTGACCCATTACATTGGCTGTAAAATTGTTGTGTTACAGGAACAAGAAATGGAGAAACAACAGCTGTTATCTGAGCAGGCGAGACTAGCTGACAGAGGAGCCGCAGAGATGGTGCTACTGTACATCAGTGCTAGTCGGGGTGTGTAAAAATACAGTCAAACCTCCCTTAACCCTTTCCCTCATATAAACGTGTTTTCACACATTTGTAAACAGAGTAGACCCAGATCAGACGGCTCCTAGAGGAGCCGTCTGATCAGGGTCTACTCTGTTTGCTACAAGAATTTGAAAGATCTGTTTATTTGCTTTCTAAAATGTCTACATTGTTCCACCTTCCATATTTCGTTTAGGTATTTTTGTTGATTAATATTCAGTAGGTATTGAAATTTAGAATAAACATAGAACAGGGAAAGGGTTAACCGGACGTTTTATATATATACAAATATAGATGCAAGAAATAATGAAATCATGAATATTATTTAGCTGAATTTTTTTTTTTTGAATGGCAGAAACTGTAAAATCAGATTTATGGTGTACCATGAGCAAACAGAGCAGACCCTGACCAGATGGCTTCCACAGGAGCTATCTCAATCTGAGTCTACTCTGTGTGCAAAGGCGTTAAAAGGTGATCTATGAAATAAAATGTTTATGAAACATATTCTGTTTGCTTTTATAGCTGTTGTACTGTGATGTCTTGTTTTATTCTCTTCAGGCTGTGTGGGTCCTATGATCTCAGATACTATAGACCTGGGCATCTCCCTTCTCAGAGGAGGAAACATCGACGTACAGAAGGTATAACATGACAGCATATTTTATATTCATGAAAGAAATAATGATAGTATGATCAGTCATTGCACTGGATGTTTACATTGGAATTAGCTTCAAGGGCTCCTACAGAATAACTGATATTAATGCTAACTGATATTTGCAAACAACTTAAACATTCAATGCTGAGTAAGTGTAAACCTTTACTCCATGAATATTCATGTCAGAAATGATGACTATGAATATTAATTACGGTAGCTGAATTTTATAATGGCATCAAGAACTAGGGAATTTTTACCATGGTAAAACTGTAGAAATAGAAATACATGTATGTTATTCCATAAGGAAACAGAGCAGACCCAGATCAGATGGCTAATGGTCTGGGTCTGCACTGTTTGCAAAGGCATTTAGGCTAATTTATGGAGTAAAGGGTTAAGATACCTAAATCAAGGTTATATATCCCAGCAACTGGTCTGGATCTACAGTGTTTATAGGTCCCTTATATTAAAGACCTAAATAACTATATGCAAGGAAATAAATTATTTTGTGGAATATATACTTATGTTTTTTTGGCCTTTGATATAATTGTGTTGACGTAATTTGCATACAGAGGATGTTGAAGCACCTGAAGGACAAAAAAGATGTAGGTTTCTTCACCTCTGTGGCCGGCCTAATGCAACAGTGTAGGTAAGTGTCACACCAGAACTTTTTTAACCCTTTCCCTGTTCTATGTTTATTCCAAATTCTGATACCTACATGTACTGTATTACTTTTGACCTGCATTAAGCAACCACCTGGTTTTTTAGACTGATAAATGAATAGCTGCTTAGGATAGGTTCTGATGTAATTAAATATGTCTCTATGCTGTCAGTGTGTATTATCACATTGATCCTTGGGACAACAAAACAAACCAGTTATAAATGTCCTGGTATTGTTAATTTATAGTGTCCTTGACCTTGATGCCTTTGAGAGAACTAACAAAGCAGAGGGTCTCGGAGTGAGCACAGATTCCACGCCAGGAGAGAAGAACCTCCATGATGCCGAGTTCATCTGTAAGCTCTTCCGCTTCCTCCAGCTGCTCTGTGAAGGTCACAACCTTGGTAAGTTACGCCTTTGCTTTATGAATGATTATTAAATAAATCATAACATCATTAATATCAAATAATGGGGGTCATAATAATATCTGAACATAGAATGACAATTGGCCATTTCAGAAACTGTAAAATCAGATCTACATGTATATTGTTTTACAGGCAAACAAGCTTATGTTTTTAGCTCTTCTGTGTTTGGAAGAAAAATACAACCTATTCATTGTCGTAACTCTGGCGTCCACGTTGTCGTTGTCATCCAGAAACTTTAATGTTGGCTGTTATTTCTTTACGAATCATCCAAATCTTATGAAACTTCACACACTTGTTCACCATCACAAGGACTACAATCTGACCAAGGGCTATAACTCTGTAAAGTTATGCCCCTTTTAAGATGTCTCAACAGACGAGCATTGGCAACAGCATGCGATGCTCTTGTTACGTTTTTATATTTTACTTATATTTCAACAGAGTTCCAGAACTACCTGAGGACACAGGCAGGCAACAACACAACAGTGAACATCGTCATCAGCACCGTCGACTACCTGCTGAGACTGCAGGTGAGATTAATACTGAAATGATATATGATTAGACTGGCCATTGATCATACCTATGAGTAGAGAAAAGGGATTAGTGTGTGTTTACAGTCAGACTGTAAACAGTAAAACCTCTCTAAACTGGACATTAAAATTTGGTATGAATATCAGATTTGAAGACAGGTGGCAGATTAAGGCAGGGTGAATTAAGCAGCCACCTGCCTAAAAGTATCTAAATTCTTCTCTACTAAATTCTTCTCTGGTAGAAGTGTAGCTATTAACTCTTTTCCTGTTCTATGTTTATTTCAAATTTCAATACCTACTGAATATTCATGGAGGAAATAGTTAGAAACAAATATGGAACATTGTAGCCATTTTAGAAAGTAAAGAAACAGAACTATCAAATTCCATTAGCAAACAGAACAGACCCAGATCAGACGGCTCCTATAGGAGCCGTCTGATCTGGGTCTACTCTGTTTGCAAATGCACGAAAACACATTTATATGAGGGAAAAGGTATTGTAGCTATTAGCCATTTATCTCATGAATATTCATGTAAGAAATTATACTATCATGAAACTGTAGAATCGGACCTATATTATTCTACAGTCTAATCACGATACTACGAATCACGTTCGAACGAAAAACCGGTTTGCTACGAATAACACCCCAGGTCCCGGCCGATTTTGTTCTTGTTTCAATTGCAAAAAAATGCAAAAGTACGAAAATGCGAAACTACGAAAAACACGTTATTGCGAGAGGTTTTCGTAGTCCCTTAAACACAAAAACAGTGGCAAAAAGATGCATTTTTACGAATCTCACCTGTGCGATGTTTTCACACTTCTGAGAGACATTCGTCGCTCCAGTCAGCATAATTATCCATTGTTGACACATCTGGCCTGCCCGATACGCTTTAATGATCAGCACCCGTGTTTGTTTGTGACAGGATTAGACTAACTACATATCAAATGTTGCAAATGATTAAAGCTTGTATCGTGCAATTATGCACAATTACGTTTTCACACACATCGTGTTATAAATGATTACCATACAGGCATACTGACGTGTTTGTTTGTAGCCAATGTCTCAAAGCATATAAAACGTATATGCCAAACTTATAAAACCAGTTACACTGGTCATCAAACCTGTGTCTACACTGCTTCTATACGCATATAAACGATATCACAGTTTTCTATGCATTTTGTTTTTATTCCTGAATAAAAATATGAATGTATTGATTCGTTTCTTGTTTTATACATAACCCTTATGGATTGCTAGAAAGTTCGAGTTCATGTCTCTAGTTAAAGGGAGCATTTAAATACTAAAATCCTTATGCTGTCACCAAATTCTACGTTGTCACTTCACGTTCGAAAGAATAGTCACAGAATATGGTTTGATGAAAAAGAACGAACAGAATCTTTGGAAATGACTCGTTTACTCCCTCCTATCTAGAGTTTGATGAGCTGGCATTGCGCGGTTCGTGTTTTTAGCTCACCTGGCACAAAGTGCCAAGGTGAGCTATTGGGATGATCCTATGTCCGTCGTCGTGCGTCGTGCGTATGTGCGTAGTGCGTCGTGCGTACGTGCGGGCGTCAACAATTTACTTAAACATCTTCTTCTCTGGAACTACAAAGCCATGAGCTTTGATATTTGGTATGTAGTATGATGTAATGGTCCTCTACAAAGTTTGTTCAAATTATGTCCCCCGGGCCAAAAATGGCCCTGCCCCAGGGCTTATCAGTTTTTCATAGGAAAATCTTTAAAAATCTTCTTCTCTAAAACTGTAAGGCATAGACCTTTGATATTTGGTATGTAGCATCATCTAATGGTCCACTACTAAGATTGTTCAAATTATGACCCCTGGGTCAAAAATGGCCCCGCCTTGGGGCTTATCAGTTTTTCATAGGAAAATCTTTAAAAATCTTCTTCTCTGAAACTGTCAGGCATAGACCTTTGGTATTTGGTATGTAGCATCATCTAATGATCCTCTACTAAGATTGTTCAAATTTTGACCCCTGGGCCAAAAATGGCCCCGCCCTAGGGCTTATCAGTTTTTCATAGGAAAATCTTTAAAAATCATCTTCTCTGAAACTGTAAGGCATAGACCTTTTATATTTGGTATGTAGCATCATCTAATGGTCCTCTACTAAGATTGTTCAAATTATGACCCCTGGGCCAAAAATGGCCCCGCCCCTAGGCTTATCAGTTTTTCATAGGAAAATCTTTAAAAATCTTCTTCTCTGAAACTGTAAGGTATAGACCTTTGGTATTTGGTATGTAGCATCATGTAATGGTCCTCTACTAAGATTGTTCAATTTATGACCCCCAGGACAAAAATGGCCCCGCCCCAGGGCTTATCAGTTTTTCATAGGAAAATCTTTAAAAATCATCTTCTCTTAAACTGTAAGGCATAGACCTTTGATATTTGGTATGTAGCATCATCTAATGGTCCTTTACTAAGATTGTTCAAATTATGACCCCTGGGTCAAAAATGGCCCTTCCCCGGGGCTTATCAGTTTTTCATAGGAAAATCTTTAAATATATTCTTCTCTAAAATTATAAGGTATAGACCTTTGATATTTGGTATGTAGCATTATTTAATCGTCCTCTACTAAGATTAATCAAAATATGACTCCCGGACAAAAATGGCCCCGCCCATTGGCTTATCAGTTTTTCATAGGAAAATCTTTAAAAATCTTCTCCTCCAGAACTGTAAGGTCTAGGCCCTTGATATTTGGTATGTAGCATCATCTAATGGTTTTCTACCAAGATTATTCAAATTATTACCCCTGGGTCAAAAATGGCCCCGCCCTGGGGCTTATCAGTTTTCATATGAAAAGCTTTAAGAATCTTCTTCTCCAAAACTGTAAGGCAGAGACCTTTAATATTTGGTATGTAGCGCTATCTAATAGTTTTCTACCAAGATTGTTCAAATTATGTCTCCTGGGTTGAAAACTTCCCCGCCCAGGGGCATATCAGTTTTTAATAGGAAAGTTTTTAAAAATCTTCTCTTAAAAATCTTTAAAAGTCTTCTCTGAACTTGTAAGGCATAGACCTTAGATATTTGGTATGTTGCATTATCTAATAGTCCTCTACCAAGATTTTGAAATTATGAACCCTGGATCAAAATTGACCCTGCACTGGGGCTTAACAGTTTTTCATAGAAAAATCTTTAAGGTCTATACTCTTTATATTTAGTATGCAGCATCATCTGATGGTTTTCTACCAAGATTTTTCAAATTATGCAATCTGTCATTGAAATCATTAATCTGTTACGAACAGGTGAGCGATTAAGGGCCATCATGGCCCTCTTGTTTACATAACCCGTTATGCACTGGCATATGACATTACACATTATGATTTGACCACCTCTTGCATGAGGCGTGTGATACAAAATCATTAATGTACACTGTAGTAAGCGGGAATGTGAGTAGATTTTCAAACAAGGCATAAAATATATTAAATATAACACAAACATGTACAGGAATATCTTTATTATGCAACAGTAAATTGCGACAATATTATTACATATAATGACCAATACAATAGCGATGTATGGTATGTGTATGCATTCACTACGAAACCGAGAAAAGGTTTGTGGAAATTAGTTTGTATCCTAAAGATGCATTAATACGAAAATGCGAAACTACGAAAAATCGGCCCGACCCCGTCCCGATTCGTAGTATCGCGATTAGACTGTATAAGCAAACATAGAAGATTCCAATCAGATGGTTTGTATGGGAGCCATTTGATCTGGGTCTACTCTGTTTACAAAGGTGTCAAAAGGCATCTCTATCAGTTAACCCATTCCCTCATATTGACGGCTTTTGACGACTCTGTAAAAGACACTTTGTGAAACCATTGTGATAAATAGAGCATTTGCTCCTATAGGAGCAAATGCTCTAGTTATCACAATGGTTTCAAACTACAAAATTCTAAAAAAAATCCTTTTCTGTCGTTAATGCTCCTTTTGGTTAGATTTATTCAAAGAGGTTGTATCTAAATATAGTCTATGAGGTAATGGGTTAAAGGTTTAAAGAGGCATCACTTTTCTCTCAGCCAAACCCTGTCTTGCTGCTAATCATTATAAACGGCTGAGAGATGGTTTGGCAGAGAAATCTGAAAAATATTTTACCAAGATTTCCCAGAAACTCGGCATAATATGTTGCCTGTTATTGCAATAACCACAGTGTAGCATTACTTGCATGTACTGATGGGCTATTCCACTCTGAATATTCAGTGTTGAAAGGGTGAATTTCTGTATGTTATTACGTATTAATGTGTGTTTCAGGAATCCATCATGGACTTTTACTGGCACTACTCAGGCAAGGATAGTATTGACTGTGCAGGCAAGGATAACTTCTGTAGAGCCATCATGGTCTCCAAACAAGTCTTTGCCAGTCTCACTGAATATGTCCAGGTAAGAAAATAATATCAGTCTCATAAACAGCAATACGGTATGTTGAAAATGAGTTGGATACAAATTTGTACGAACAAACATTTCCACAATGTGCAGAAGATTAAACCCTTTCCTCCATGAATATTCATGAAATAAATAATGATATCATGAATATTAAATAGATGCATTTTCTTAATAGTATAATGACCACATCAAATTTTGGCCAAGACAGAAACTGTAGATTAGATCTATATTATTTCATTAACCAAACACAGCAGATTCTGATCAGACGACTCCTATAAGAGCCGTCTGATTTGGGTCTACTCTGTTTGCAAGGGCGTACAAAGGCGTATTTATGGAGTTAAGGGTTAAGATGCAGTACCTTCACACAGCAGAATAATATGAGTTACACTTTAACTCACTCCCTCATATTGACGCCTCTGCAAAAGTCACATGTTGAAACCATTGTGATAAATAGAGCATTTGCTCCTATAGGAGCAAATGCCCTATTTATCACAATGGTTTCAAAACTGCAAAGTTCTAAAAATTTCCTTTTCAGTTGTTAATGCTCCTTTTCTTTCGGTAGATTCATTCAAAGAGGTTGGATGTAAAAATGAGGTAATGGGTTAATAATGTATCATAAGCAAACAGAGTAGACCCTGATCAGAAGGCTCCTATAGGAGCTGTCTGATCTGGGTCTACTTTATTTGAAAATAAGTGAAAAGCCGTATTTTTGCAGGAATTGGTTACCTTATATATTATAATGATGAATGAACACAAGATTTTTCTGCCATGGCAGAAACTGTCGAATCAGATCTAATTCCATAATCAAACAGAACAGACCCTGATTAGATGGCTCTTATAGGATCCATCACATCTGGGTCTATTCTATTTGCAAAGGCATCAAATAATGTCTTAATGAAAAAGGTTAAACAAAGAGGTAAATTAAATGACATTCTTGGTCATAACATTTAACCCTTTCCCTGTTCTTTTCCAAAAAAGTGTTTATATGAAGGAAAGGGTTAATGCAAGAATGAAGAAAAGTAAGTACCAAGTAATGTTTTTTTGTGTTCTATTTCCTGGCTAATGGTAAGCAATGCTAATGATGTCAATGTTTTCTTTATTAGGGTCCATGCTCTCAGAATCAGCTGACTCTAGCCCACAGTAGGTTATGGGATGCCGTTGGAGGTTTCCTGTATATATTTGCTCATATGCAGGAAAAACTGTCCAGAGTAAGTAGTGAAACTGTATCTATTTTGTAAGGCCATTAGTAGAACCTGTCTGTAGTAACCAATTAACCATTTATTCAATGAATACTCATGTAAGAAATAATGTATGTATGAATATTACTTGATCCTCAGATCAGGGTCTGTACTGATTGTCGTTGAAAATCCTTTAAACCCTTTTTAACTGAATTGTCTATTGGTAAACAATGATGGAGCATTCCATTTTGAAGAAAATTCACTTGTTTGGCTATGTTTGTTTGGGGTCGGCCTAAGTTTGTTAGGGATCAACGTCTCATCAGCCTCTAAATTGTTTGACACACCACTTATATTTTGTGAAGAAATTGAAGAAAGTCTGACAATTAAGGTAGAAGACAATGTGTGCTGTTGAAAATTATTTAGTTCAGTAGTTAAATGTTTGTTTTATGTATGTTAGGACTCCACCCAGCTAGAGCTGCTGAGAGAGTTCATGAAGCTACAGAAGGAGATGATGATCATGCTACTCTCCATGTTGGAAGGTATGGAACAAGTAGTGAACCCTTTCCTCCGTAGGCTATTTTTAGACAGCCTCTTTTTGAATGAAACTACCCAAAAGGAGCATTTACTAGAAAAAAGGAAAATTTTAGAATTTTGTAGTTTGAAACCATTGTGATAATTAGAGCATTTGCTCCTATAGGAGCAAATGCTCTATTTATCACAATATTTTCAAGAAGTGGTTATTACAGAGGTGTAGAAAGGCGTATTTATGGAGGAAAGGGTTGATATAATAGTCCCGCTAATATGGCAGCAAACCTTCGGGCCTAATATGGCAGCAAACCTTCGGGCTTTGCAAACAGTGTAGAACCATATCGACTGCAGTGGCCATGCATGTATATGCCTTTTAACATTAGACTCAGAACAGATGGTTTCTGTACAGAGACTTATTTTGTTCTGCACTTTCTGGAAAGGTTGGTTTTCATAAAGTGTTCCAAAGTTTATTAACCCATTCCCTCATGGGCTATTTTTAGATCCAACCTCTGAATAAATCTACTGAAAAGGAGCATGTACTAGACGACTAATGATGTTTTAGCTCTTTCACTTCAAATGACATTTCTGAGATTACCTTTACAAATAGTTTTGATCCAGATTGAAAAAGCCAGGTAACTTGTCAGGATACAAACTGATTGACATTTTTAAACAAGAGGAGGAGAAAATTCAGGGATAAAAATTGAAGCAGAGACATTGAAGAGTTACATGAAATGGTTGCTTGAGAGAGATTTTAACCCTTTCCCTGTTCAATATTCATGTAAGATATAGTGAGATCATGAACAGTTATTACCTGAATTTTTGTAATGTAAACTTTTCAATCCAATTATTTGCTTTGACAAAAACTGTAGAATCAGATCTTTATCGTGTCAAAAGCAAACAGAGCAGACCCTGATCAGACAGCTCCTATAGGAGCTGTCTGATCTGGGTCTACTCTGTTTGCAAATGCGTGGAAATGCATTTCTATGAAAGAAAGGGTTTAAGTATTTTGTATGTGGTTCACATATCCATATCCATGTACTTGAGTATTGTGTTTGTGTTTCCAGGCAATGTGATGAATGGACCCATTGGTAAGCAGATGGTAGACACCCTGGTGGAATCCTCCAGTAATGTGGAGGTAAGTACAACCAGAAATACTTAAACCTTGTACCTCATGAATATGTATTTAACCCTTACCATACTTGTTCGATATTAAAAGTAAGTAATAATGACATCATGAATATTTATTAGCTGATTTTTTTAAAAATTTAAAATTTACAAGGGAACTTTTGCTTTTACAAAATCTATGGAATCAGAATGATGTCATGAGCAAACAGAATCAGATACGTATCCTACAGGAGCTGTCTGATCTGGGTCTACTCTGTTTGCAAGTGTGTGAAAAGGCATTTATATGAGGGCCAAAATTTCTTTTGTACATAATTATGCCACATTTAGATATTTAATATTCTTAAAGTTGTTATTTCTTGAAGTAAAGGATTAGACTGAAAGAGATAATGAAATCCAAATGAATGTAATATTGAACATTTTATAGTTTCAAGACTTAATAATTCAAGAATCAAAAGACACATGTTATAGACATTATTTATTATTTCAGATGATCCTGAAGTTCTTCGACATTTTCTTGAAGATGAAGGACTTGACCACCTCAGAAGCCTTCTTGGTATGTATTGTGTTACTATATATATTTATATATGTCTTGTTATATACAGTAAAACCCCTCTTAAACAGACATTTAGTAAGGGAGAAGTTCGATCTTTGTAGGTATGTGGCTGTTTAATGCAGGGTGAAAGTCATGCAGAAAGCTCCTTTTGGAGTTTTCTGCATGACATTTACCCTGCCTTAAGCTGCCACCTGCCTTAAAGACCGGCACTGATACTGTTTTGAAAATCTGGTTTAGAGAGGTTTTACTGTATGCCATGACCTTATTGTGGTTTTAATTCATTGGTCATCACATAACTTATGTCATATCAAATGCTTTAATTCTCAAAGTAACTTTCCGACTGTTTCTTTTCATAATCTGTCAAAGTGTCGCATAGATCAGATTCCATTGAGGCACTGCACCAATCAGATTCTTCATTATTATTGGTCTCATCTAGATATAAAGAGTAATTTGCAAAGGCTCTCGCTAGTTTAGCCAATATTATAAATAGAGGTAAACAGAGGCTTTTACAAATTTTCTTCCTTTAATTGTTTTGATATTTGCCCTTTACTCCATATATATATACACCTTTTTACACATTTGCAAACAGAGATGACCAAGATCTGTCTGTTCAGGGTCTACTTTGTTTGCTTATGGATTACTATAGGTCTGATCCTACAGCTTTATGCTAAAAGTTGATAATTTTCTTGTTTAATGCTCCTATATAAAACTTCAGTTAATTTTTATTAATAATTATATAAATATTCATGAAATAAGGGGTAAATACTTCTCTTAACCCTTCGCTTGCTATTCACGTCAATATACCTACCTGTAAATAGTGAAGACCCAGATGAGACAGCTCCTGTAGGAGCTGTCTCATCAGGGTCTGCACTATTTACATGTTGATTGTGCAACCAGTGCACTCTGCAGCAGTGATTGCACAGCGATATACTTGTACACAGTGAAGATATATGTAATTATACAACAGGGCATGGGTAAAGAAGGAGATATGTATTTTAAAATTCAGCAAGCGAAGGGTTAACATATCAAGGATTAATCCTACTCCATAAATACGCCTTTTTATGCCTTAGCAAATAGAGTAGACCCAGATCTACGAGTCTACAGATAGGAGCTGTCTCATCAGGGTCTGCTCTGTTTATTTATGAACTTATAAAAGATCTGACATAACAGTTTCTACCAATGTCAAAACATACTGTGTACATAAACCATTATAAATGTTCTGCTAATAAATATTCATGATTTTCATGATGTCATTATTTGTTACATAAATATTCATGGAGTAAAGTATTAATGAAATATTAAAGTTCATAGATGAATATGTTTTGTAACATACATGCAATAGTACATGTACCATTCGTGACTTCTTGTTTCAGATGGCTGATTTATTCATGTTTCATAGCAATACCCTAATTACCCTCAGTATAAAGGCAATTAACCCTTTCCTCCATAGGCTAGTTTTAGACCCAACCTCTTTGAATGAATCTACCGAAAAGGAGCATTTACCAGAGAAAAGGAAAATGTTATAATTGTGTAGTATTGAAACCACTGTGATAAATAGAGCATTTGCTCCTATGGAGTAAATGCTCTATTTATCACAATGGTTTCAAGAAGTGACTTTAACGGAGGCATAGAAAGGTGCATTTATGGAGGAAAGGGTTAAACTTGGGCAAATAGTGCAGACTCAGATCAAACTGCCGCTGAAGGTCTACACTACTTGCAACTATGTCTGTAATTACCTAAGTGGTGCAGAATTTAATTATTCTGCTTTACAAAACAATGGAATGGGGGAGATTGAGTGTCTAAATATTTAGGGTAAACACAGCTGTGAAATCTTCTATTAGACTGCAAATCTATTGAGAATTCTTCAGTGTGCAGTTTGTATAGGTCTACTTGGAGTACGTTCTGAAGAGTCTTAATAGTAGACGAAACTAGTCAAATATTCTTACCAGGTTCTTGCTTTTATCGAGATTTGTCTAGCAATTTTTTCGTTTTTACTTGATTTGTCTGAGATCTATTGATATATACGTATGTATATATATATATATATAATAGAGAGAGAACAAGCCAGAACCAACTTACTGTTTTAAGTTTCGTTGTTTACTTAGATTAAGGAACTCTTGATATGATTCCACTCTTACCGGTATCTACTAAATGATATGAATGTCCTTTATAAATATGTATTATTTTGCTGATATTTTTTGTCTGAATGGTATATAGCATTACAGATAGTTTTCTTAACTGTTGATTTTGATTGTTTACTGCTGCATGTGCAGGAGTTTGACACAAACAAAGATGGTTATATATCCGCAAAAGAGTTCCGACGAGCTATGGAAGCCCAGAAGATGTACACACGGTGGGTGGGTCTTGGGGTGCAGCTGGTAGTGCCATCTACTTTATATATATGATAACCTTTCACCGTCTGTGTAGCTTGAACAGCAGTGCACCGCTGATTATACATGTATATAACCTTCACATTGTAGCCTGAGCTTCTTTGAGCTGTAGATAAGAGGAGGATATAGAAAGCATAATTAACTCATTTACTCCATGAATATTTATGTAAGAAATAATGACATCATGAATATTATTTACATGCAGATTAATGTATATAATGGCACTTGGACGCAGGAAATTTCTGGCCATGGCTGAAACTGTAGAATCATATCTATATTATATTATAAGCAAACAGAGCAGACCCTGATCAGATGGCTCCCACAGGAGCCATCTGATCAGGGTCTACTCTGTTTGCAAAGGTGTAGGGAAGTGTATTTATGGAGTAATGGGTTAAATATTTTTATGATTTCTCGGCCAAACTGTATTTTGCTGCTTAGTAACTCTTGAGGATTGCCTCATTGAGGTGATTTCTAATGAGAAGCAGTAAGATAGTGTATAACTGAGAATATTTTAATAAATGAGTAAGCATTTTATCTACAGCTCTACTATACTTACTGTTGCTGACTATTCATATACTGTGATGTCTTGCTAATACTAGCTAAATTGTCTGAAAACTAAAGTACAGTAAAACCTTGCTGAATCGAATTTGTAGTAAAGAAGAAAATACTTTTTTCTATTAACAAACTGCTCAGTAGGCTAAAATATGTGGTGTCTCTTTACTTCATAGATATGCACTTCACAGATATGCCTTCTAATGTTTTTGCAAACAAAGTAGACCCATATCAGATGGCTCCATCTGATCAAGGTCTGGGCTGTTTGCTTATAGCATAATACAGATCTGATTCAACTGGCCAGGGCCCAATGTCACCAGCACTGGTATGCCATTATAAGAATTCATTTACTTGATTATTCATGATGGTAATTATTTCTTGCATGAATATTCATGAAGTAATGGGTAAATCCAGATATTTAAACTTGAACTAATTTCATTAGACATCACTGTATGATCCTCATGTTATAACCTATGCTATTGTAATGTCTTTGTATATCATACACAGAGCTATAGATAAAGATGTGTACCTAAATACTAAAATTGTCATTTCTCCACCAAACCCTATACTGTGACCACTCTTTAGAATTGTCTCTTTGAGACGATTCTAAAGAGTGGTCTCAGTATAGGGTTTGGTGGAGAAATAAAGGAGTTATTCTTAAAAATGTTTTAATTCACCCATCTTATCTAGAGCTCTGATACATGTCAGCTCAAAGATGATGTTGATATGACATGGGGTAAAACCGCTGCTGACACACTTTAGGGTTGAGCCATTTAAACCATTATTGCTGTAAATTTTATTAAGTAAAATTCAAATATCAACTGTACTCTTTTGACATTTACTGTTAGTGCAGCCAATGCATTCAGTCCTTTACTTTTAATATATATGCCTTTTACTGCTTTTGCAAACAAAGTAGACCCAGATCAGATGGCTTCTGTAAGAGCTGTCTGACCAGGCTGTGCTCTGTATGTGAACTGAATGATATAGATCTGGTTCTAAAATGTCTCTCAGGGCCAAAATTTCCCTTGTTCATATTCCACTGTACATATTTGGTTAACCCATTCCTCCATAGGCTATTTTTAGACCAAACCTCTTTCAACAAATCTACCAAAAAGGAGCATTTACTAGAGAAAAGGATCATTTCAGAATTTTGTAGTTTGAAACCATTGTGATAAATAGAGCATTTGCTCCTATAGGAGCAAATGCTGTATTTATCACACTGGTTTCAACAGGTCATTTTTACAGAGGCGCAGAAAGGCGTATTTATGGAGGAAAAGGTTAATTGATATTCATGCATCCATTTTTTCTTTCATGAATATTCATGAAGTGAAGGGTTAATTGTTCATTCGAATAGAAGACTTAATACTAAAGTTTGTCAGCCTTTTATTTTTGCAGTGCACATGTGTCATTTTTTAACACAGTGATTTGCTTATGGTTAACTTGTGTTGTTGGACGTTAAGTATTATCCCAGTATACATGGACAGCTTAGTGCAAAGCTAGTGAGAAAAAAACTGCGAAATAGTTAAAAGTCTGTGGGAAAGATGGTAATAATAAATATTCATGATATTATTTCTTACATAAATATTCAAAAAGGAAGGATTAACCCTTACCCTGTTCTAAGTTTATTCCAAATTTCAATACTTACTGAATATTCATGGGCAAAAAAGTTATAACAAAATGTGGAAGGTGGAAAATTGTAGCCAGTTTAGAATGTATAGACACAGATTTTTTAAATTCCATTAACAAACAGAGCAGACCCTGATCAGACGGCTCCTATAGGAGCCATCTGATCAGGGTCTTCTCTGTTTGCAAATGCGTGAAAAAGCATTTATATGAAGGGAAGGATTAAGGAAGATATACACTAGTTTTGCGCTAAGTCCTTGACGTATTTCACTGCAAATTCTGCAAGTGGTCTTGTGAATCAAGGAAGAAAAGGTTGTGTTAGTGTGCTTCAGAAGTTTATATGATGTTGCTTTTGTATACATGCATGCATAAATGCAGAACAAGTAGGTACAGTGATACCTCTCTAGTTGGAACTTGACATACATGAATATGAATTATTTTCGTATGTTGTTATATAAAGCAAGTGTTGTATAAAGCAAGTGTTATATAAAGCAAGTGTTATATAAAGCAAATGAATACATTGCTATGACAAATAGTATCGAATTAGGTCTTAAGATATTTTATAAGCTAACAGAGCAGACCTTGGTTAGATGTTTCCTGTAAGAGCCATCTGATCTGGATCTAATCTGTTTTCAAAACTCCTCTAAACTGTAGTAGAGTAGAATTTAGATACCTTTAGGCAGGTGGCTGCTTATTGCAGGGTGAAAGTTATGCAGAAAGCGCCTCTAGGAGCTTTCTGCATAACTTTCACCCTGCATTAAGCTGCCATCTGTCTTTAAGACTGATATTTATTCTAAATTTCACATCCGGTTAAGAGGGGTTTTACTGTATACCATAAATGGTGTATACAGATCAGGGGTTTTATGTTCGGGGAACATTACTCACTGAATGGGCTATACTGTTAAACAGTCATAGACCAATAGACAATTTGGCCTTTAGTATTAAGAGGTGTTACTGTACTTAATTGTGAAGATGCAAGCTTTTGTTTACAGTGGAAGTTCCAATGCGGGCCCATAACACCATGCCTGTCTACACTTGTCTCTACCTTCTGGCTTCTCCAGCTTCTTTTTGTATTTGTTTTCACATGTTTGTAATTCTTTCTTCTTTTATCTCGCTCTCTCCTCACAGGAATTTGATACAAATAAGGATGGTTGTATTTCTCATAAAGAGTTCAAAAATGCTCTGGATGCACAAAAATTGTACACTATGTAAGTTTCGATTCTACTATCCATCTTTCATGGCATGAACATTTCAAATTTGTATGATTTGTGTTTTAATTTAAATATCTATAAATAAACCTTCAGTAGTTCTCATGGCAGTTGTCATTTGCTCCATTTCTCGAAGTAATGATTTTTTTTCTTTTTCTTAAATGATTTAAGTTTTAAAATGGGACAAAGTTTAATGTTATTTTTTCCCATGAACCTTCATTTTATACAGTGCCTTAAACTATTGTACTGTAAGATTGTGTCCAGAAATGTATTATACAAAGTAGGATGAAGATGTCACATCATTGACATTTACTGGTTCTTCTGAATTATTTAAACTGTATTTCACCATACAGCTGATTCGATAAATCATTATTATCAACTACTCATACAATTGCTTTTATATAAATCTTGCCATGAAATATGGGTATGCATGAACGAGTTCCAAGTTTTGACTTCCTGCTGATGCCAGTTTCATGGCCCCCATCCTGCACACTTTTCTCCCTTTTCTTTGTCTTGATTTCAGAGTTACGGAATTCCCAGAACACTTTCTTAACCCTTTAAATACAGAAGGTCAGTAATGACTAGCCTTTGCAAACTATGTAGACCAAGGATAGAGAGCTCCTAGAAGAGCGCTCTGATCAGAGTCTGCACTGTTTGCCAGAGCTACAGATAAACGTGCGTACTATTAAAATTGTCGTTTCTCCACCAAATCCTATGTTGTGACCACTCTTTAGAATCGTCTCGAAGAGACGATTCTAAAGAGTGGTCACACCATAGCGTTTGGTGGAGAGATAAAGAAGTTATTGTTGAAAATGTTTTAATTTATGCATGCTATCTGGAGCTCTGGTTTGCCATTCAAAATGCTCAGACAAATTTCACCCTTTACTTTATAATAATTATATACTTTATAATAGATTCTTAACTATTAAACAATAATAGACTATTATACTTTGGAAATCACCATTGAAAGTCTTAATTCTTTACTCCTGTGGGAGCTATCTGATGAAATAACATAACAAAAAACTTGAAAGCATTATATATAGGTATGCATGTGTAGAAAACTAAAACCCTTTTAGAAAAAATATTAGATTAAATAGTAGCATGAATAACATGTTTTCTAAAAGTTTGTTTTACTTTTACATGTATATGTATCTAGTCTTAGAATTTTATTTTGTTAAATAACTTTCTGTTGAAATGCTAACATGCACCTTATATAATATATGTAGTAGTTGTATTATTAGATTAAGCTCATCAGAATTTTGGAAGAAGGAAAGGATGAGGGGTAGATCTAGATTTTATTTTGTTATGATACCTTTTTGTTTCATGCTTAGATCTAAAGATATTTGACCAAAAGTCATGAAACACAATAGTATGGTTGCACATTTAATGAACTTGCACACCTGGGGTATATTTTTATATGCACCCAGTAGGACTTGATTTATAAGCCTTGTGTGAACCCTTTGACATTATATAGACACGATTCTTCAGTTTTTGTTAAAGCAAAAGAATCCTTGAAAAGTTTACATTATAAAACTTCATCTAGTAAATATTCATGATGTCATAATTTCTTACATGACTGTTGAACATGGATAGAGTTAACTCTTCTCTTGCTGAATTTTAAAATACATTTCTCCTTCTTTACCCGTGTCCTCTTGTATAATTACATATATATTCACTGTGTACAAGTATTTCGCTGTGCAATCACTGCTGTGGAGTGCACTGGTTGCACAATCAACTTGTAAATAGTGCAGACCCTGATGAGACAGCTCCTGCAGGAGCTGTCTCATCTGGGTCTTCACTATTTACAGGTAGGTATATTGACGTGAATAGCAAGCGAAGGGTTAAGACATATCCTAGCTACACCACAATTATTCTTAAGTGAAAGAGGTTGAGGAACTGCCACACTAGTCTTATGGTGTCATAGTCACTTTCATTGCCATACAAAATTTGAACAATTGCCATAACATCAGCATCTTTAGTATGAGAGAATCAAACTTCGCCCACTTGTTCCTCATTTCAAATGCCACAATTTGTTGATTCTACATGGTGTTAATGTTAATCATTCTTCCATAATTTCTTCCTCAAAACTAGTGAGAATGTCAAACAGATCCGGTAATGATGAGACACAGCATCTCATTTGGATCCAAACTGTTTCCTAGGTTATCATGAAGTCATTGCTAGCATACAACCCTTTCCCTCATATAAATGCCTTTTTACACATTTTCAAACAAAGTAGACCCAGATCAGATGGCTCCTGTAGGAGCCATCTGGTCAAGGTCTGCTCTGTTTGCTTTTTATAAGACATAGATTTGATTCTACAGTTTCTGTCAAAGTACACATTTTCCTTAAAAAGTTTACATGCTTAAATTTAGCTAATAGATATCAATGATGTTATTAATTCTTATACATGTATGAATATTGAACAGGGAAAGGGTTGAGGCCATTGCTTTCACAAATTCTGGCATTGTCGGTACCATCAACCTGATCTCTTCAGGGTCAACATTTGCATTTGTTAGTGCTTGTGTACTTTTTGCTTGGAGTGCAATATTTGATACTATGTTCCCCTTTGCAACATATATATGTATTCTGAGTAACGTAAATGATATTGAATTATTATGCCCCCAAAGGCGGGCATATAGTAATCGCATTGTCCGTCCTTCCGTCCGTCTGTCCTTCCATCCGTCCGTCCCAAATTCGTGTCCCTTCTATAACTTCTTTATCTGTGGATGGATTTCAAAATAACTTGTCACAAATGTTCACCACACAAAGACGATGTGTCGCGTTCAACTCCCAGGTCCATGGGTCAAAGGTCAAGGTCACAGGGTAAAATAACTTTGTCACAAATGTCGTGTCTGATCTGTAACTTCTTTATATATCAATGGATTTCAATATAACTTCGCACAAATGTTCACCACACCAAGACGATGTGTCGCTTTCAACTCCCACGTCCATAGGTCAAAGGTCAAGGTCACAGGATACAATTACTTTGTCACAAATTTCGTGTCCGGTCTGTAACTTTTTTATATATCTATGGATTTCAATATGATTTGGCACAAATGTTCACCAGACAAAGATAATGTATCGCTTTCAACTCCCTAGTCCATGGGTCAAAGGTCAAGGTCACAGAATACAATTACTTTGTCACAAATTTCGTGTCCGGTCTGTAACATCTTTATCTATCAATGGATTTCAATATAACTTGGCACAGATGTTCACCAGACAAAGACGATGTGTCGCGTTCAGCTCCCTGGTCCATATGTCAAAGGTCAAGGTCACAGGGTATAATTACTTGGAACCAGGCACAAATGTTCACCACACAATGACGATGTATCAACTCCCTGGTCCATGGGTCAAAGGTCAAGGTCACAGGGTACAATTTTTGGGGGGCATTTGTCATGTGACTGTGACATCTCTTGTTTTTATTAATAATTCCTTCTTCAGAAGCAACCCATCAAAATATAAAGATGTTACCTAACTAGCTATACGAAGAATCAAATGTTATCTTACTAGCTATATAAATATTATTTTACTAACTATATAAAGATTCAGATGTTACCTTACAGGCTATATAAAATACAAATGTTGCTTATCTAGCTGTAAAATAATTCAAATGTGCTAGCTATATAAAGATGCCATGTTACCTTACAGACTATATATTATATAATGATTCTGATGTTACCCAACTAGCTATAAAAATGAAAAAAATACTTAACTAGCTATATAAAGATTCATATTCTACCATACAAGCTATATTAGGATTCAGATGTTACCTTACTAGCTATAAAATGATTGAGTGCTTTTAAAATGATTCAGATGTTATCTTACTAGCTATAAAATGATTCTGTGCTATTGAATGATTCAGGTGTTATCTTATTAGCTATACAATGATTCAGGTGTTATCTTATTGCTTTAGCTATACAATGATTCAGGTGTTATCTTATTAGCTATACAATGATTCAGGTGTTATCTTATTAGCTGTACAATGATTCTAGTTTTATCTTATAAGCTAGATAAAGATTCAGATGTTACATAACAAGCTATAAAAATAATCAGATGTTACCTAGATAACACAATCCAGATAAGATTCAGATGTTACCGTACTGGGTATAAAACGATAACAAGTTCTACCTTACTAGTCATCAAAGATTTAGATGTTACCTTACTAGGTATAAAAGAATTCAGATATTACCTAACTAGCCATAAAAAATTCAAATGTTACTTAACTAGCCATCAAAAGATTCAGATGTTACCTTACTGGGTTTAGACAATTCAGATCTTACAAACAAAAGATTAGGATGTTACTTTACTAGCCTGTAAAAAGCACATGCATTAATAAAAATTGAAACAGGTTTTTGCAGAAGAAACTTACTTAATGTTATATACATGTATTAAAGAGCAAACTAATTTATAATTCATGCATCTGATTGGCTTAAGTATTTTTACTCAGGGAGGAGATTGAGTACATCATGATGTGTGTGGATGCCAACCAGGACGGTAAGGTAGACTTCAATGAGTTCACAGACAGGTTCCACAACCCCGCCAAGGACATTGGCTTCACCATGGCTGTACTGCTGACCAACCTCTCAGAACACATGCCAAATGACCCAAGGTAATGAGAAGTGTACATCTTTTCTAATGCCTTTGTCATCTGTACAAGTTGTTGCAATTTATGTTTGTTTATTATCAAGATGATATTTTAGGGCCCTATGACTTGTGTGGGTGCCCTATAGTAATCATCCTGTCCATCCATCTGTCCATCTGTCAGTCTGTCTGTCTATCTGTCCGGGCACTTGTTGGGTATGGACACTTGTTGGGTATGGAGAACAATAGATAATGGTAAATTCTATTCATCCCATCTGTATTGTTGGTTATTTTTGTGCCCTTGTTCAATGTTGGGTAGTTTTAAACAAAAGAAATACCCAACAAGTATCCATATGTAAGAACATGCACCATGATGTCGTTTCCTTTTTGTCCGCTCTGTAACTCTAACAGTTTTCATCAGATCTTCACCAAACTTGCTGAAAATTTGTGCAGGTTTCTGCCATGGTCAAAATTTCCATTGTCATTGTGGTAATATACCAATGAATCCAATTAATATTCATGATTTCATCATTTCTTACATGAATATTCATCGAGTAAAGGATTAAAAATTGTCTTGAGATGATTCTAATGAGTACAGTGTAACCTATCTTAAGCAGCCATTCGTTTATTGAACATAGGAGCAGGACTGGTGGTTGCTTAATGCAGGATAAAAGTAATGCAGAAAGCTCCTATAGGAGCTTTCTGCATTGCTTTTGACCTGCATTAAGCTACCACCTGTCTTACTGACCCATGATTAGAACAGGTTCTACTGTATTCACACGTATGGGCTGGTTGAGAAATAAGGACAATTACACCTGAAATAATCCCCTTATCTGGAGCTCTGGTAGCTTGGGAAAATGCTGTATTCATCACCTATTATAAATGTGTTTCAGGTTGGAGAGGTTCCTGGAGAAAGCTCGCTGCGTTCTTGACTACTTCCAGCCTTATCTGGGCAGGATTGAGATCATGGGCGGAGCCAACAGAATAGAGCGGGTCTACTTTGAGATCAAACAGTCACACATTGACCAATGGGAAAAGCCCCAGATCAAGGTAAGACAAGCTTAGATGAGAAATTTGGGAAATATCTTGAATTTTACCTGCCACTTTTTTGACATATTTGCAAACAGCGTAGACCCAGATTCGGACCACTCCTGTAGGAGCCATCTTATCAGGGTCTGTTCTGTTTGCTTGTGTAAGAATAATATAAATCTGATTCTATAGTTCCTGCCATGGTCAAAAATCCTGTGTTCATGATTATACCATTTTAAAGTTTTATCTAATTGATATTTATGATGTCATTACATGTACATGTATTTCTAACATGGATATTTATCATGTAAATGGTTAATAGCTTCTGTCTGAATTAATGCAAAGATTAAGGTTAATAACCAACAAGAATTTATAAAAGTCCCATTACCGGTATATATTTTTATGTGAATTAATTTCTGTGTTATGTCAAATGGCTACACATGAGGTTTTGTATAGAAAATAACATTACAGCTTGTTCGCTCAGAAACCACACTGGAAAATATTGTGGAACAAGCAGAAAAAAGTAACTTTAGCAAGGTATAATGATGTCAGTGATTCACATGGCCAAAACATTTTTTTTTAAATTAAGAGTTAATTTAACTAATATTAGTGTTTTCAGCACCATTAAAAGGAAAGTGATAATCTATTGAGTTCTTGGTCCAAGGTGACAATGTACTGGTTCTGCTTGCAGGAGTCTAAGAGGTCTTTCCTACACAGCGTGGTGAATGAAGGAGGAGACAAGGAGAAACTAGAGAGCTTCACAAACTTTTGTGAGGATACAATCTTTGAGGTATGTTCTGTGCAGTGCTTAACCATTTGGATGCAGGAACTTATTGTGTTAACCTAGGTCACAGGGATCCCAGAGGAGTCTTTCGATCAAATCTCACTGTTTGTCATTCAGAATTCTCTCTAAAGTTATACTTTTCAATACTGAATGGACTCGATCATTAAACAATTGTAGGTCATTCCATTTTGAAAACACATTGAGAAAGTCGACATGTGGAAGGTTGACACATGGAAGTTGTACGGTATGTATCTATCACGATCATTACTCTAAAACCAATCTTAGATCTTTCTAGCCTGCTATTCTAGTTTTACAAATGTGTATATACGGGCGGCCCAGATAAGATGTGTTAATTAAAACATTTTCAAGAATAGCTTCTTTATTTCTCCGCCTAATCCTCTGTTGTGAACACGCTTTAGAATCGTCTTGAAGAGACGATTCTAAAGAGTTGTCAAAACATAGGGTTTGGTGAGATATGATGATTTTAGTCTTTGAGTACACATCTTTATCTGTAGCTCTGTCTAGAAAAACAAAACTTTATTATAGTTACACATGAATGGATCACCTTTCCTTTTCCTTGCAGATGCAACATGCAACCAGCATTAGCGCAGAGGAGCAGAGAATGGCAGCTCTGAGGAGTGGTAACCTCAGAGAGGACAGGGGAGGGTGAGTAAATCTCCTGACATATTTCGTATATGAAACCAGGCATTAACCTCTAGTATGCTTATTTCCCTTTTCCTCTTGAATATACATTAGAATTTATGTTTCCCAATGTATAGTGGGAAGGCATTGATTTTGTACTTCCGGTCTGTTGGTCTGTCTGTCTGTCTGTTGGTCTGTTTGTAACAAGGTTTGTCCATGTTTCTCCAAACCAGCTATTGTTTTTGTTTCAAAAACAAGCTCTAGTTATAATATATTGCAAATTCTGTGGCAGAATGCATAAGGTAGAAATGTGATAAATGTGATATTGATTGAGTTTTGAGAGATTTTGTGACGAAAAAAAATGATTTGACACAATATAAATAACCGTTATCCCACTATAATTATATGAACTGACTGGCATTTGCAAACAGCTTGAATGTAGATGAAATGCTGAGTGTTATCAGCATCCAAGCTGTTTGATGTTCAGTCAAGTTTCTCAAAAACTTGAATTGCAGTAAAACCTCTCTATAATGACCACTACATTGTGTTAATTGGTTGGTATAGAGGGCAGGTGGCTGCTTAAAGCATGGTGAGAGTAAAACAGAACGCTCCAATAGGAGCGTTCTGTTTTACTTTCACCTTGCTTTAAGCAGCCACCTGCCTTTAATACAAAATACTTGATGTAATTAAGTGGTCATTATAGAGAAGTTTTACTGTAATTGGAAGTTACAGTGCTCCCTCTCTACAACGACACCCATTTGGGATACGAAGATTGTATGTGTTGTTCAGAGGGAGTTGTTATAGGGAGGGAAAATCAAACATAAATACATGTAGCTTGTTTGCAGATCCCCAGATAAGGTGTATTTCGAGAATTAAAACCGTTATGCCGTGACCACTCTTTAGAATCGTCACAAAGTGACGATTCTAAAGAGTGGTCACAACATAGGGTTTGATGGAGGCATAAAGAAAATACGATGGAAAAAGTTGTTTCTGTGGCCTTGTTGTTTCGGAAACAGTGACATGCGTTGTTGTAGGGAGGGAATCGTTATTGAGAGGGCCATTGTAGGGAGGGAGCTGTAATAAAATGTCACTGGTGAGGGTTTGAGCAGACATTATTTTTTTACAGTTGGAAAAGAGTTTATGCCAATGTTCAATACTTTTTTTTAATTTTACAGTGTCTTTGAACCAGTTAAAATGGGTTACAACTTCATCAAAGACGGAATTGGCACCTTCCTGTCGCTGTTCACGATGTCGAACATGCGGACATCGTACCGCACATTCCGCAAGATGACCTACTGGCAACTGTTTGTTGCTTTGGTGAAACTGAACTTCAAAATTGCCTTTGCTTTAATGACAGTTCTCTTCCATATTGTTTGGTGAGTATGCAGAAGCCGAGATAAGATGTGTAAACTGTAAAGTAAAACACTTTCAACAAAAGCTTTATTTCTCCTGTTTGTTACCACTCTTCAGAATTGTCTTTCCAAGATGATTCTAAAGTAATGTCACAGCATAGGGTTTAGTGAAGAAGTAACAGCTTTAACCCTTCTCTTGCTGAATTTTAAAATGCGGAGCCGTCTGATCAGGGTCTGCTCTGTTTGCTAATAGACTTTGGTAGATCTGTTTCTTTGCTTTCTAAAGTGTCTACAATGTTCCACCTTCCACATTTCTTTTTTGTTAATGACGATTTAGTAAGTATTGAAATTTGGAATAAACGCAGAACAGGGAAAGGGTTAACCCTTTACTCCATGAATATTTATGTAAGAAAAAATGTCATAATGAATATTAATTAGATTAATTGTTATAACAGTACATGGAAATAGGAGGTTTCGGCCCAGGCAGAAACTGTAGACTCATATCTATATTATATCATAGGCAGACAGAGCAGACCCTGATCAGACGGCTCCTACAGAAGCCGTCTGTTCTGATTCTGCCCTTTTTGCAAAGGTGTAGAAAGGCGTCTTTATGGAGTAAAGGGTTAAGCAAATAGCAAAGAGCCTGATCAGATGGCTCCTACAGGATATGTCTGATCTAGGTCTACTCTGTTTGCAAAGGCATTAAAAGGTGTATCTCATGAGTAAAGGGTTAACAGGATGTGACTATGAATGTGACTTGATGCCGAGTCATGTATTTCAGGACACTCGGTAAGTTCATTGTGAACATGATGATGGGTGAGCATGATGAGGAGCCAGACGTTCCAACTGGGCCCTTGGCCCTACCAGGACCTGCAATGGCTGTTGAGGCAAAACCACTGGTGCCTCCTGTGGAAATCGAATCTGCAGAACCCATGATAGCTTTCGGAGTGGCCATCACAAAAGAAGAAAAGGAAGAGGGCAAAACGTAGGTGGCAGAATAGAACATTGGAATCCTATTTGAAAACTAACTTTTATGCTTTTCAACTAGTGTAGAACCAGAACATTAGGCATATATAACACAACATTTGATCAAGTTAGGAACTATTTTCTGGCATCAGAGTGTTTGGCTGCCTTGCATGACAGTGGAAAACCTAATCAAATATGTCATTACAAAGATGGTAATTGATCTGGCTCTACATTATTTACAAAGCCAAAAGATTCCTTTTGGTACCTCAGGGCTTATGTTGTGAGATATGTCAAGATAAAGGTGTAGGTAAGAGACATGTTGTTTAATTCAAATTTTTTATTTCTCCGTCAAAGAGACAAAAGAAGAGATGTAGAGTAGAACCCCTCTAAACCAGATTTTTATTAGGGAACAATTTAGGTCTTTTTATGCAGTTGATGGCTTAATGCAGGCTAAAAGTCATGTAGAAAGCTCCTTTCGGATTTCAACCTGAATTAAGCTGCAACCTTTCTAAAATACCTATTGTCATATTAACTTTAACCTCCGGCATTATAATTATTATTCATGATATCATGGTTTTGTTAATGTTTCCAAGCAAAACAATTAGGAGTTTTATTTGCATGCATTATGAGTGGTGCTGACATATGAATTCCTTTTTATGCCCCAGTTGATGATAGTCAGGGGGCATAATGTTTTGCACCTGTCCGTCCATCTGTCTGTCTGTGTGTGTCACATTTGTATAATGTGCAGTTGGTTGTCACAGTTTTTTCATTGTCAAGCACCACCACGGGGGCATCGCTGTGTCTTACAGACACAGTTTTCTAGTTTTTAATTTCTTTATTTCTGACTTATGTTGTAGGATAACACTTGCGGAGCCTATTCCTGTTAGATCCCAGGAGTCGAGTGCAGACAGTGGTGATATGGCGGACTCTACAGACTGGTCTGAACCCCAGCCAGCCGCCGTACCACCCCAGCCAGCTACCGCTCCAGTATGTACTGCAGTTACCCTAAAAAGTTTGTCAGAGAAAGTTCTCTAAATGGTGCCGCATTCTTTGAATGTTGGAAACAAGTGTACTGGCAAACAGCAGACCAAAATCCTCTGGCAAAGTTAGCCTTTTATACTGAATGGACTGATGGGCCATTCCACTTTCCCTCACATTCAAATTTCTTGACTTTGCAAACAGATTAGCCCTTGATCAGACAGCTCTTTCAGGAGCCGTCTGATCAGGGTCGGTTCTGAGTGCCTATGAAACAATACAAAATGATTTTACAGGTGTTTTTTTTTACAGATTCTGTCCATTTCATAAGCACACTAAAAGACATATATATGGAATGAAGTATTTTAGAACAATTGCAGCCATTCATTTATTGAACATTATAGTATAAAAAAACAGGTGGTTGCTTAATGCAGGACCCTTTGACCTGCATTAAGCTACTACCTGCCTTACAGGCCCATAATTAGACCTCTTTTTGATGGCCACTTAAGACTACTAAAAATTATACTCTATAACAAAGAAATTATATAAACAGTTGATACATGTACTTGCATTTCATATTTGTTCTATACTATTTACAGGGTGAAACCAGGAAGCTAGAGCCAGATACCAGTATACCAAGTTATGCTGGGCCCATACCTATGTAAGTTTTCTGCTTAACTCATAACCGTTAGCCTGCTGAGAAAAATGTCAGCAGAAAAGAATGTCTACAGCAGCAGCTGTTCACCCTTTCATTTCTGCCATGAATATTCATGTGAAAATAATGGTTAACCCTTTCCTCCATAAATAAGCCTTTCTACGCCCCTGTAAAAGGCACTTCTTGAAACCATCGTGATAAACAGAGCATTTGCTCCATGGGAGCAAATGCTCTATTTATCACAATGGTTTCAAAACTACATAATTCTAACACTTTCCGTTTCTCTAGTTAATGCTCCTTTTTGGTAGATTTATTCAAAGAGGCTGGGTCTAAAAGTAGCCTATGAGGTAATGGGTTAAATAGTTAATAGATTGATGTTTATAATGGCATAAGAACAAATGAAATTTTGGTCATGGGTGAAATTATAGAATCATACCTAAATAATTCCATAAGCAAACAGAACAGACCCTGATTAGACAGCTATATGAGAGCTGTCTGATCTGAGTCTACTCTGTTTGCAAAGGTGTTAAAAGGTGTCTCTATGTGGTTTTAAAGAGTTAATTATAAACTTAATCTTTCTTCCACAGGAGTGGACCACCTCATGCTCCAGGTAGTCAGCCCAGCCAAGACTCGGAAGAACAGATCCCATACGAAACCAAGAGCTTTGACTACGGAAAATACATCCTGGTAAGCTAATCTGATGGAAATATTTACAGAGCATTTTTTCCTACGAATCGTGCTATACGAAAATCAATCTTTAGGCTTTACGAACAGTGTAGAACCAGATCATCTGCCACATTCAAACTGTGGGGTCAGAGATCAGCCATCAGAGCCTCTGCTGTTAGCTGACTTGACAGACAGTGTAGAACTTAACCATTTCCCTCATGAATGATTATGGAAGAATCCATCACATCATGAATATTCATTGACTGCATTTTTATGATAGCTAAACAATGATGGAACTTTTTGCTATTTACAAAACTATAAAATCATTTCTATATACAGTAAAACCCCTCTAATGTGACCACTTAATGAACATGGCTGTCTTCATAAGCAGGTGGTTGCTTAATGCAGGACGAAAGTTATGCAGAAATAGGAGCTTTCTGCATAACTTTCATCCTGCATTAAGCTACCACCTGCCTTTGCCAATGTGAATTATGCCCCTTTTTGGTGGTCGCATTAGAGGAGTTTTACTTTATATTAGCCATGAGCATACAGAGTGGACCCCATCAGAGGGCTCCTACAGAAACCAGCAGATCTGGGTCTACTCTGTTTGCAAAAGTGCCAAAAGTTATCTCTGATGGGGGGGAAAAGTAATCTCTGATGGGGGGAAAGAGTTTATTAGACACAGTGTTTAAATGAGGAACTGGTTGATCTGGTTCCAGAATGTTTTGTGAGCCTAAATGATGGTTTTGCATAGTAGGGTTTATACATTCCTATGGAAAATATGAACACATGCATATTATTAGGACAATTACAATAAAACCACTCTAAATTGAACTCAAATACATATCAATGTTGGCAGGTGTCGGCAGAATGCAGGGTGTAGGTCAGATAGAAGGCTCCTTTGGTAGCTTTCTGTATGACTTTCAGCCTGCATTTACCCATTCCCTCATAGGCTATTTTTTAGATCCAACCTCTTTGAATAAATCTACCGAAAAGGAGCATCAACTAGAGAAAAGGTTTTTTTTAGAATTTTATAATTTAAATCCATTGTGATAAATAGAACATTGGCTCCTATAGGAGCCAATGCTCTATTTATCACAATGGTTTCAGCAGGTGACTTTTGCAGGGGAGTCAAAAGGCGTCAGTATGAAGGAATGGGTTAAACAGCCACCTTTCTAAACAAATCTCAATTCTTCCACCAAAGGTTTGTATAGAGAAGTTTTACTATATCATCAAAAGAAATGATGGATAAAGAAATGAAAATAACAAGTACTATAGACAGGCTCTTATCCCTGTCCCTCATGAATATTCATGTAAGAAATGATTATATCATGAATATTAATTTGATTGATTTTTATAATGGAATAGGAACACAAGAAAATTTGGTCATGGCAGAAACTGTAGAATCTAATCTGCATTTTTCGTATGCAAATGGAGCAGACCCTGATCAGACTGCTCCTAATTTAAGCTAAAGCAGCCATCTGATCTGGGTATACTCTGTTTGCAGAGGCATGAAAATGCTTCTCTATGAAGTAAAGGGTTAAACCAATGTTACTGCTCCACATTAAACCAATAAATGGTTATTATGCCCCCACATAGTGGCATATAGGGTTCGCCTTTGTCCGTATGTACATACATCTTGAATTTGTCCGGACTTCTTCTTGGAAATTATTTGTCCAATCCACACCAAACTTTACACACGTATTTGTGGCCATTACATCTTGGTCACGTTCGATAGCCATGTAAATCGCTTCAGTCGTTTAGGAGTTGGGGCCTTTGTTGCAAAAATGACTTTAAAAATAGCCCTTACTTTCTGTGACAAAAGTCTGAAGAGGGGGCATCAGTGTCCTATGGACACATTTCTAGTATTTATTTGGTTATGCTTTCAGGCATACAATCCATTTTATGTTAAGCAGTCACAACTATTTAATTTCAGGATTTATTCAGAAGATTTGATGGGCTGTATTTCTTTTAACAATGAATATTTGATTTTCAGGTCGCATTAAACGATATTGGGGTAATTTGCTTTACTCTGTTACTCTCAGATATAAAGCAGAACTCTTAGTTTGAACCTGGAACGAAACACTTTTTGCCCTTCTCCATCTTTGCCTATGAAGCAAGAGCAGATTATCCTGACCTGAATCATAGCACCTTGTTTACCTCCCTTTACTTTTATCAACTTTCAAACTGTCTTTAATTCTTAAAAGAAAAGGTTTGGCTTTTTCTGCTAGTAAACACATGCTGTTTTGAATATCTATAAGGGGTATTTATTTATTTTGTCAATGTGTATCTAAATATTCTCTATGATTAATTAGTGTGTTAGCTCAATTAACATAGCACAAGTGGTTTTCTAATCTCTAATACATTCTTTGAAAGCAGCAAAGTAGTATTTTCGAGGAACTCCCAAGACTGAAAATTTTAAATATTGTTATTTCTGCATAAGCACATTAATGACAAAAATAATGAATCTCCCCTCATATCTGTACTTAAGAGAAATGAAAGTCAAGGACTAGTTTTGCAAAGTCTTTGTGTTGTTATCCTAATGATATATGTCCAAACGTTTAACTCAACTTATACTTTCTACAGTACATAGAGCTAGTCCCTTCAAACTGCATACTTATTCCAATTTTTGGAAGAGTTGTTCCCCTTTAAATATTTGGGATTTGCCTGTCTTTATGTAGTACTCGTATATACAATGAATTACCTGATAGAGACACCTTGTCATGTCTATAGCTTTTGTTGCATTGAATCTGAGAATGTGGAGGTATAACTAAGCTTGATTCCATGGCAAATCTGAGTGACCATTTGTTTTGTGAGCCAGGTCTCTCTCCAACCAAATATTATTTAAGGGGATATTTGTCTCTATGTCTCTCTGTGTCTTTGTCTTTTGTCTGTCTTTCTGTGTGTCTTGACTTGGTATGGGTGATTTGTCTTTTATCAAGTATTTCTTTTCAAAACTTGCTTTATAGTCTTTTACTTTCATTCTTTTATTTCAAATGCCAGGATGGCTGCTTTTACTAATGCAACTTGCAAGACTCTTAAACCTTTTCTTTGAGAGCTTATTGTCATCCATGTTACCTTTTGAGATTTATTGTATGAAAACATCAACCCTTTAGTTGATACAGATATCTTTTGACACCTTTGCAAATAGAATAGATCCAGATCAGATAGCTCCTATAGGAGTTCTTTGATCAGGGTCTGTTTTGCTTGCTTCTGCACTTATATAGATCTGATTCTACAGATTTCGCCATGTCCAAAATATTCTGTGTTCATATACAATTCAGCTGTTTAACTCTTTACTCCATAAATACACCTTTCTATGCCTTTGCAAATAGAGTAGACCCAGAATAGACTCCTATAGGAGCCGTCTGATCAGGGTCAGCTCTGATAGCTTGTATAATAAATAATAAATAATGAAATAATATAGATAGAAATCTAGTTTCTGTCATGGCCAAAACTTCCTGTGTCCATGTGCTATTATAACAACTTATCTAATTAATATTCATTATATGATTATTTCTTACATGAATATTCATGGAGTAAATGGTTATGGTGTCATTATTTCTTACATGAACATTAACCCATTCCCTCACATTGACGCCTTTTGGCACCTCTGCAAAAGCCGCCTAATGAAACCATTGTGATACATAGAGCATTTTGCTCCTATAGGAGCAAATGCTCTATTTATCACAATGGTTTCAAACTACAAAATTCTAAAATTTTCCTTTTCTCTAGTTAATGCTCCTTTTTGGAAGATTTGTTCAAAGTGGTTGGATCTAAAAATAGCCTATGAGGTAATGGGTTAATCAGGTAAAGGGTTAGCTGAGAGCAGTTAGCAAACGTTATACATGCCTATCTGTCTATAACAGTTATTAATGTATGCATACCTTGTTGACAATGTTAGAATTTGGTCTATCCTTTGCATCATAATAGAAACTACAGTAAAACCTCTCTATAATGACCACTGAATTGTGTTAATTAGTTGGTATTTAGGACAGGTGACTGCTTAAAGCAAGGTGAAAGTAAAACAGAACACTCCTATAGGAGTGTTCTGTTTTGCTTTCACCTTGCTTTAAGCAGCCACCTGCCTTCAACACAAAATACTTGATGTAATTTAGTGGCCGTTATAGAGAGGTTTTTCTGTTTAACCCTTTGAATCGTTGAATTTTCAAAGTGAAATCAGAGTCCCAGATAAGATGCATAAATTAAATCATTTCAAGAACAGCTCCTTTATTTTCCACCAAAGCCTTTGTTCTGACCTTCTTTAGAATCATTTCATAAATAAGGTTCGGTGGAATTATGATGTTTTTATACACCCATTTGAAAAAACGGAACGTATTATGAAATGGCCCTGTCTGAAAATATGCGTAAATTAAAATATTTTCAAGTATAGCTTCTTTATTTCTCCACCAGACCCTATCGAGGGCTTGGTGCAAAACTATTCTAACTCCTTCACTAAAGTGAAGGAGTTAGAATAGTTTTCCACCAAGCCCTCGCTATGTTGTGACCACTCACTGGCACTCTTAAGAATCGTCTCTTCGAGATGATCTAAAGCGTGGTCACAACAAGGGTTTGGTGGAAAAATGGCGATTTTAGTATTTGAGTACATTAACCTTTATCTGGAGCTCTGGATGTGGTACTACGCTGTGAACAAATGCCAGTGCACTGAATTTGTGTATTCAAAGGGTTAATATACTATGGTTTTTGCATGTACAGTATTATCTCTTAATAAAGGCTCCTGGGGGTATTAAAATTTTCAAAATGAGCTTTTTGCAGTTTGTACACAGGTGGTTGCTGAATGCAGAATGAAAGCAATGTACAAAGCTCCCTTAAGCAATGTACAAAGCTCCCTTAAGTAATGCACAAAGCTCCCTTATGCATTGAGTGTTGCTTAATGTAGAATACAAACAATGCAAAAAGCTCATATGGGAGCTTTCTGAATTGCTTTCAGTTTGCATTGAGCTATCACCTATATTTTGAAAAAAAAAAGATTGGTTATTATATAGGGTTTTAGTTGTTTTACTTTAGGGAGTGTTTATTAGTGTGGGGCATTTATTAGGGAGAATATGGTATTTGCTTGTTATCAAATTTATTTTCCTGGCTGTTTTTACCATTTACTTGTAGCATGCTTTAATAAGAAAATCAGACAGTCATTCTGGTTTGAATGTACCATGAATCACTTCTGACTTCTTGGAAATGCATAGTTTATTACAGTTATAGTATATTTGATTGAATGTAGAATAGTTATATTTCCCATCAGCTGTGTAGATTTGGAAAGTTAAGTGTACTGATTTTTATAAACAGTGTTTTCATGTATTGGAGAGCTTTTGCATTTCCAATTAATTTTGGTAAGGTTTTCCTTTAACCCTTTCCTTTTTGCATATTCATGAAAGAAAAAATGACATCATGAATATGTATTAGCTTAATATTTATAATGGCATATGTACACATTTAGTTTTAGCATTTTTAACCCTTTCCTCCATAGGCTATTTTTAGACCCAACCTCTTTGAATGAATCTACCCAAAAGGAGCATTTTCTAGAGAAAAGGAAATGTTAGAATTGTGTAGTATTGAAACTATTGTGATAAATAGAGCATAATTGATCCTAAGGAGCAAATGCTTTTTTTATCACAATGGTTTCCAAAAGTGACTTTTACAGAGGCATAGAAAGGCGTACCGGTATTTATGGAGGAAAGGGTTAAAAACTAGTCAGATCTATCATAATTTCATAAGTAAACAGAGCAGACCCTGATCAGACGGCTCCTACAGGAGCCTTCTGATCTGATGAAAAAGCATTTATTTGAAGGAAAGGGTTTTCCCTTTGCCTCATACAGACCCATATTTATACTAAATTTAACATCCAGTTTAGAGATGTTTTACAGTATCTGCATGGCAAAAACATCCTGTGTTCATATACCATCATTTAAAGTCAGCTAATAAATATTTGTGGTACATGTATTAACATTTCTTACATGAATATTCATGAGGTGAAAGGGTTTCCCTGTTCTATGTTTATTTCAATACCTACTGAATATTCATGAACAACAAAGTTATAATGCAATGTGGAAGGTGGAACATTGTAGTCAGTTTAGAAAGTAAAGAAGTAGATCTGTCGAATTCCATTAGCAAACAGAGCAGACCTTGATCAGACGGCTCCTATAGGAGCCATCTGATCTGAGTCTGCTCTGTTTGCAGATGCGTGAAAATGCCTTTATATGAGGGAAAGGGTCAACCCTTTATTCCATAGAGACACCTTGTAATGCCTGAATTTCCAAACGGAATAGATCTTAATCAGATGGCTCCTGCAGGAGCTTCTGATCAAGATCTGCTCTGTTTTGATATTGAATGATATAGATCTGATTCTACAGTTTCTGCTATGGCCAAATATTTTCTTATTCATATACCGTAAACCCCTCAAATGCGACCACTTAATGAATAAACATAACTGTATTCATTGGCAGATGGTAGCATAATGCAGGATGAAAGTTTTGGAGCTTTCTGCATAACTTTTGTCCTGCATTAAGCTACCACCTGCCTTTGCCACTGTGAATTATGCTCCTTTTTGCTGGTCGCAATAGAGGGGTTTTACTGTACCATTATAGAATATTAAGTTAACCCTTTCCCTCATTTAAACGCGTTTTCACGCATTTGCAAACAGAGTAGACCCAGATTAGATGGCTCTTAGAGGAGCCGTCTGATCAGGGTCTGCTCTATTTGCTATTGGAATTTGATAGATCTCTTTATTAACTTCCTAAAATTGCTACATTATTTCAACTTCCATCGTTCATTATAACTATTTTTTCCATGAATATTCAGTAGGTATTGAAATTTGTAATAAACATAGAACAGGGAAAGGGTTAATGAATATTCATACATGTATTACTTCATACATGAAATTTTCATGAAGTAATAAGTTAACTATCAAAAGTAGGATTTGTTATACAAGTACAAGGTTTGTTAACCCATTTCCTCATATAAGTGAATTTTCATGCATTTGCAAGCAGGGGACCCAGATCAGATGGCTCCTACAGGAACCATCTGATCAGGGTCTGCTCTGTTTGCTAGTGGAATTTGATAGATCAGTTTCTTTACTTTCTAAAATGGCTATAACGATCCTCCTTCCATATTTCAATACAACTGTTTTGTCCATGAATATGCGGTATGTATTGAAATTTGGAATAAATATAGAACAGGGAAAGGGTTAACTCTGTATGCTTAATGTCGTCTGCAAAAGTTGTCTGCTACGTTTTTATACGCCCGAAGGTAACTATAGTTGAATTATGGTATGGTGCTTGTCCGTCTGTCAGTCCATCCGTCAGTCTGTTAGCCACATCTTTGTCTGCTCAATAACTTAACAACTATTGGGTGTGCTGTCTTTATACTTAGTAGGAAGGTTGGTCATGGCTAATAGATGACCCCTATTGATTTTGAGGTCAGTCAGTCAAAGGTCAAGGTCACTGTGACCTTCAACTGAAAAATCTTGTCGGCTCAATAACTTGATGCTAAAGTATTAGGTGAGCTGTCTTCATACTTAGTAGGAAGGTTGGTCATGGCTAGTAGATGACCCCTATTGATTTTGAGGTCAAAGGTCAAATCACTGTGACCTTCACATAAAAGATCTTGTCCACTCACTAACTTGATAAGTATTGGGTGTGCTTTCTTCATACTTAGTAGGAAGGTTGGTCCTGGCTAGTACTAGATGACCCCTATTGATTTTAAGGTTGATGGGGTCAAAGGTCAAGGTCACATTGACTTTCAACACAAATTAATATAGTGCATGTTACAACAGCACAGACTTCGGGCGTATAATGCTCCGACACACAGGGCTCTTGTTGAAATTTAGTATTTCTTTGTGTCTCTTCAAAAAAGCAGTCTAGAGTATCAAACAGTTTGGATCCTTTGCATTTTGCATAGGTTATCTAACACTATTTGTAGTATGCAATGTGTTACAGTCGTTTGGTTGACAGCAGGTCATGGATGCGACAGAGGTAGAATCCCTGTTTTTCCTGTACTTTAATTGCATCTTACTGGTTAACTGTAGGCAGTTTTAACAATGCTTTAAAAATAATTGATGTTGTTTATTGATGTTTTTGTTAAAGGTTTTGTTCTTGTTTAATATTAGTTGCAACTTTAACAACAGAACCATAGGAAGAATGTGTGAATTATTTTTTTTATTGACCGTTTTCTCAATGAATATTCATGTAGGATATAATGATGTCATGAATATTTATTACTGTAGATGAATTTGTTATATTAGCATAATTTATGGACACAGGAAATTTCAGTAAAGGCGGTACTGTAGAATCATATGTACATGTTTATTGTATCATAAGCAAACAGAATCTAATTGTACATATTCTGTGTTCATGAGCCAATTAAAAAACAATCAGCTAATAATAAATATTCATGAAGTCAGTATTTCTTGCATGATTATTCATGGAGTAAATGATAAAGTATTAATTGAAATACACATGTTTATCTATGACTCTGTTACTACAGTAAAACCTGTCTACAATGACTAAATTATGTCTAATTCTAGGTTTTTAAGATAGGTGGTAGCTCGATGCAGGACAAAAGTAATTCAGAAAGACCCTAGAGGAGCTTTCTGTATTACTTTTTGTCTTGCATCAAGCAACCACCTGCTCTTATGGACCTCTATACAGTAAAACCTCTCTATAACAGCCACCCAATTACATCAAGTATTGTGTGTTAAAGGCAGGTGGCTGCTTAAAGCAAGGTGAAATTAAAATAGAATGCTATAGGAGCATTCTGTTTTACTTTCACCTTGCTTTAATCAGCCACCTGCCCTAAATACCAACTAATAAACACAATTTAGTGGCCGTTATAGAGAGGTTTTACTGTACTTATTCATTATATGGTTGCTATAAGCAGGTTTTACTGTTCATTTAATTATATGTTGACGTTATTTGTAGTGCATTTCTCTTAGATTCCTGTAGGCATTTTCCCTAGGATTTGATTTATGTCATTATATTGTATATGTGTTTGTTTTCAATGTGTGTCTGTTGACTTGTGCTGTTCTGATTACAATGTATGTTGAATCAGAAATTCTTATGTCTACATTTTGTACATGTTTTTTGGGGCATTCTTTTTTCAGAGTCTGTTTGCTCGTAATTTCTACAACTTCAAGTATCTGGCTCTGTTACTGGCGTTCCTTATCAACTTCATGTTACTCTTCTACAAGGTAGGTATAACTTTATGTTATTCTTCTACAAGGTTGGGGTGAAGTTGAATTTAAATGTAATAGTTTCACTGTATTTTTGCAATGTGGGGAGCGAGTTCCACATGTCCTATTTCTGTATCATGCATTACATATCGTAGTTATTCTCAGTACATGTACATTGTATTCTGACACCCAGTGTCTCTTCTCCATAGGTTGGTACAGCTGAATAAGTCATTTGGGCACCATTTTGATAACTTTAGATTAGAATGTGCTAGAAGCAAAATAATCACCTTTAACCCATTACCTCATAGGCTATTTTTAGATCCAACCTCTTTGAATAAATCTACCAAAAAGGAGCATTAACTAGAGAAAAGGAAAATTTTAGAATTGTGTAATTCTGAAATCATTGTGATAAATAGAGCATTTGCTCAAAATAATATCTGAAATGGGGGCATCAGTGTCCTATGGACACATTTCTAGTTTAAAATAGAGTATACACAGATCAGATGACTCCTGTTGGAGCCATCTGATCAGGGTCTGCTCAGTGTGCTGATAGAATAGTATAGATTGGGTTAATTCAACTTTTGAAAAGACTGTCTTCTTTCTAGGCTATTGCAATTTGCTTTTTTTCTTTTGTACATAGGTTTCGAGAATTACCTCTGACTTGTTAGGAGACACGGATTCCTCGGACATTGACGAAGCCCTGAACGTTACTGAAGGCATCGGAGAAGAGGAAGAAGAAGATGTAGAAGAGTTTGTCTCCATGGAGGATTCGGCATATTACATGGAACCCATTCTGCGGATGCTGGCTGTATGTCACTCTCTAATGGCCTTCTCCATGCTTGTGGCCTATTACTGTCTCAAAGTGCCTCTCGTGATTTTCAAGCGTGAAAAGGAGATCTCGCGTAAACTGGAGTTTGATGGACTGTGGATTGCTGAACAACCAACTGAGGATGAGTTGAAGTGTCACTGGGACAAATTGGTTTTAAGTACATCTTCATTCCCTGACAGTTACTGGGACAAATTTGTCAAGAAGAAGGTAAAGTGATTTATGTTTACTTCTCTGTTTTACAATGAAGAAAATATTCCAAAATAGGGGATTAATATAATATATAAATACTTGAACTGCTCTGATCTAATATTTCGACCACTAAGGGCCTTTTTATACGCCCAAAGGGACGTATTATGGTATGGCGCATGTCGTCCGTCCGTCCGTCTGTCCGTCTGTCCGTCCGTCCGTTAGCAATTTCTTGTTCAACTAACTCCTCCTTTATTTTTCAACATAATTTCTTCAAACTTTCAGGAATGATAGATACTGATGTGTAGTTGTGCATATCAGTGAGATAACTCTCATATCATTTTTCATTCTGGAGTTATTGCCCTTTGATAGTTTCGGGTAGCAATTTCTTGTGCAACTAACTCCTCCTTTATTTTTCAACATAATTTCTTCAAACTTTCAGGAATGATAGATACTGATGTGTAGTTGTGCATATCAGTGAGATAACTCTCATATCATTTTTCATTCTGGAGTTATTGCCCTTTGATAGTTTCGGGTAGCAATTTCTTGTGCAACTAACTCCTCCTTTATTTTTCAACATAATTTCTTCAAACTTTCAGGAATGATAGATACTGATGTGTAGTTGTGCATATCAGTGAGATAACTCTCATATCATTTTTATGCCCCCCAGATCAGATCTGGGGGGCATATTGTTTTTGCCCTGTTTGTCTGTCTGTCTGTTGTCTGTTTGTCTGTTTGTTTGTCAGCAACTTTAACATTGGTCATAACTTTTGAGCCAGTACAGATAGAGACTTGATATTTGGTATGCATATGTATCTCATAAAGCCGCACATTTTGAGGGGTAACATATCAAGGTCAAGGTCATCCTTCAAGGTCAAAGGTCAAATATATGGGTCAAATCACCGACTTTAACATTGGCCATAACTTTTGGACCAGTAGAGATAGAGACTTGATATTTGGCATGCTTGTGTATCTCATGAAGCCGCACATTTTGAGGGGTGACATGTAAAGGTCAAGGTCATCCTTCAGGGTCAAAGGTCAAATTGTCTGTTTTTTGTCTGTAACTTTAACGCAACTTTAACATTGGTCATAACTTTTGAGCCAGTACAGATAGGGACTTGATATTTGGCATGCATATGTATCTCGTAAAGCCGCACATTTTGAAGGGTAACATGTCAAGGTCAAGGTCATCCTTCAAGGTCAGAGGTCAAATATATGGGTCAAATCACCGACTTTAACATTTGCCATAACTTTTGGACCAGTAGAGATAGAGACTTGATATTTGGCATGTGTGTGTATCTCATAAAGCTGCACATTTGGAGGGGTGACTGGTCAAGGTCAAGGTCATTCTTTCAGGGTCAAATGTCAAATTGTCTGTTTCTTGGTTTTTAACTTTAATATTGGTCATAACTTTTGAGCCAGTACAGCTAGTGACTTGATATTTGGCATGCATATGTATCTCATAAAGCTGCACATTTTGAGGGGTGACATGTCAAGGTCAAGGTCATCTTCAAAGGTCAGAGGTCAAACACATGGGTCAAATCACCGACTTTAACATTGGTCATAACTTTTGAGCAAGTACAGATAGAGACTTGATATTTGGCATGCATATGTATCTCATAAAGCCGTACATTTTGAGGGGTGACATGTCAAGGTCAAGGTCATCCTTAACGGTCAGAGGTCAAACATATGGGTCAAATCACTGACTTTAACATTGGCCATAACTTTTGAACCAGTACAGATAGAGACTTGATATGTGGCATGCTTGTGTATCTCATGAAGCTGCACAGTGTGAGGGGTGAAATGTCAAGGTCATCCTTCAGGGTCAGAGGTCATTAACTTCAAATTGGCCATAACTTTTGAACCAATAGAGATGAAGTCTTGATATTTGGTATGCATGTGTATCTCATGAAGCTGCACATTTATTTTTTTTTTTTGGGGGGGGGGGGGGGGGTTGACATGTCAAGGTCATCTTTCAGGGTCAAAGTTCACCAACTTTAACATTGGCCATAACTTTTGAACCAGTAGAGATACAGACTTGATAGTTGGTATACGTGTGTTTCTTATTTGGCTGCACAGTTTGAGGGGTAACATGTTAAGGTCAAGGTCATCCTTCATGGTCAAAGGTCACCAACTTTAACATTGGCCATAACTTTTGAGAGATACAGACTTGATATGTGGTATGCATGTGCACCCCATGAAGCTGCACAGTTTGAGGGGTGACATGTCAAGATCAAGGTCATCCTTTAGGGTCAAATATCATATCTAGGGGGCATAGTGTTTCACAAACACATCTTGTTCATTCTGGAGTTATTGCCCTTTGATAGTTTCGGGTCTTCGGGCGTATATTGCCCCGTCTCGCGGTGCTCTTGTTCAAATATGATATCTCCAAGGAGCACAAATTCACAATGAAGAAAATATTCCAAAATCGGGAATTAATATAATACATAAATACTTGAACTGCTCTGATCTAATATTTCGACCACTAAGGGCCTTTTTCAAACATGATATCTCCAAAAAGGCCCTTAGTGGTCGAAATATTAGATCAGAGCAGTTCAAGTATTCTCTGTTTTAGTTATAATTAAGTGAACATGAACTTGCATAATATTAGACTAAACAAACAAATATCATTATTAGCTTGGGAGCTTTTAGCAGATGCAAAAGGTATATGTGTCACCTGTTAGGAGGGTGTGAATTAGGGGTCACGTCTCTGTGATCTGTCTGTCTGTCTGTCTGACTGTCTGTCCAACCATCGGTCCATCTGTATGTCCATCCATCCATCTGTCTCTTCTAGAAACAGTAGAGAAATACACGTAACTCTTACATTAAAGATGGGCCTGTTAACAACTTTGCGGAGTAGACCCAGATTAGGATGTCTCATGTAGGAGCCCTCTGATCAGGGTCTGCTCTGTTTGCATATAGAATTATATAGATATGATTCTACAGTTTGTGCCATGTTCAAAACTTCCCTTGTATAGAATGTCATTCTGGTAATCAATATCCATACCTGATACAGAATCGGTAAGTTAAAGAGTTTAGAAAATGTAGCATATGATAATTTTTGCTGACAACTATAATTATTACAGTTAAACCCCTCTGAACCGGACATTCAGTTTAGTATAATTATCGGTCTCAGAGACAGGTGGCAGCTTAATGCAGGTGAAAGTCATGCAGAAAGCTCCTTTAGCTTTCTGTGTGACTTTCACCCTGCATTAAGCAGCCACCTGCCTAACAGTATCTAAGTTCTTCTCTACTAGAATTCCGGCTTAGAAGGATTTCACTGCACTTAGTATTCAAAGGGACAGGAATGGGTTTTGTCTGTTTCAGGTTCGTAACAGGTATGCAGAGCAATACGAGTACGAGGCCATCAGTAACCTCCTGGGCATGGAGAAAAGTGACACCATTACCTTAGACAAGGACGAGGGAGAGGGAGGGCTGTTGAAGTTGTAAGTCTGGTCTCGGGGAGAGGGAGGGTTGTTCAAGTTGTAATTCTAGTTTCTGGGAGAGGGAGGGTTGTTCAAGTTGTAAGTCTAGTTTCGGGGAGAGAGAGGGCTGTTCAAGTTGTAAGTCTAGTCTTGGGGAGAGGGAGGGCTGTTCAAGTTGTAAGTCTAGTCTTGGGGAGAGGGAGGGCTGTTCAAGTTGTAAGTCTAGTCTTGGGGAGAGGGAGGGCTGTTCAAGTTGTAAGTCTAGTCTTGGGGAGAGGGAGGGCTGTTCAAGTTGTAAGTCTAGTCTTGGGGAGAGGGAGGGTTGTTCAAGTTGTAAGTCTAGTCTTGGGGAGAGGGAGGGTTGTTCAAGTTGTAAGTCTAGTCTCTGAGATATTATACTATTAAGATTATTGACCCTGGGCCTCATGGTTATGTACAGTAAAACCCCTTAACCTAATGTTTGATTTGGTATAAAATATCAGACTTGGAGGCAGGTGGCAGTTCAATGCAGGGTGAAAGTCGTGCAGAAAGCTCCTCTAGGAGCTTTCTGCATGACTTTCACCCTGCACTAAGCAGCCTCCTGCCTTAAAGTATCTAAATTCTTCTCTATTAGAATTCCCGTTTAGAGGGGGTTTTACTGTATGTAGAAATACATGTGTTCATGAATACATAAGTATTTATTATGGTCTATGAACAATGGATTTTATTTGGCCATGTCAGAAACTGTAGAATCAGATCTTTATTATTCTATAGTAAACAGAGCAGACTCTTATTAGATGCCTCCTACAGGAGCCATCTGATCTGGGCTTATTCTGTTTGCAAGGACATCTCTATCAGGTGAAGGGTCAAAGGTTATTCTGAACTCATATACATGTATCACTGCTTTGCCAAAAATGACATAAAACATTCACCTTGTAGATTCTACTATAACCTTTTATACTCCATAAGTACGCCTGTCTATGCCTTTGCAAACAGAGTAGACCCATATCAGACGGCTCCTATAGGAGCCGTCTGATCAGGGTCTGCTCTATTTGCCTACGATATTATATAGATATGATTCTACAGTTTCTGCCATGGCCAAAAATTCATGTGTCTGTGTTATTATAACAATTAATCTAATTAATATTGATGATGTAATTTCTTATATGAATATTCATGGAATAAATGGATAACAAGGTCTAACTGTTGTAACTACGTGTACATTGGAAAGACTGATTCATGATAATGTTGGCGAACAGTGTAAATCCAAATGAAAGACTGATATACTCCAAACTGTGTTTCAACCCTGATCATATATTTACAAAGAAAGAATTTAAAAATTGAGATAATATTTATAATCCTGTTACTGTTGCTGTTTTTCAGCCTGCAAAATGTGGATTGGCAATACCAGATCTGGAAGTGGGGTGTTATCTTCACAGATAATGTAAGTTATTTACTTGCTATAGCAACTAGTAATATGTTCTATTTGTGAGATATATGTTATTAAGATGTATAATTTAGATATATTAGATGTATACAGTAAAAACCCCTTCAACCCGGACTTTAGTTGAGAGGAATTTGGATATATTTAGGCAGGTGGCTGCATAATGCATCACCCTGCATTAAGCTGCCACCTGTCTCCAAGACCGATATTTATACTCAATTAAATGTACCGGTTTAGAGAGGTTATACTGTAGTATAATTTAGGTGTAGAATTTAGATGTATAATTACATGTATAATGCACGTTTGCAAACAGAGGCGACCCAGCCTAGACAGCTCCTTGTAGGAGCCATCTGATCAGGGTCTGCTCTGTTTCAAGATACTATGCTGTTTGTCTTTGCAATATATGTAACAATAAACACAATTATTTAATAAATATTCATAATGGGTTGAGTCTTGCATGAATATTCATGAAGGAAAACAGTATGAATAGAAATGAAAGATAATCATTCACCTATACACAGGGTTCACTGATGCTGACAAACATTATAGCACCTGGTCTAGTTCTGCACAGTTTACTAAGCCAAGCAGTTGTTTTTTGTATAATCAGGTTCATTTGTTCTTGCAGTCCTTCATTTACATCGCCTGGTACTTCACTTGGTCCTGCCTTGGAAACCTGAACTACTTTTTCTTTGCTGCTCATCTGCTTGATGTCGCTATAAGCTTCAACACGCTGAGAACCATCCTGCAGTCTGTAACCCACAATGGCAAACAGGTAAGTAACCTCTTCCGAAGAGGCTCAAGTTTTTGTTGTGCTGCCTTCAAATTTAAAGGTGGATTTTTTCCCATGAGGAAAACACTATCATTGTGTCGAAATGTCACACACTGATTGGTTAGTCATGAGTGGTTTGCAGTATTACTGATACAGTATTATGATATATGGAAAAACAGCTCTAAAGCCATTTTGTAAATAAGCATAGGTGTCTTTAAAAGCAGGTTATGGCTTCATACAGGATGAAAGTAATGCAAAGAATTCCTGTAGGAGCTTTGTGCTTAACTTTAATCCAACAGTTTCTACAGTTTCCCTTGCTCACATGATAAACTATTATAAAAAATATTCAAGAAGTACTTATTTTTTGCATGTATATTCAATAAATAAAGGGTTAACCCATTTAGTCCTAGGAATCCTTCATGTACAAAAATCATTTCTTACCATATTTTGCAGAGTATCAAACAGTTTGGATCCTGATGAGAGGCTGAGTTACTCGGTATCTCATATAGACCCTTACTGTTTGCAAATGTCATAACAAATTTGTCATCAGGGCTGAATGGCTTAACACTTTCCCACATAATTAAACGCCTTTTCACACATACGCAATCAGAGTAGACCCAGATCAGATGGCTCCTATAGGAGCCGTCTGATAGGGTCTGCTCTGTTTGCTTATGGTATAATATAGATATGATTCTACATTTTCTGCCTGAAACACAATGCCTTGTCTTCATATGCCATAAAAAAATAATCTAAAAAATAATCTAATTACTATTAATGGTGTCATTATTTCTTTCATAAATATGCAACAGGGAAAGGGTTAATGCACATGTAAATGTTGTTGTATTTCAGTTGGTGTTGACGGTGATGCTGCTCAGTATTATAGTGTATATCTATACTGTGATTGCGTTCAACTTCTTCCGTAAGTTCTATGTCAAGGAGGAGGATGGGGCTGTAGACTATAAGTGCCACGACATGTTAACGGTAAGGCATCATCTATGATTACACAGTAAATTTTAACTAAAGTGACCAATCATAAATAAAATCTTATTGATGGATCTTTAACTCTTTCCTCCATAAATACGCCTTTCTACGCCTCTGTAATAACCACTTCTTGAAACCATTGTGATAAATAGAGCATTTGCTCCTATAGGAGCAATTGCTCTATTTATCACAATGGTTTCAAACTACAAAATTCTAAAAATTTCCATTTCTCTAGTTAATGCTTCTTTCCGGTAGATTTTTTCAAAGAGTATGTATCTAAAAATAGCCTATAAGGTAATGGGTTAACCTGATAGAGATGCCTTTGCAAACAAAGGAGATTCAAATCAGATGGCTCCTGTGGGGTCTTCTCTGTTTGCTTATGGAAATATATAGATCTGATTCTACAGGTTCTGCCATGGCCAAAACAAATTCTTGTGTTTTCATATACACTAAACCTTGATAGTAATGTATATTTTCATTCATGACTGTAGCTTTAATGTGTTATTTGTTTGCAGTGTTTTGTTTACCATCTACACACGGGTGTGAGAGCTGGAGGTGGTATAGCTGATGAGATTGAGCCAGCCGATGGTGACCCCTATGAAGTGTTCAGAATCTTGTTTGACATCAGCTTCTTCTTCTTCGTCATTGTCATTCTGCTGGCTATCATTCAAGGTAGGTTATACCAAACATTCCCATTAAAGAATAAAAGTATGGGTCTTTGCTTGACAGAGTTGTCTTTCCTCGCCTTTGCAAAACTGAGTACAGCCAGATTTGATGGCTTCTGTGGCAGCCATTCGATCACGGTTTACTCTCTTTGGAATCACATAGATCCAATCCTGCAGTTGACTGCCATGGCCGAACAATTTTGCGTTTGTTTCCGGTAAAGGGTCAACTCGACCTCTACAATTCTCTTCACTAAATACAGTCGTGGGTGTCAAACAGTTAGATCCTGTTGAGATGTCAAATGTATCAATGTCTCTTCTGGATCCATACTGTTTGCATAGGTTATCACAGTTTCATTACTGGGATTCAAAGAGCATGTTGTTATTGTATGCAACATTGTGGTAAAATAAAAACCCCTCTAAACCGGACATTCACTTTAGTGTAAATATCAGTCTTGGAGACAGGTGGCAGCTAAATGCAGGGTGAAAGTCATGCAGAAAGCTGCATGACTTTCAACCTGCATTTAGCAGAACCTGCCTAAAAGTATCTAAATTCTTCTCTAGAATTGCATGTTTTACTGTAATACAGATATGTGAACATTATAGATAATTGAACCATATGTATATAGATAGTGCATTGATTAGCGTTAGAAAGTAAAGGTATAGATAAGAGCATATTAACCCTTTCCCTCATATAAACGTGTTTGCACATGTCTGCATTTGCAAACAGAGTAGACCCAGATCAGACGGCTCCTAGAGGAGCCGTCTGATCGGGGTCTACTCTGTTTGCTAATAGAATTTGATAGATCTGTTTCTTTGCTTTCTAAAATGTCTAAAATCTTCCATCTTCCATTATAATTAATTTGCTAATGAATATTCAGTAGGTATTGAAATTTGGCCAATATGCAGAACAGGGAAAGGGTTAACCCAGTACATCATGAATATTCATGTCAGAAATAATGGCTCTGAATATTAATTAGTTGATTTACATCACTGACAAGGACATCATGTACCATGGCAGAAAGTGTAGATATAAAAAGATCTATTACTTCATAAACAGAGCAGACCCAGATTAGACACTGGTCACTTAGCTCATACAGGAGCTGCCTGGTCTGGGTTTACTCTGTGTGTAAAGGTTTCAAAAGGTGTCTATCAGATAAAGGTTTAAATGACATTAGAAATATTTGTCAACAGATGAAATGAAAGAAAGATTTATGCCAACAGATAAACAGATAAAATGAAAGGAAGATCTATGAAAAGTATCGCAGTTCGTTGTTTTGCTATTTGAGTCCAGTGGTTTTGGTTGGCACAAATTTTGAGCCCAGTTTCTCTGTTTTGTGTTTCAGGTTTGATTATTGATGCCTTTGGTGAGCTGAGAGACCAGTTGGAGCAAGTCAAGGAAGACATGGAGGTATGTCCTCACATTGTTCTGTCCTAGTTCGATATTCCCATGTACAATAAACACTCTTAACCTATTCCCTCATAGGTTATATTTAGAATCCACCTCTTTAATAAATCTACTGAAAATGAGCATTCACTTGAAAAAAAGGGAACTTTTAGAATTGTGCAGTTTTGAAACCATGGTGATAATTAGAGCATTTGCTCCTATGGAGACTATTTATCACAATTTTTTCAGAAAGCGTCAGTATGAGGGAAAGGGATACCTCTACTCCATGAGCATTCATGTAACAATATTCATTAGATAAATTATCATAACAGTGCATGGACACAGGAATTTTTGCCCCTAGAATCATGTCTATATTATATCATAACCAAACAGAAGACCCTGATTAGACAGCTCCTACAGGAGCCATCTGGTCTTGGGCTGCTGTGCTTGCAAAGGAGTAGAAAGGTGTATTTATGGAAGAATGGGTTAAAAAATTAATTAAAATATGTAATGATATAATTATTATTATTCCTGTATGAGTTCTCTCACTTGCAATAATTCAGTTTCCATTGGTACATGTATACAATAAAACATGTCTTAACCCTTTCCCTCATATAAACGTGTTTTCACACATTTGCAAACAGAGAAGACCCAGATCAGACAGCTCCTACAGGAGCCGTCTGATCAGGGTCTGCTCTGTTTGCTAGAAGAATTTGATAGATCTGTTTCTTTACTTTCTAAAATGTCTACAATGTTCCACCTTCCATGTTTCTTTATAACTATTTTGTTAATGAATATTCATTAGGTACTGAAAATTGGCCTTAATACAGAACAGGGAAAGGGTTAACCTATTCCTCCATAAGCTATTTTTAGATCCATCCACTTTGAATAGATCTACCAATAAGGAGCATTAACTAGAGAAAAGGAAATTTTTAGAATTTTGTTGTTTGAAACCATTGTGATAAATAGAGCATTTGCTCCTATAGGAGCAAATGCTCTATTTATCACAATGGTTTCAACTGGTGACTTTTACAAAGGCCTATTTATGGAGGAAAGGGTTAAGTGGCCATTACGAGGAAGTATAATTAAGGGTCGTTAAGGGCAATGGGAGCTTTCTGTATTACTTTTGCCCTGTTAAAGCAAGCACTTGTTTTTAAGACTCCTTTGGTCAGTGAGAAAGCAGTCAGTAGGTTATTGTAAAGTATTTTCTGTACTTTTTTCAGTCGAAGTGCTTCATCTGTGGTATTGGTAAAGAATATTTTGACAAAGTACCGCATGGGTTTGAGACCCATGTACAGAACGAACACAACTTTGCCAATTACATGTAAGTACACTGGTAATTAGATTGTCTTGACTGTCTGTACCTTACCTATATATGCCTTTGCAACAAGAGTAGACAAACAAATCAGATCTGTAACACATAAGCACAAAAAGCAGGCCCTGATCAGACAGGTGTCCGATCTAGGTCTTCTCTGGTTGCATAAATGTGAAAAAGGTAGGATAATTATTGTTTTTGGTCGATCTGTCCGTCTGTCTGTCTGTCACACTCCGGCCGCTCCATATCTCTCACAAATATGGAAGGATTTCAGAATGCTTTGGCACAAATGTTCAACTCAACAAGACGATGTGCTGAGCGTTTGATTCAGGCATGTGGGTCAAAGGTCAGGGTCAAAATTCAAGGTCAAAGGTGTTTAGCCATACCCTTGGTGTCCGCTCCATATCTCTTAAACCCTTGGAAGGATTTCAAAATGCTGTGGCACAAATGTTCTTCATAACAAGACGATGTGCAGAGCGTTCGATACAGGCATGTGGGTCAAAGGCCAAGGTTACAGTTCAAGGTCATATGTTGTAGTCTTAATTTTCATGTCTGCTCCATATCTATATTACCCTTGGAAGGATGCCAAAATGCTGTCGCACAAATGTTCTTAATAAGCCGATGTGCAGACAGCAGGATTCAGGCATGTGAGTCAAAGGTCAAGGTCACAATTCAAGGTCATGGTCACAATTCAAGGTCAATTATTCACACTTTCTTGTCCGGACGATAAGTCCTATATGGCTAATGCCATTTGAATGAAACTTTATAAATGGAAAGAGGATGATGAGAGGAAGTGACATGTATAAGGGCCATAACTCTGGCTTAAATACTTTTGGAGTAATTGCCCTTTTTCACATTTTTTGTCCAATCAATAACTCCTGTTCTACTGATGCTATTGGAATGACATTTCATTTATAGAAAGAGCATGACGGAATGAAGTGTTATGCACACGTTTGATAACTCTGGCTTCAATAAAAGTGGAGTTATTGCCCCCAATTATGGGACTTGGAAATTTTTACATGGAAATTTTGTCCGCAGGGTTTCTCCAAAACCTTTAATTGGATATTCATTAAATTTCATAGGATTGATTAGCATCATGCCTAGTTGTGCATATTTTATTCCTGTTCCGGTTTGATGATTTTCTGCAGAGTTATTATTACATGGAAAATTTTGTCCACGGGGTTCCCCCAAAGAGTTATTAGACTTTTAAATTTTTACATGGAAAATTTTGTCCACGGGGTTCCCCCAAAACTTTGGTCGGATTTTCATGAAACTTCATAGGACTGATCAGCACCATGCATAGTTGTGCATAGTTTATTCCTCTTCTGGTCCGCTGATTTCCTGCAGAGGTATGGGACTTTGGAAAATTTTGTCCACGCACTAGGGGAGACATCAGTTTTTGTATGAAAAACAATTCTAGTTAACACTTCTCCTGTTAACAGTGACTGGACTCTTATTGTCAAACAGCTTGGATACAAATGAGATTCTGAGTAATATGGCATCCTGTCAGGATCCAAGCTGTTTGATTCTCTGTTAATAATTATACCGCATGCAGCCAAGTTGCTGGGGGTTTATAGATTTAGACCCGTCAGTCCGTTTGTGTATCCTAATACATTGTTGCTCATCTAGCACTTCCATTTCTTGACCAATTTTTCACAAATTTGCTTTACGTATTGTCATGAATAAAAGTTTGGATGAATTCGATTTTCGGAGGAATCTGTCATGCAGAACCACTTTTTTTCTCTGACAATGTTTGAATTTGAAGGATCTGTTTCTTTACTTTCTAAAATAGGTTACAATTTTCCATGCTCCATATTTCGTTATAACTATTTTGTCCATGAGTTTTTCCGTAGGTATTGAAATTTGGAATAAATATAAAACAGGGAAAGGGTTAAAGACAATTAGACTTTTGAGTGGTCACTTTCTGGAGATTTTACTGTATGCTTTGTCTGTTACAGGTTCTTCCTTATGCACTTGATCAACAAGCCCGACACAGAATACACAGGACAGGAGACATACGTCTGGGAACTGTACCAACAGCGGACCTGGGACTTCTTCCCTGTCGGAGACTGCTTCCGCAAACAATACGAGGATGAAATAGGTGGAGCTCAAAAGAGCTGAGACCGTGCCTACAAAGTTCATAGAATTCCTTAAAACAGACAATCAAGAAGTACAAATCGGCTTTGTTAAAATGAATACGAATTAATTGTAGAGTTAGAGGTATTCGCAAATCCTTGTTAGAGTGAATTGAAGTGACAATTTATGAGGACTGAATGTGGAACAAATATCTTGGCATAAACCAAAGAGATGAAAAGTTTTCGTAGATTGTCCTCACATGCAGATCTAGTGCTGTGTGTATATATATACATTATACCTCTGGAAATACATCAACCCCCAGTGCAGTACTTTACAGAGCTGTAGGAGTATACATATATTGGGAATCTTATTAACCCTTTCCCTGTTCAATATTCATGTGAGAAAAAGTGATGTCATAAATCTTTATTAGCTGATTTTTTTTAAAAAGAATACTTTTTCAATTTATGTTTTTGCTTTGGCAAAACCTGTTTAATCAGATCTTTATCATGTCAAAAGCAAACAGAGCAGACCAAGATGAGATTGCTCCTATAGGAGCCATCTGATCTGGGTCTACTCTTTTTGCAAATGCATAAAAAGGCGAGGGAAAGGGTTCAAATATGTGATATTTCTCTGCCTCTCTGAGATGATTCTAATGAGTACTAGGAAGATGGAGTTTGGCTGAGAAGCAAAAATATTTTGCTAGATCAGTACACGTTTTGCCTACAGCTCTCACTGTATGTATTGCATGGAAAAATGATATCCAGTGTTTTGATAACTATTTTATTATTGGACACATATCTCAAAGTATTGATGGCCTGTTAAAACCCATAGACACCTGGTCAACATGGATCCTGGAATTTAGGGGTTCATAGCTCCTGAATCACAATTGTATACATGTACCTGTTATGTTCAAGATTATGTTTCTGTACAGTAAAGTCTCTCTTTTACAGCCACTTGAAATAAGTCCTGGGTTCTATGATAGGTGGCAGTTTGATACAGCACTAAAGTTATGTGCAAAGCAGGGCTTATCTGCATTTCTAGACACCTGCTTTTAGATTAACCCGTTGTCATTATGTGGCAGTTTTAGAGAGGTTTCAATGTACAGCTGGTTGCTGACAATAGATCGGATATCAGTGTTGGAAAAGGACGACATAATTTAGTAGATCTGTCAACCGGTTAATACCAACATACAATTATAATATTTGTTAAAATGTTTTACAAACCCTCTAGTCACCTTCTTAACAATGTTTTGTCATTTTTACATGTGAATATGCTTTAATACACCTTGTGCTTTGAAGTTAACTTGTTAACTTTCGTTTTCAACCACAACAATTGTTGTGAGCAATTATGATAGGAGTGTAAAGTCATTTAGAGGGATTTAATTTACATGATATCATGTTTTTTGTTATTGATAGTGCAATCCTAATCTAGAATCTCCTTGTTATTATTATATATTTATATAGTTTTATCAAATTACCCGTGTATTTTAGTTGTTTATGAATACCTATTTATTTTGTTAGTTTTTTGTGAAGAAATAGAAATACATGAACGAAGCAGTCTGATAGTTGTAGGATTATATAAAGTCATATATTGAGTTCAGATTTGTTTTTGGCAATTGACTTTTGTTTACTGTTTGATGTTACTTAACCCTTTCCTTCATTTTCACACCTTTGCAAACAGATTAGACCCAGATCAGATGGTTCCTATTGGAGCAGTGTGATCAGTGTCTACTAGGTTTGCCTATGGAATTATATAGATCTGATACTACTGTTTCTGCTTCCTGTATTCATTCATCTCTATAAAGATTCAGCTAATAAATATTCATGATGTCATTATTTCTTACATAAATATTCATGAGGGAAAGGGTTAAAAGGTTCAGAGAACGATACACCATGACTAGACATTCATTTATATAGTAAGTATTATAAGATTTATTTACATACTTAGAAAACCAAAGCACAGTAAAACCAATCTACAGTGACCCTTAAAATTAGGTCTAATAATGGGTTCTTAAGACCGGTGGTAGCTTAATGCAAGATGAAAGGTATGCAGAAAGCTCCTCAAGGAGCTTTCTGCAATACTTTTGTCATGCATTAAGCAACCACCTGGTCTAATGAACCTCCATATTTATTCATAAAATGGTTACTATAGGCAGGTTTTACTGTGCTTGTTAATGAAACCAGAGTAGGCAATAATTGAGATATTGACTTTTTTTAACAAACAGGATAGACCTGTTTGAGAACTTTGTATGATTTCTTGTAAACAACCAATGGTGCTACTTTATATAACTGTATAATGTGCTGTATTAACAGCAGTTAATTGTTGTTTAATGGAGTTTGTACATCCGACACCTTTTTCTGATAACTTCTTTAATGTAATAAATTACTTACATGATGATTGTCTCCCCTCTGTTTGAAAATTTGATATTTTTGAAGTTACAATTTCCTTTTAGAAATATTAAAGTAGTAATTAGCATTGGGATCCTTGAATTTATAGTAGAGACATATTTTCATATCATGATACAAATAAATGCAGGAGGATAGATAAAATGCGTAAATAAAAACCCTTTTCAAGCATAACACCTTTATTTTTACGCCAAACCCTATGTTGTGACCACTCTTTAGAATCGTCTCTTCGAGACGATTCTAAAGAGTGGTCACAACATAGGGTTTAGCGAAGAAATGACGATTTAAGTATTTGAATATGCATCTTTATCTATGATTCTGTTTATGGCATTGTTTCTAATGCTTGCCTCATTGTAATCCCCAATGTTTGGGTGTTCCTTTTTCATTATTTTCGTTGGAATATTGGTATCAATTACCAGTCAGTGCTGTATTGTTAGGTTACCAAAACAATGAAACCGGACTGTTGGTAGAAGGAGTTTAAAACTTCCTGAAATTTAATAAAAAAACAAAACAAAAATGCCTGTGTTTTTATTTTTTCACTTCTCCCTTTAAATGTACTTGTTAAAAAAGTCATGCCTATTGCATGTTTACATTTTATGCCATGAATATTTATGTCCCCTAAATGAAATGGGGGACATAATGTGTTTATTCTTTTTCTTCTTCTTATTATTATTATTATTCTTTATTCTGATTATTGCTCTTCTTCTTATTATTATTCTTTTTCTGCCAATAACTTGTCCGATACATTTCTCATTAATAGTCCAATTCCAATACAACTTCACATGAACATTGCTGGACATGTGCAGATGTGCAGTTTGCCATGGCAACCAAATGATGGGCTCTGTTTGGCCAAACTTTAGATTTTTGCTGAATATTGGTATAATGAGATATTTGGGTACCTGAACTCAATTATAGGTTTTTCGAAAGAGTTGGTTACCATGGTAATGGTGTGGTGGCATCTGATTGGTCAAACTTTAGATATTAACCCATTACATCATAGGCTATTTAGGTCCAAGCTCTTTAAATAAATCTACCAAAAAGGAGCATTTATTAAACAAGGAAAATTTTAGAATCATGTAGTTCTGAAACCACTGATAAATAGGAGCAAATGGTCTATTTTTCATTTGTTTCAAAAACATGACTTTTACAGAGGCATAAAAAGGCATCTATATGAGGGAATGGCTCAAGGTTTGCTAAACATTGGTAAGTAGGGGTATATGGGTACCCAAAACATAATAACAGGTGTTACAGCAGTGTTGGTTGCCATGGTAACCTGGCCCTTGATTGGTGAAAATTTAGATATTTTACTCATCAATACCTGCTTTATTAGCTCACCAGAGCACAAAGTGCTCAGGGTGAGCTTTTGTGGTTGTCCGTTGGCGTGCGTCGTCCGTTGTCCGTCGTTCGTCGTCCGTCGTCAACAATTTGAACCTTTAAAAATCTCCTCTGAATATACAGGGATCTCAACTTTCATCTTTGGCACATAGCATCATAATTAGGTCCTCTACAAAAGTTATATAAATTATGCCCCTGGGGTCAAAAGTGACCCCGCCCCAGGGGTGCCTTGTTTTCAATAGAAACATATAGTAAAATTTTGAAAATCTTCTCCTCTAAAACCAGAAGGTTCTCAGCTTTCATAATTGGCACATAGCATCATGTTCAGGTCCTCTACAAAAGTTATATAAATTATGGCCCCGGGGTCAAAATTGGCCCTGCCCCAGGGGTGGGCAGTTTTCAATAGAATCACATAGTGCAAACTTTGAAAATCTTCTCCCCTGAAACTGGAAGGTTCTCAGCTTTCATATTTAGCACATAGCATCATGTTCAGGTCCTCTACAAAAGTTATATAAATTATGACCCCGGGGTCAAAATTGGCCCCGCCCCAGGGGTGGGCAGTTTTCAATAGAAACAAATAGTGAAATCTTTGAAAATCTTCTACTCTGAAACTGGAAGGCTCTCAGCTTTCATATTTGGCACATAGCATCATGTTCAGGTCCTCTACAAAATTTATATTATTTATGGCCCCTGGGTCAAAATTGGCCCCGCCCCAGGGGTGGGCAGTTTTCAATAGAAACAAATAGTGAAATCTTTGAAAAGCTTCTTCTCTGAAACTGGAAGGCTCTCGGCTTTCATATTTGGCACATAGCATCATGTTCAGGTCCTCTACAAAAATTATATAAATTATGGCCCCTGGGTCAAAATTGGCCCCGCCCCAGGGGTGGGCAGTTTTCAATAGAAACAAATAGTGAAATCTTTGAAAATCTTCTTCTCTGAAACTGGAAGGTTCTCAGCTTTCATATTTGGCACATAGCATCATATTCAGGTCCTCTACAAAAATTATATAAATTATGGCCCCTGGGTCAAAATTGGCCCCGCCCCAGGGGTGGGCAGTTTTCAAATAGAAACATATTGAGAAAACTTTGAAAATCTTCTTCTCTGAAACTGGAAGGTTAATCTCAGCTTTCATATTTGGCTCATAGCATCATGTTCAGGTCGTCTACAAAAGTTATATAAATTATGGTCTTGGGGTCAAAATTGGCCCCGCCCCAGGGGTGGACAGTTTTCAATAGAAACAAATAGTGAAATCTTTGAAAATCTTCTTCTCTGAAACTGGAAGGCTCTCAGCTTTCATATTTGGCTAAGAGCATCATGTTCAGGTCCTCTACAAAAGTTATATAAATTATGGCCCTGGGGTCAAAATTGGTCCTGCCACAGGGGTGGGCAGTTTTCAAATAGAAACATATTGAGAAAACTTTGAAAATCTTCTTCTCTGAAACTGGAAGGTTAATCTCAGCTTTCATATTTGGCTCATAGCATCATGTTCAGGTCCCCTACAAGTTTTTCTAAATTATTCCCCTGTGGTCAAAATTGGCTCGCCCCAGGGCCGGCTAGTTTTCTATAGAAAAATATAGTGAAAACTTTGAAAATCTTCTCCTCTGGTTGTCTGGTGAGCGCTTCAGGGCCATTCTGGCCCTCTTGTTCTTTGATGGATTCCATTACAATTAGATCTTGTTTTATAATGGTATATGAACTTTGGAATTTATTTGCCATTATAGATACTGTAGAATCAGATCTGCAGTACAACCTCTCTATAATGGCCACTAAATTACATCAAAGCTCCTAGGAGCGTTCTGTTTTACTTTCACATTGCTTTAAGCAGTCACCTGCCCTAAATACCAATTTATTAAAACAATTTAGTGGCTGTTATAGAGAGATTTTACTGTACATGTATATCATTCCTTAACCCTTTCCTCCATAAATATGCCTTTCTACTCCTCTGTTATAACCGCTTCTTGAAACCATTGTGATAGAGTATTTTGCTCCTATAGGAGCAAATGCTCTATTTATCACAATGATTTCAAAGTACAAAATTCTAAAATTTTACTTTTCTCAAGTAAATACTCCTTTTGGGTAGATTCATTCAAATAGGTTGGGTCTAAAAATAGCCTATGGAGGAAAGGGTTAAACAATCAGAGCAGATCCTACAGGATCATTCTGTTCTACAGTTTTCGCCATTCCCTCAACAATATAGTTCAAATAACCATTATAAACATTTGATTAACTCATATAGGAGCAAATGCACTACATGTGTATTTATCACATTGGTTTCAATAGGTGACCTTTACAGAGGCGTAGAAAGGCGAATTTATTGAGGAAATGGTTAACAAGTATTCATGATAACATTACTTCTTACATGAATATTCATCAGGTATAAGGTTAAATATAAAAATCGCATGTTAAAATTTTGTTCTAAATAAATGAAAACAATTCAAAGATCAAACAAGCCAGGACACTTTCCAAAACATTGCTATACATGAAATTTGTTTGATATGAACAGGTTCCCATCTTCATTTTCCAGTTAATATTTCTGAAAAATTTGGTGACTGTAGGTCATTTAATTAAAGAACAATGCTTGCTGCAGATCCTCTATATTGAAGCCCCTTTAACCCTTTCCCTGTTCTTTATTTAGTCCAAATTTCAATACCCACGAAATATTCATGTACAAAATAGTTATAATGAAATATAGAAGGTGGAACATTGTAGCCATTTTGGAAAGTAAAAAAAAAAAGACCTTTTGAATTCCACAAGCAAACAGAGTAGACCCTGATCAGACAGCTCCTCTGTTTGCAATTGTGTGAAGTCAAGGGCCATAACTCAGCTGTAACTACAGGGTATAAGTATGAATATTCATGTAAGAAATACATGTACATGTATTGACTTTGTGACTTTTATAAATTGATTTATTTTTCTATATTGGTACATGAACAACGGATTAGTTACGGATTAGATTAACGGTGTTAATTAGCTGGTATTAATGGCAAGTGGCTGCTTAAAGCAAGGTGAAAGTATGGGAGCGTTCTGTTTTACTTTCACATTGCTTTAAGCAGCCATCTGCCTTTAACACAGAACACTTGATGTAATTTAGTGGCTGTTATAGAGAGGTTTTACTGTATATACTGTAAAAGGTTAACCATTAGATAGTAAACGCTTTTTCACGCATCTGCAAACATAGTAGACCCAAATCAAACAGCTCCTATAGGATCCGTCTGATCAGGGTCTGCTTAGTGAATTTAATGTTTCTAAAATGGCTACAATGTTGTTATGACACTTAAAGAAGAGTGTTTCAACATAACACTTATAATGTGAACCAAGATTGAAGACAATATCATAAACAGGGTTCAAGAAAATGGCATGTCCAAAAAAATTGTCCCAATTAAGAGACAAAACATGATGTAAGGGGTATAATTCTGTCAAATTGTGTGTAAGAGTTCTGAAACATGGAGAAGACTGTACCCACATAACACTTATAGTATGTATTAAGTTTGAAGGTGGTATCAAAAATAGTTTTCAAGAAATAAACAAATGTTCCGGAAAAACGCGATGGACGGACAGATATGCCAACAAATAAGAACAAGGGGCTAATCCTTTTGTTATTTTCTTTTGTTGAACAAAGGGCCATGGCTCCTTGTTCTATTGTTACTGAATGAACTCTATTGTTTTATTTTGTTCTGCTGATCATGACCTGGCCCCCTTGTCCTAACTTGGTAGAGCAGACGGATGGACAAGTTGATTCCTATATAGCCCCCACCACAGGTGGTGGAGGTATATAATAAATAAATTGTCTAAGTGTACTCTTACTGAAAATTGTGGTAAAACATATAACACAAAACAGCATGTATAATTTCTTTCGACTTTAATTTCATCTTAATAGGCAATTGTACAAAAATAGCAAAAAATCTGATCCACTCTCTCTGCTTCGCCACAGACTGTACAATGTCATGGAAGATAGAGAAGATATAAAAATACGAACTGCAACACAAGAAAAGGTATCTTAAGTTAAAGACTCGGAAGCACTGATGTCATGTGTTTTGTTTTTATTCAATAATAGTTCCTTCATTTTTCCACCAAACCCAATACTGTGACCATTCTTTATGATTATCTCTTCAAGAAGATTCTACAGAGTGGTCACATCATAGGATTTGGTGGAGAAATGATGATCTTAGTTCATTAAAACCTCTCTAAACCAGAATTCTTGTAGAAAAGAATTTAGATATTTTTAAGCAGGTGGCTGCTAAATGCAGGCTGAGAGTCATACAGAAAGCTCCTAGAGGAGCTTTCTGCATGACTTTCAGCCAGCATTAAGCTGCCACCTGTCTCCAAGACCGATATTTATACTAAATTTAATGTCTGGTTTAGAGAAGTTTTACTGTATTTGAGATTTACCGCTTTAGCTATGGCGCTATTGGTTTACCAACATGACTTGAGTATTTTATATTGAGTATTTGACCAAGATAGTAGGTAGCAGTTCATCCAGGTCTACACCGTTTGCAAAATCTTAAAGGTACCATTTCACATGGCTCAGTTCATATCACTAAACTAACAACTACCGTACACATAATAATGACATCTCTTATATATCAAAGGCACTTTAACAAACATTTTACATGCACATCGTTACACCCCCCCCCCCCCACCCCCCCCCTCTCCCCCACCCACTTCACCTTCACAACCAACAAAACCTTCACCGTTTGAATGCATGAAACAACTTGCATTTGAAAACAATGTTGACCCAGATCAGACCCATGAGAAACCCTATGTTCTCTGACAAACAAAATCCTCATAGTGGACTTAACCATTAACCAATGATGAACTACCGGTATTCAACATTTGAAAATTCAGCATTCAGAGACAAACCCCCCCCCCCCACCCCCCCCCCACCCCCCCCCCCCCCACCAAAAAAACCCCCAAAGAGGCTGACTTCGGTATTTAACAGACCGACAAAAAGGTTAAGGTTTTGCAAACAATTGGCCATAACCCCATAACTGGTGTTCCAAGGTCAACATAAATGATACTTGCCAGGTCACATTTACTTATGGTACTAAAAATCTTTACAAAGTTTCACTTCTCAGATATGACTCCTTGGTGCATGGACGGACCATGCCAAAACTATATATCCCTCCTCCTAGCATTCAAAGCATTAACCCATTCCCCCATAGGCTATTTTAGACCCAAACTTTTTAAATAAATCTACAGAAAAGGAGCATTTACTAGAGAAAAGGAAATTTTTTTAAATTGTGTAGTTCTGAAACCATTGTGATAAATAGAGCATTTGCTCCTATGGAGCAAATGCTCTATTTATCACAATGGTTTCTAAAAGTGACTTTTACACAGGCATAGTAAGGTGTATTTATGGAGGAAAGGGTTAATCTCAATAGCAAGACTCCATTGTCTGCAAGGTCTTTATATGGCATAATTCTTAGTCATCTGAATATACATGTACTGAATTTCAAAGCGGAAATGGTCCATCTATGTTGAAAGAATCTATTCAGTATAAAATGATAAAATTTGCTAGAAACAGAAGGTCAAACAGTGCAGACCCTACACTGTTTGCAAATGCAAGTTTTGACAACATTCAGAGGATACATGACAAGGTTAATGACTTTTGTCAGAAAATAGAACCTATAATGTAATAAACCTGTTCCTCCATAAGTACGTCTTTCTATGCCTCTGTAATAACTACTTCTTGAAACCCTTGTGATAAATAGAGCATTTGCTCCTATAGGAGCAAATGCTCTATTTATCACAATGGTTTCAAACTACAAAATTCTAAACTTTTAATTTTCTCTAGTAAATGCTCCTTTTGGGTAAATTCATTCAAAGAGGTTGGGCCGAGGTTGGAAAGATTAAGATTAGCTCTGGTTGACTGTTGTGTTGCAGTCATGTAATTACCGATATATGATGACTTTTCTAAAGACTAGTGAAATATGAAAATTTCACAAAAAAATTGAGTATTTTGTTAAACAAGAAATCAACACAAACAATCTCCAGACAAACCTTAAGACAAAACTTCCTTAACCTTTTCCTTGACAAAGAGTCCATGTTACTTGTCTACTGAACTGGGTTTCAGTTTTCATTTTCAACCCTTTACTTCATAAATACCCCTTTCTATGCCTTTGCAAACAGAGTAGACTCAGACCAGATAGCTCTTATAGGAGCCATCTGATCAGAATCTGCTCCGTTTGCTTACGATATAACAAAGATATGATTCTAGTTTCTGCCATGGCCAAAAGTTTCTGTGTCCATATGCTATTATAACAATTAATGTAATGAATGTTTATGATATTATTTCTTACACGAATATTCATGATGTCATTATTTCTTACATGAATATTTATGGAGTAAAGGGTTAACTACAGTTACAGTATCATCCAATAGTAAAATAAATCCAAATGTATTAACCCATTCCCTCATATTGACGGCTTTTGATGACCCTGTAAAAATCACTTTGTGAAACCATTGTGATAAATAGAGCATTTGCTCCTTAAGGAGCAAATGCTCTATTTATCAAAATGGTTTCAAACTACAAGTACAACATCCTAAATTTTTCCTTTTCTCTAGTTAATGTTGCTTTTCGGTAGATTTATTCAAAGAGGTTGTATCTAAAAATAGCCTATGAGGTAATGGGTTAACTACACAATGTCTTGTAATACTTTCGAGATTCAGTAATAATGAGCAATTAACGTTATAAGACAATGTACAAAATAACCAAGATCAAACAAGAATTATCAATAAAAGTGAAAAATACACATACACAAGCAATAGCAAGAGTATGTAATGTACAGAAAGCGTTGTTGTAGATTAATAAATGGGCCGTAACTCTGTGACAATCTTCCAATCCTAATTGTATTCAATTCTCTTGATGCTAATTTCATTGAAATCATGCCAGTATTTGTTGACAAGCAGTACGGACAAGAAAAATGGAACATAAATGTCAGTTGCTGAATAATCAAAGGGCCAAAACCATGTGATATATCATCAGTGCAGATATGTTCATTTCTTGATGATAAAGTTTCCATAATATTTCATCGAAATTCTGCAAATAGTACTGAGACAGGGCTAAAATAAAAATCTTTCATGACAGTCAAAGCACTGGCATTAAACTGCCACCTGTCTCCAAGGTCGATGTTTATACTAAATTTAACGTCCAGTTTAGAAGGGTATTACTTTATAGGTAATCACAAAATCACCCATAGTCCAAAAAGAATTGCGGTTTCCCAAAACCTTCGAAGGCTTTCCCAAAGCTTTACAAAATTACAAGCATGTATACAATTAAATTGAGAAAAATGCACAGTAAACCCTGTCTATAGTGAGTATATAATGAATAGGTATAGGAGTCTACAAAGAGCAGGTGGCTGCTTAATGCAGTCTTTCATTCTGCCTTAAGCTACCATCTGTCTTAACCCATTCCCTTATATTGACTTTTGACCACTCTATAAAAGTCACTTTGTGAAACCATTGTGAAAATAGAGCATTTGCTCCTAAAGGAGCAAATGCTCTTTTTATCACAATGGTTTAAACTACAAAATTCTAAACTTTTCCTTTTCTCTAGTAAATGCTCCTTTTCGGTAGATTTATTCAAAGAGGCTGTATCTAAAAATAGCCTATGAGGTAATGGGTTAACCCTTTCCCTCTTGAAAATTCATGTTAGAAATAATGACATCATGCACAATTTTTTTTTTTATAATGGCATATGTATAGAGGATGTTTGGATATTGGCAGAAACTGAAGTCTCAGATCTATTATAATTTCATAAGCACTAAAGCAAACACAGCAGACTCTGATAAAACTGCTCCTACAGGAACCATCTGATATGGGTCTCCACCGTTTGCAGACATGAAACAAGCATTGATAAGAGAGAAAGGGTTAAAAGCCCAGGATTTATTTTTGGGCGGTTACTATAGACAGATTTTACTGTACATTGTATGTTAAAACAGAATATGCTACAACACAAATACATTTTGGCACATGATACAATTTTATAACAATAACTTAGGTTGATTTCAACAGTAAGGCTGGACGAGGCAAAAGCTATGTAACAGTAAAAATATTCAAATAACAAAAATCCTATTTACAAAGACAATTTATATCATCAACCCTATCAACCGTATAATTACCATACTAGGTGGAACCCCATCCCTTTCCTCCATGAATATTCCTGTTAGAAATAATGATGTCATGAATTTTAATTACATGTAGATAAATTTGTTATAATAGTATATGGACACAGGAATTCTTTGCACTGGCAGAAACTGTAGAATCATATCTGTATTATAGGCAAACACAGCAGACCCTGATCAGACGGCTCCTATAGGAGCCATCTGTTCTGGGTCTACTCTGTTTGCAAAGGCGTATTTATGGAGTAAAGGATTAAGTATCTAGTTACCTATCTGAGGCTAAAATTGACCAACAGCCTAGCTTTCAACTCCATCTTGTAGCCATTTTCTGCACGGAAATGAAGTCGCATGATCGACTGATCAGGTACCAAGACCTGGAGGAAGGCTACATGGAGTCAAATGCTAGGCTGGTGCTGTATTTTAGCCTCAGATACTTATTGAGATATGGCTAAGGCAAGAATCAAACTTCATTCCAGATCAACCTCCATGCTAATTGTCACTCTGTCAGAGGTTTCTCTAATGTCTGAACAAATCAGAAGTAACAGACATGCACAGACATGGTCTTCACCATGATGAGAGTTACATTTCCAAACTCTAAGGGAGAAATCAACATAAAGTATCTACTTAACCCTTTCCTCCATAAATACGCCTTTCTACGACTCTGTAAAAATCACCAATTGAAACCATAACCTATGAGGGAATGGGTTAAATATTTGGACACCCCAATCTCTCCTCTCCACCTGTTTGCAATGCTGAAGAAGTCAATTTGGCAGTGTTACGATACCTTTAACCCTTTCCTCCATAACTACACCTTTCTGTGGCTTTTGCAAACAGAGTAGACCCAGATCAATCTGCTCCTGGAGGAGCCATCTGATCAGGGTCTGTTCTGTTTGCTTATGAAATAATATAGATCTGACTCAAAGGTTTCTATCATTACCAAAACATTCAGTGTACAAATGCCAGTATAAAACTTCAGCTGATAAATATTCATGATGTCATTATTTATAACATGAATATTCAACAGATAAGGGGTTAAAGCTTCAGCACTGAAAGGGCTAACTCTGGTGCAGCTACATATTGTCATTTACAACATTTGCCATCTGCTTCAAATTTTATTTTAACCCTTCTCTTGCTGAATTTTAAAATACATTTCTCCTTCTTTACCCATGCCCTGTTGTATAATTACATATATCTTCACTGTGTACAAGTACCTCGCTGTGCAATCACTGCTGTGGAGTGCACTGGTTGCACAATCAACTTGTAAATAGTGCAGACCCTGATGAGACAGCTCCTGCAGGAGCTGTCTCATCTGGGTCTTCACTATTTACAGGTAGGTATATTGACGTGAATAGCAAGCGAAGGGTTAAATTTTCTTCCTGTATGTTTCCCTGCATCATACAGTTTGGACTCTGACGAGATGCACAGTCATCAGCCATCTCATCTGAACCCAAAGTGATGGAACAGGTAACTAGAAAATAGTTATCAGCCATCTCATCTGAACCCAAAGTGATAGAACAGGTAACTAGAAAATAGTGTCCATAGGATACAGAGTAAATATCCCCACACTGGTGATAAGGAGTTGGACACACACGATTGGTGGGACGTACTGATCGACAAGAGCATGGTAATATGCTTCTCACTTTGTTCGGGGCACAATCACAAGTTTGCCAATGGCAGAGAAAGAGTTAAAAAAAAGCTCAAACAATGAATTAAAAATAGATATGTGTATATACATGACTAGAGAATTCATACTATGTAATAATGAATCAAACACAGACACTTCACAAATCGAAAAACTTAATTATGGGCACAAGTATGATAAACCTTTCTACAACAACCACCAAGAAGAAATTAAGGCATGGCGTAGCTTAACCCATTCCATAGGCTATTTTTAGACCCAACCTCTTTGAATGAATCTACCCAAAAGTTTTCAAAAGGAGCATTTATTAGAGAAAAATAAACTTTTAGAATTTTTAGTTTGAAACCACTGTGGTAAATAGAGCATTTGCTCCTACAGGAGCAAATGCTCTATCTATCACAATGGTTTCATTAAGTGACTTTTACAGAGGCTTAGAAAGGTGTATCTATGGAGGAAAGGGTTAAACCTTTACTCCATAAATACAGTTTTCTATGTTTTTACAAACATAGTAGACCCAGATCAGATTGTTCCTATAGGAGCCGTCTGATCGTGGTCTGCTGTTTGCTTATGATATAAATGTAATATATAATATGAGTTTCTGCCATTGTCAAAAGGTCCTGTATCCACTGTAAAATTTCTTCTTATTATCATTATTTCATGGAGTGACGGGTTAACTCTTTGCAGGATGAAGTGCTCCTAGGAGCTTCACTGTTATCAAACAGCCATCTGCATTTTATTAAAGACACCTATGTTTGTATGTTAACTAGTTGCTATAGAGAGATTCTACTGTGTTACAATGAAATGTAAGTTACCTCAGACTGACCTTAAAATAAATAACACTAAACAGCTCTTAGTACAATAACATACTAAACAGCTCTTAGTACAATAACATACTAAACAGCTCTTAGTACAATAACATACTAAACAGCTCTTAGTACAATAACATACTAAACAGCTCTTAGTACAATAATATCAGTAATGACAAACACTTAACCCATTCCCTCATAGACTGGAGTATGGGGTAAAGTGTTATGCTTGATTAGCACTTTCCTCCATCAAATTTATTAAATATGCCTTTCTACGCCTGTGTAAAAATCACCTATTGAAACCGTTGTAATAAATAGAGCATTTTCTCCTATAGGAGTGAATGCTCTATTTATCACAATGGTTTCAAACTACAAAATTCTAAAAAAAAATCCTTTTCTCTAGTTAATGCTCCTTTTCGGTAGATTTATTCAAAGCGGTTGGATCTAAAAATAGCCTATGAGGGAATGGGTTAACCCTTTACTCAATAAATATGCCTTGCAGAGTAGACAAAGATTATTCCTTAAGTGGCCACCAAGGAGAGGTTGTATTTTACCCTCAACACCTGTATACAGTTATCTAACAGACTTTACATAAATATATATCAGAAGGAAAAGAGTCTTTATGGCTTTACAAACAGTACAAAGCCAGACTGGCACCTACGTAAGAGATGTGCAATATGACTGGGGTCTGACCCTCATCAATACCTGCACGAGTTTTACTCAGCTCAAACTACAGCTGTAGATCAAACATTCAAAATCATTGATTTATTAGCAGAAATATATCTTTTTAGAACTATTAGAATACAGTAAAACTCCTCTTAAGTGATCACTTTACAAATAAACATAGATGACTAAAAGCAAGTGGTTGCTTAACTCATTACCTCATAGGCTATTTTTAGATACAACATCTTTGAATAAATCTACTGAAAAGGAGCATTAACTAGAGAAAAGGATTTATTTTTTTTAGAATTTTGTACATGTAGTTTGAAACCATTGTGATAAATAGAGCATTTGCTCCTATAAGAGCAAATGCTCTATTTATCACAATGGTTTTACAGAGTGAAATATGAGGGAATGGGTTAATGCAGAATAACAGCAGGAGCTTTCTGCATTATTTTTGTTGTGCATTAAACTATCACCTTCCTAAAAGACCCTTAATTTGGCCGTTTTTGGTAGTCACTTTAACTCATTCGCTCATACATGTATTGATGCCTTTTGACGTCTCTGTAAAAGTCACTTGCTGAAACAATTGTGATAAACAGAGCATTTGCTCAATAGGAGCAAATGCTCTATTTATCTCAATTGTTCCAAAACTACACAATGCTATGATTTTCTCTAGTAAATGTTCCATTTCAGTAGAGTTATTCAAAGAGGTTGGATCTAAATATAGCCTATGAGTGAATGGTGATAATTACAGTGTACATACTAGGACTATGTATAGCGTAATTGAATATTTATAGTTTTTGCGCTAAACAAGTGTGTTTGTATTTAAAGAGTATTTACTGTAATCTCTGAGAGGCAATTCTATTCCCCCTTCTTACATTTCCTGAATACTTCTCTTATCGAGAGCTCTGACAGACCAAGTATATACTGTGTGCAAAGCCTTGAAGATGCCTTTCCTTGTGTTGCAGCTCAACCCCAAGCTTAACAACACATAATTATAGTATAGCACCACTGGACGGAGCACTGACTAAAACAATGATATGGATTTCAAAGATATTTTCTATAACAGCCTTTTCAAGAAGTACAACTGAGCCTGCTATGGGACTTTTCAACCACAGGTTATTGCAAACAATGTAGGCCCAGATCAGCTGTCACTCTGAAAATCTTCTCAGGGTCCAACTACTTGCCAGGAATGTCAGTGGAGTAGGCTCTGATGACATCCAAACAGCGTAGATCCTGATCAGATGTCACTGATCCAAGTCTAAATTGTTTGTAATTTCAAATGGTAAATCATTAATTTTTTATCTACTCTGTTTCCAAAGGAGCCAAAAGCTGTCTTCTTTTATATTTTGGAAAACTGTAGATTATCTATAAATCCATGTTTGTACAATTCATTTTGAATCAGAAAACTAGTATGTTGAGCATTATAACTGAAACATCACTTCACTTCTCAAAGGGAAACTACTCTTGATTCATCACCAAACAGTTGTGAGAGTAGATGACCCTGGCATTCTAACTGTTTAATAAACATTCTGTACAAAATTATATGATGCATTTCATTCAATTAATGAACAAGAGGGCCATGATGGCCCTTAATCGCTCACCTGTTCGTAACAGATTAATGATTTCAATGACAGATTGCATAATTTGAAAAATCTTGGTAGAAAACCATCAGATGATGCTACATACTAAATATAAAGAGTCTAGACCTTTAAGATTTTCCTATGAAAAACTGTTAAGCCCCAGGGCGGGGTCAATTTTGATCCAGGGTTCATAATTTGAAAATCTTGGTAGAGGACTATTAGATAATGCAACATACCAAATATCTAAGGCCTATGCCTTACAAGTTCAGAGAAGACTTTTAAAGATTTTTAAGAGAAGATTTTTAAAAACTTTCCTATAAAAAACTGATATGCCCCTGGGCGGGGTAGTTTTCAACCCAGGGGACATAATTTGAACAATCTTGGTAGAAAACTATTAGATAGCGCTACATACCAAATATTAAAGGTCTCTGCCTTACAGTTTTGGAGAAGAAGATTCTTAAAGCTTTTCATATGAAAAACTGATAAGCCCCAGGGCGGGCCATTTTTGACCCAGGGGTAATAATTTGAATAATCTTGGTAGAAAACCATTAGATGATGCTACATACCAAATATAAAGGGTCTAGACCTTACAGTTCTGGAGGAGAAGATTTTTAAAGATTTTCCTATGAAAAACTGATAAGCCCTTGGGCGTGGCCATTTTTGGTCCTGGGGTCATATTTTGATTAATCTTAGTAGAGGACGATTAAATAATGCTACATACCAAATATCAAAGGTCTATACCATATAATTTTAGAGAAGAATATATTTAAAGATTTTCCTATGAAAAACTGATAAGCCCCGGGGCGGGGCCATATTTGGCCCAGGGGTCATAATTTGAACAATCTTAGTAGAGGACCATTAGATCATGCTATATACCAAATATCAAAGGTCTATGCCTTACAGTTTCAGAGAAGATGATTTCTTCAAGATTTTCCTATGAAAAACTGATAAGCCCTGGGGCGGGGCCATTTCTGTCCTGGGGGTCATAATTTGAACAATCTTAGTAGAGGACCATTAGATGATGCTACATACCAAATACCAAAGGTCTATTCCTTACATTTTCAGAGAAGAAGATTTTTAAAGATTTTCCTATGAAAAACTGATAAGCCCCGGGGTGGGGCCATTTTTGGCCCAGGGGTCATAATTTGAACAATCTTAGTAGAGGACCATTAGATGATGCTACATACCAAATATCAAAGGTCTATGCCTTACAGTTTCAGAGAAGAAGATTTTTAAAGATTTTCCTATGAAAAACTGATAAGCCCCGGGGCGGGGCCATTTTTGGCCCAGGGGTCATAATTTGAACAATCTTAGTAGAGGACCATTAAATCATGCTACATACCAAATATCAAAGGTCTATGCCTTACAGTTTCAGAGAAGATGATTTTTAAAGATTTTCCTATGAAAAACTGATAAGCCCTGGGGCGGGGCCATTTTTGGCCCAGGGGTCATAATTTGAACAATCTTAGTAAAGGACCATTAGATGATGCTACATACCAAATACCAAAGGTCTATGCCTTACAGTTTCAGAGAAGAAGATTTTTTAAGATTTCCCTATGAAAAACTGATAAGCCCCGGGGCGGGGCCATTTTTGGCCCAGGGGTCATAATTTGAACAATCTTAGTAGAGGACCATTAGATGATGCTACATACCAAATATCAAAGGTCTATGCCTTACAGTTTCAGAGAAGAAGATTTTTAAAGATTTTCCTAAGAAAAACTGATAAGCCCTGGGGCGGGGCCATTTTTGGCCCAGGGGACATAATTTGAACAATCTTTGTAGAGGACCATTACATCATACTACATACCAAATATCAAAGCTCTTGGCTTTGTAGTTCCAGAGAAGAAGATGTTTAAGTAAATTGTTGACGCCCGCACATACGCACGACGCACATACGCACGACGACGGACGCCGGACATAGCATCATCCCAATAGCTCACCTTGGCACTTTGTGCCAGGTGAGCTAAAAAGGTTCTTCAGATAGACTTTAACAAACCCTATACAAAAATGCAACAAACACAAGTACGTATAAAACAGATAAACTGGTCCTCGTACATCATTGTCTGATCTGCTCTATTAACTGGGATCGAGTTACACCATGAAAACACACTGTATCTACCCTAAACATTTAACCCCCAATATGCCTCAATGATAAGTGTGTACAATGTAAAACGTCAATAATATTTAACTCTAAAGTTAAGTAACTGTTGATCCTCAAAGTTCATTTTCATCCATTTCTGCTAAAAATTCAGTCAGACTGTTAAACGGTTTGGATCCCAATGAAATACTGAGTTTCCTGGCATCTCATCTGGATCCAAACTGCTCTTGCAAAAGCTATAACAAACAATCTGACTAGTGTGCAAATGGTTAATCATTAATCTCTGCAATGTTCGTTATACACAGTCTCCGACACTAAAGCTGATCTACGTTTACTATTTATGTAGTCCCCTCACTCTCCCCATCTTCCATTATGCTTTCATGGTGTTGCTCAATTGACATTCCTACATCTACTAATTCTCCTAAGAACACCACATTGTAGTCAAACAGCAGCATGAACTATCCACTATTTCTCAGCCAACCCCACCTTGTTGATGCAGTAAAACCTCTCTATAACGGCCAATAAATTATATCAAGTATTTTGTGTTAAAGGCAGGTGGCTGCTTAAAGCAAGGTGAAAGTAAAACAGAACGCTCCTATTGGAGCCTTCTGTTTTACTTTCACCTTGCTTTAAGCAACCACCTGCCCTAAATACCAACTAATTAACACAATTTAGTGGCCGTAATAGAGAGGTTTTACTGTATATGTACTCATGTACTTACTCCAATGACTTTAACTCCAACACCTTTGCAAACAAAGTAGTCCCAGATCAGACAGCTCATATAGGATCTGGGTCTGCTCTGTTTGCTTATGAAATGATATAGCTGTGATTCTACAGTTTCTGTACCAATGTAAAAGCTAAACTAATTAATAATCATGATGTCATTATTTCATACATGAATATTCATGACGTAATTGGACACCTTATCTTTCCACTTCATGGGTAAGTTGATTTGGCACCATTCTGATAACTTTACATTAGACTGATATACATGTAGTAGCAAATAGTGCTGATCCTGAAGGAACAATTCAGTCTGGGTCTGCACTATTTGCCTAAGTTTGTCTATCCCAATACATAAGATTGTATTATTCTAATGAGTAACAATAAAATAGAGTTTGGCAGAAAAATATAAACATTTCCCAAAGACCCCCAAATATGTCTTATATCTAAAACTGCTTGATGACGGAATTCTGACAAAAATTAAGTACAGTAAAACCTCTCTATAACGGCCACTAAATTGTGTTAATTAGTTGGTATTTAGAGCTCCTATAGGAGCGTTCTGTTTAACTTTCACCTTGCTTTAAGCAGCCACCTGCCTTTAACACAAAATACTTCATGTAATTTAGCAGTCGTTATAGAGCAGTTTTACTGTATACTCTTCTGCAAGAGCTAGTCAAAACAGAGCAAAGATACCAGTAATAAGCACATAATAAGCTAATTGACTTCACAGCTTCTGCTTTTGCTATATACAGTCTTTACGTTTGAACCTATGCAAGTACACAAACAATAACTGATTGTCCTATTTGCCAAGAATTGCAGATGAGCAACAATCAATTTGAATCAAATATTTTTTACCCGACGTGCATTTGAATGCGGCTTGCATTCTGATGAGACCATAATTAAATCAGCATTTCATCGAGATTTAAATTGGTTGACAGATCAGTGTTTAAGCAGATAAAAAATTTAAGAGCATGTAAGAGTTCAACATTGTCACTCAGGATATGTAGATGGGAGCACACCTGGAAAAGAGATAACAACTTTTTCTACATGTGGTTCACACAATAAACCAAATGCATTAGCTTATTGTTAGAAGACAGCCGAAGTTTAGATCTTCACATTACTGTGTCTGCCAGATGCAGTCCTGTCAATGTATAGATCAGGATTCACCCGACTTCTCCCATACATGAAACAGACTGTTAGAGAGTAATTTACGAAATGCCATAACCCTTTCCCTGTTGAATATTCATGTAAGAAATAATGACATCATGAATATTTATTAGCTGAATTTTAATAACTGCATATGTACATAGGATTTTTAGTTTTTGGTATGGGTAGAAACTGTATTCATATCTATTATTATTTCATAAGCAAATAGAGCAGACCCTGATCAGACAGCTCTTACAGGAGCCGTCTGATCTGGGTCTATTCTGTTTGCAAAGGCGTAAAAGGCATTTATATGAAGGAAAGGGTTTACAACTGTATGTGCTCTTCATAGTCTATCTATCTCCTCTACAAAACAAACAACAACAATATGGTAAGACTTGGCACATTTGGACCGCAGTTTAAGGTCAGTTCACACTAAAGCGTGACACAGCTTCACATCAACAGCACGTTCTGCTGGCTATCGACAGCTTTGTAAGCATTGGTATCATTTTCTTGGTTTCTTTGGTGCACTCGGTTGAGACAGTTCTGTAATCTGGCCGGTATCAGTGGCTGATAGTTGTAAAACCTGACAATAGACAAACACATTTTATTATCCCTAAACCTGATAAATATACATGTAAGAAACTCGGTCAGAGAGGGCCCTCTAATCAAGGGCAGATAACTCGTAGACATAGTGATCTGATTCAACCCAAAAACTATTGGCGTTTTCCTCTGATGACACTAAGTACATGCCCTTAATATGAAACCAAATGTGAAGTACTGTATTGAGTTATCATGTCACATCGAAAGTGTTGACAGAAGGATGGACTGACAGAAAATGTGATTCCTATAGCGCTCCTGCATAGGCACTGTTTGCTCTAGATGTGACTAATGCTAAAAGAAAACATCCGATTTTGAGAATAAATATTTGTAACAGGCCCGAGGTCAGAAAACTTTTTGTGCGAGTCTGAATTCATTCTCAAGCATCTGATTGGTCAGATTTTGAGTTTACTCAGATACTTGAGAATGAACTCAGACTCAAACTCAAGAGTTTTATAACCTCAGGGCCTGCATCATGACATCTATCTCAGTCAATACTGAAAATATCAGGCAACCATACATTGGACTACTTACAAAACAATTTATATTCAGATTTCTCACATTCATAACCGTAACTCGGTTTGAACATCTGGTCTGCCTAGTCCATTTAACCCTTTACTCCATGAATATTCATATCAGAAAAATAATGATATCATGGATAATTATATGATTTTTTATAATGGCATAAGAAAATGGATACTTTTGACTATGGCAGAAGCTGTAGAATCAGATCTACACAATTCTATAAGCAAACAGGGAAGAGCATGTCTGGTCAGGGTCTGCTCTGTTTGCTTATGATAATAACAAAGACATGATTCTACAGTTTCTGGCATGTGTCCATGTGCAATTATAACAATTAATCTAATTAATATTCATGACATCATTATTTCTTGCATGAATATTCCTGGAGTAAAGGGTCAAAAAGATACAGGATGCAATTTGAAGTAGGACATGACCAGATGAACTTAATATAGATCCCCACTCCTACCTCCAACTTGTATTGCAGGAACATTTTAATCCTTTACTCCATGAATATCCATGCAAGAAATATTGAAATCAATATTTTTACAATGGCACTAAGAACAAGGAGATTATTTCATCTTGACAAAAACTGTAGAATAATATCTATATTATGCCATAAGCAAACAGGGTATACCTAGATCATCAATCTGATCTGGGTCTACACTGTTTGATAAGGGGTATCTATAGAGTAAAGGGTTAAACTAACCAGGTGAATTAATGCATTAACCCATTACCTCATAGGCTATTTTTAGACCCAATCTCTTTGAATGAATCTACAGAAAAGGAGCATTAACTAGAGAAAAGGAAAGTTTTAGAATTGAGTAGTATTGAAACCATTGTGATGAATATATTTATCACAATGGTTTCAAAAAGTATCTTTTACAGAGGCATCAAAAGGCATCAATATGAGGGAATGGGATAAAAAATTATGAGAGTTGGTGTGCACTAACCTGTGGTGAGCCAGCTAGGGAGCCAGCTAGGGACACTGGGACAGGTATAGTAATAATCTGCTGTTGCTGAGTTGTCTGCTGGCCTCCTACAAAAATACACCAGAACAAAAATGAGATAGAGAGTCACGTCAAAATTGACATGCTATAAAATGGCAGTTTTTGATAACTTTTATAATCTCTTGGAGCTGACATAAATAAGAGTCATAAATAAAAAGAACAAACAGTTTAACCTGTCTTCAGTGACCATTCATTTATTGAACAAAGGAGTCTTAAAAACCAGGTGATTGCTTAATGAACTATTTATCTAAGATTTCATGGCCAAAGATTTTTGACAATTATGGTAATATTTTGGTGTACACACCTGAGGAGTCTTGGGCAGATGATATCGCGGGCTGTTGAAAGTTGAACACAGTCTTGTCCTGTATGGGTCCTGTGGCCGGGGCATACACAATGCCCTGTGGAGTCTGATACATGAGAACACTTGGGGTCATAGCTGTTGCTGTCTGTGGTGAGCCTGAACACAAGAAATAAATATGTCATATACTGAACAAGGATGTGATCTGGCTTAAATATCTCGCTCTAAAAACATGTCCTACAACAAGCGTAGAACTTAAGAAACTATCATTTCACTGCAGAACAGACTCAATTGGGCAAGGATTATTTCGAGTAAAGCATTTTGGATCTGAATTCAACTCATTTGAGGAGCAATCATTTCCCAATCAAGAGAGGTCTTACTGTCTATTTTTATGACAAAGGTGGAAGTTCATGTCTACTGTGGAAGAATTTCAGATAGACCTGATGGTACAGTGACTTACTGGAGATGATTTGTTGTTGTGGGGCGGGTATTCGGTACACTGTCTGTTGCTGGGGGGACGATGTGGCTTGTGAGGAGGGCTGTTGACTAGTCTGAACTGGGATGGTGAAAGACGTACCTATAACAAAATGTATAATGGTTCAAGCATTTAAATACGAACAAGACTGGTTGAGAAAAAATAGATAAAACCTTTACTACAGAAATATACCTATTACTGCCTTGTGCACAGTGTAGTCCCAGATCAGGGTCTTTTCTGACTGTTTATCCATTTACTTCCTTAACCCATTCCCTCATATTGACAACTTTTGACGACTCTGTACAAGTCACTTTGGGAAACCATTGCGATAAATAGAGGCATTTCTCTTATAGGAGCAAATGCTCTATTTATCACAATGTTTTCAGCCTACAAAATTCTAAAAACATTTCTTTTCTCTAATTAATGCTCCTTTTCCGTAGATTCATTCAAAGTAGTTGGATCTAAAAATAGCCTATAAGGCAATGGGTTAATACACTTTTCTACACCTTTGCAAACAGTATAGACCAAGATCAGATGGCTCCTATGACAGCCATCTGATCAGGGCCTGCTGTTTGCTTATAATCTATGGAATTGTGTAGTTCTGATTTTACAGTTTCTGCTTTGGCAAAAATTTCATGCGCTGATCATATGCCATTTTATAAATTAATCTAATCAATATTCATGATGTCATCATTTCTTACATGACTATTCATGGAGCAAAGTGTTAAGGAACAATACAGATTGGATTCTGCAGTTTTTTGCAAGGGCTAAAATTCAAGTATTAATCAGCTAAATGAATTCTTTCTATTTTGTCTGCATTTTCTACATTGATTTTATAGCAAACATTATTAACCCATTCCCTTATAGGCTATTTTAAGATCCAACCTCTTTGAATAAATCTACCGAAAAGGAGCACTAACTAGAGAAAAGGAATATTTTAGAATTTTGTAGTTTGAAACCATTGTGATAAATAGAGCATTTACTCCTATAGGAGCAAATGCTCTATTTATCGCAATGGTTTCAATAGGTGACTTTTACAGAGGCTTAGAAAGGCATATTTATGGAGGAAAGGGTTAACCCTTTCCCTCATATAAACGTGTGTTCACGCATTTGCAAACAGAGTAGACCCAGATCAGATGGAATTTGAAATATCTGTTTCTTAACTCTCTAAAATGGCTACATGTTCCACCTTCCATATTTCATTATAACTACTTTGTTCATGAATATTCAATAGGTACGGAAATTTGAAATAACATAGAACAGAGAATGGGTTAAGGCATCAGCAAGTTGAATAATTAACAAGTCTCATATCCAGATTGTTTGCAAACGTTAACAATATACCTTTACTTGATGAAAATACTCATGTTAATAAATAAACCTTTACTCCATCAAATAAACCTTTGCTCCATATGTTTTTATGAGGAATACTCCTCTTGGCATATTGTATTTTAGTATGTATATATTGGCAATTATGTCTATGGAAGGCAGGATAGGCTCAGGTCTAAAAGAGCCTGAGTACAAACAGTGCAGACCCTGATCAGACAGCTCCTATAGGAGCTGTCTGATCTGGGTCTACACTGTTTGCAAAAAGGCATAAAAAAGTGGACCTATGGAGTAAAGGGATAAGGCCTTAATGAATGCTGATTGGCTGAAAATTTAACCCATTCACAACTGAATATTCATGAAGGAAATAGTGACATCATGAGTATTTATTAGCAGAATTTTTATAATAGTATTGTTACACAGGGTGTTTTGGTATCGGTAGACAGGTCTATTTTAATTTCACATGCAAACATGGCAGGTCTATCTTAATTTCACAGGCAAACAGGGCAGATCTCGATAAGCCAGTTTCTAAAGGAGCCATCTGATCTGGGTCTATTCTGTTTGCAATTAGGGAAGTGCAAAAATGCAAAATGCAAACCATTATTTTGGACCATGGAAGAAACTTTGAAAATCCATAAGCAAACAGAGCAGACCCAAAATCAGACATTTCCTCAAGGGTCTACTCTGTTTGCAAATGCATAGTGACATCTACTCTGTCTGCAAATGCATAATGACATTACTGTTTGCAAATGCATAGTGTCATCTACTCTGTTTGCAAATGCATAATGACATCTACTCTGTTTGCAAATGCACAAAAACATTTTCTACTCTGTTTGCAAATGCATAATGACATCTTTATCAAGTTAAGCTTTAATTTTTCATTCATAAAATAATAAGTCTGTTAATCTTTCAATGAAAGGTGTGTACATGTACCTGGTTGTAAAAATATTCCAGGGGGTAAGTTTGGCAATTGTACTGATATTCCTGCCCCATTGGCAGTTTTTGTCGTCGTCTGTGATGTGTTGGCTGCAGCAGTCTGTTGAACCAAAGTGGCAACGTTTCCAACTGAAGATGGAGAGAAAGTTTGACAAAACTTTATGTTATATATTCTTCAAATGAAGTATTTCAAATTTCATATTAACCCATTCCCTCATAGGCTATTTTTAGATCCAACCTCTTTGAATAAATCTACTGAAAAGGAGCATTAACTAGAGAAAAGGATTTTTTTAGAATTTTGTAGTTTGAAACCATTGTGATAAATAGAGCATTTGCTCCTATAGGAGCAAATGCTCTATTTATCACAATGGTTTCAAGAAGTGACGATTACAGAGGCGTAGAAAGGCGTATTTATGGAGGAAAGGGTTAATGATAATATCTATTGTACCATAATTACTCTAAGTATTTGGGCAGAAAACCCTGACCCAGATCAAACAGCCCCTGAAGGAACCATATGATCAGGGTCTTCACAAATTGCTACTATGTCAGTATAGTTTAAACCCCATCCCCTAATATTGACGCCTTTTGACGTCTCTGCAAAAGTCACTTTATGAAACCATTGTGATAAATAGAGCATTAATGCTCCTCAGGAGCAAATGCTCTATTTATCAAAATGGTTTCAAAATTGTACAATTCTAAAAGTGTCTTTTCCTCTAGTAAATGTTCCTTTTTGGTAGATTTATTCAAAGAGGTACATGTAGGGTCTAAAAATAGCCTATGAGGGAATGGGTTCATATCAAACATAACAAGGGCATGTTGTATTGCTATGCAAGACATGAGTCCCCCACCGGACTGAAAAAAACCTCCACTCTCCCCACCCCACCCACCCATGGTGTGGTTGACCATGGTATATATACATGACCATCTGAATGGTATTAGTACCTACTTTCATACATTGAATCAGTAAATAAAAAGTTATTGTCCCGACAAGAAAATATGAAAAAGGGGAGTAACTCCAAAAATATTGATGCTAGAGTTATTGCCCTTGTGCATGACACTACATCTCATCACGCTTGTTCCATATGAGAAGTTTCAAATCAATTGAACCAGTACATAAAGAGTTACTAACTGGACAAGAAAATATGAAAAGGGGAATAACTCCAACAATATAGATGCTAGAGTTATGGCCCTTGTGCATGACACTATCCCTCATCATGCGTGTTCCATATGTGAAGTTTCAAATCAATTGAACCAGTAGAGAAAGAGTTATTGTCCGGACAAAAAAATATAAAAAAGGGGAATAACTCCAAAAATATTGATGCTATAATTATGGCCCTTGTGCATGACACTACTCCTGATCATGCTTCTTCAATGTGTGAAGTTATAATGAATTTGGCCTAACTTTGTAGGAGATATTGCCCGGACACGAAGTGTGACAGACGGACTGACAAGAAAATATGAAAAAGGGGAATAACTCCAAAAATATTGATGCTAGAGTTATGGCCCTTGTGTATGACACTACCCCTCATCATGATTGTTCCATATGTGAAGTTTCAAATCAATTGAACCAATAGATAAAGAGTTATTGTCCGGACAAAAAAATATGTAAAAGGGGAATAACTCCAAAAATATTGATGCTAGAGTTATGACCCTTGTGCATGACACTAGCCCTCATCATGCTTCTTCAATGTGTGAAGTTATAATTAATTTGGCTTAACTTTGTAGGAGATATGGCCCGGACAAGAAGCGTGACAGACGGACGGACAGACGGACGGACAGACGGACAGACGGACAGACGGAATCGAGCAAACCTATAGTCCCCCAACCGGTAACCGGTGGGGGACTAATAACATCATGAATATAATTTTTATAATAACACATGAACAATGAATTTTTGCCATATCTATATTATTTCTTAAGCAAACAGAGGAGAACCTGATCAGACAGCTACCATAGGAGCTGTCTGATCTGAGTCCTCCCTGTTTGCTAGGTGTAGAAAGGTGTAAAGAGTTAAAGATATCACAATGGTGCCAGATGGAATTATGTAGATTTACATACCATGAAAGGAGGAAACAAGATGTTTGAATAGTACATGTACAGCTGTCCAAAAACTGGAACAAAACTTTATGCTGTTTCTAGGATGCTTAACAGTTTCCCTGTTGAATATTCATGAAAAAAATAATGACATCATGAACATTTATTAGCTGAATTTTTATAATGTAAACTTTTCAAGGGAATGGTTTTGCTTTGATAAAACTGCAGAATCAGATCTTTATTATGTCAAAAGAAAAACAGAGCAGACCCTTATCAGATCTTGGTCTACTCTCGTGAAAAAGGTGTTTATACCAGGGAAAAGGTTATCCCTTTCTTATTAGCTAAAATTTTATAATATTTATACTTAGTATCTAAATATTTTTTTCTTCACACACCATTACAAAAATTCAAGTTAGTAACCCTTTCCCTCATATAAATGCATTTTTACACATTTGCAAACAGTGTAGACCCATATCAGACAGCTCCTATAGGAGCAGTCTGATCTGGGTCTGCTCTGTTTACTTTTGACATGATATAGATCTGGTTCTACAATTTTTGTTAAAGCAAAAAAAGTTTACATTATAAAGATTCAGCTAATAAATATTCATGATGTCATTATTTCTTGCATGAATATTGAACAGTCAAAGGGTTAAGAGGCAAAGGGTTAATGGGAGCTGAAGACAGGTTTTATCATTACCAGTTGAAGTTGCAGGCTGGCTGATCTGGTAGGTGGGTGCCTGGCTCTGTAACTGTGATCCGGTGCCCTGCTGCAGAGCTGACACAGTCTGGGTCTGTGGTACCCCATGTTGAGTATGTAGAAGGCTGTCTGTTACTGGACTGGGTCCAAGCGTGTAGACTGGTTTCAGGCCAGTAGATGCATCTAAAGTAATCAACTGAAGCAGAGAGAAGGGAGGGAGAAGATTAGTGTATGACATGTTGAATCTGCAGCAAATAACCCTTTACTCCATTAACTCATTCCTCCATAGGCTATTTTTAGACCCAACCTCCTATTTTTAGACCCAACCTCTTTGAATGAATATACTCAAAAGGAGAATTTACTAGAGAAAAGTAAAATTTTTGATTTTGATGTTTGAAACCATCGTGATAAATAGAGCATTTGCTCCTGTAGGAGCAAATGCTCTATTTATCACAATAGTTTCAAGAAGTGGTTGCTACAGAGGCGTAGAAAGGCGTATTTATGAAGGAAAGGGTTAATATTCATGTAAGAAATAATGGCATCATGTATATTATCCCTTTCCCTCATATAAATGTGTTTTCACGCATTTGCAAACAGAGTAGACCCAGATCAGACGACTCCTAGAGGAGCCATCTGATCAGGGTCTACTCTGTTTGCTTATAGAATTTGATAGATCTGTTTCTTTGCTTTCTAAACTGCCTACAATGTTCTACCTTCCACATTTCTTAACAACTATTTTATCAATGAATATTCAGTAGGTACTGACTTTTGGAATAAATATAGAACAGAGAAAGGGTTATTGATTAGATTATAATGGCACATGAATACAGGAATATTTGGCCATCATATTATCTATATTATTTTATAAGCAGAGCAGATCCTAATCAGATCCTCTAATCTGGGTCTACTCTGCAAAGGTGTAGAAAGGCATGTTTATGGAGTAAAGGGATAAGAGAAATATTTTCTGTTCTTTACAAAATCCTATCTTATTGGTACTCATTATAATCGGGAGTTTTGACCTAGAAGTGTTGAACACTTTTATCATTGACTTCAAAAATATATCTTACTGGAGCTCTATTGATAGTACCAGTGGGAATGTTCATTTTAAGTTTGAAGCCGCTATTGATAAATTTTCAGACTCGCACATTTAAATGGATTTTAAATGTCAGTTTCGATAGTCAATAATCAAATAAATTATTATAACTAACCAACTAGACACTATTTTCTGATGGCACAATCATGCCGAACATAATCTCACTACCAAAACCCCATTGAATGCTGATTTTTTTTCAAAGTTAAATGAGCCATCAGTATTTAGCTTGTAGAGTCCATTCAGTTTGAAAAAGATTAAATTTGCAATTGAGATATGAAGGACAAACAGTGCAGATCCTGAAAAGACAGATCGCTACAAGTCCTGAGCCATTTGCTCGGGGTCTACACTGTTTGCAAATTCCAATATTTATTTCCTGCATTCAAACAATAAACCCTTTATGTCGTAGATGCACCTTTTGATTCCTTTGTAAACAGAGAAGACTTAGTTGCTTCTGAGTAAGGTCTTCTGTTTGCTTGTGGAATAATAATTATAGGTCTGATACTTCCATGGTTAAAAAATATTTTGCTCTTGATACCATTATAAAATGCAGGTACTGGTTATTAATAATAATAATCATCATTTCTTCCATCAGAAAGAAAGAAAGAAAAACAGAAAAAGAAAGAGAGTGAGTGAGAGAGAGAGAGACAGAAAGAAAGAGAGACAGAGAGGGGAATGAAGATATATAAAAAGAAATCTAAAAACATTATGAGATGGTGATATGTGTAATCATATGTGATTAATATATAAAAGTATTTACTACTGGCACAGACTTGCCGGCACCCTCTGCCAAATGTGTTTAAAAATATCTCCAGTCTCTACATATAGCCGAGCACTCCTTATACACTCCCGAGTGCACGCCCAGGTAGCATGCATTTGGAAGCCTGCTACTGGAAAGGAAGGCATGCCTATACCTGCCTACACGTCTACAGTCCCAAAAGTTCCAGGCAGATATTTTCTTGTATGCGTGTTTTCGAGCTATACTACTATGTTCAGTTAAAAAAATCTCCAGAATACCCTTTACCCCATAAATATTCATAAAAAATGACTGCATATTACACTAGAGGTTTAGTAATGGCAAAAACCATGGCAGAAGCTGTGAAATCACATCAGTATACAGTAAAACCTCTCTATAACGGCCATTAAATTGTGTTATTTGGTTGGCATCTAGGGCAGGTGGCTGCTTAAAGCAAGGTGAAAGTAAAACAGAATGCTCCTATAGGAGCGTTGTGTTTTACTTTCACCTTGCTTTAAGCAACCACCTGCCTTTAACACAAAACACTTGATGTAATTTAGTGACCGTTATAGAGAGGTTTTACTGTAATTTCATAACCAAGCAAAGAAGATCCTTATCATACAGTTCCTACAGGGTCTGATCTGGGTGTACTCTGTTTGCAAAGGCATAAAAAGGTATCTCTATTAACCCATTACCTCATAGGCTATTTTAAGACCCAACCTCTTTGAATAAATCTACCAAAAAGGAGCATTAACTAGACAAAAGGAAAATTTTAGAATTGTGTAGTTCTGAAACCATTGTGATAAATAGAGCATTTGCTCCTACGGAGCAATTAATGCTGTATTTATCACAATGGTTTCAAAAATATATTTTACAGAGGCGTCAATATGAGGGAATGGGTTAAGTGATAGGTGAAGAGTATGGCATGGCAGTGAAAGATTTAACCCCTTTCCCAAATGAACAGAATTGCACAAATTGACCCTTTCATGAATATTCATTAACTTAACCCTTCTCTTGCTGAATTTTAAAATACATTTCTCCTTCTTTACCCATGCCCTGTTGTATAATTACATATATCATCACTGTATACAAGTATTTCGCTGTGCAATCACTGCTGTAAAGTGCACTAGTTGCACAATTAACTTGTAAATAGTGCAGACCCTGATGAGACAGCTCCTGCAGGAGCTGTCTCATCTGGGTCTGCACTATTTACAGGTAGGTATATTGACGCGAATAGCAAGCGAAGGGTTAATATTATAAAAGGGTAATAGGCTTAGACAAAAACTGTGGGATAAGATCTATTTAATTTCATCAGCTCCAACAGGAATTGCCTGATCTGGGTCTACTCTGTTTGCAAAGGAGTAAAATGGCATTTTTATAAAGGAAAACTGGGTTAGAACAAAGTTATCCCAAACTGTTGCTAGATCAACAGACAAATCATTTATTCATTTAACTCTTTACTCATTGAATATCCGACATCATGAAATGACATGAATTTTTTTATCTTCATTTTTTTAAACTGTTGAATCAGATCTATATTATTTCATAAGCAAACAGAGCAGACCTTGTTCTTCAAGGGGTTTTAAACCTTTACCTGGTTCTAAGTTTATTCCAAATTGCAATACCTACCGAATGGACAAAATAATTATAATGAAATATAGAAGGTGGAACTTTGTAGTCATTTTAGAAAGTAAAGAAACAAATTTACCAAATCCTATTAGCAATCAGAGCAGACCCCCTTCTGATCTGGGTCTACTCTATTTGCAAATGAGTTAAAAGTGTATGAGGGAAAGCGTTAAAGGTATGTCCATGGAGTTTCTTTAAAACAATGCGTTATTTAAAACCATACTACACATGTACTTGCATCCTTATTTCTGCACATTACACGCATGATCTGGAGTTTTTGTTCCTAGCACTTTCCTTCATATAAACGCCTTTTCACGCTTTTGCAAACAGAGTGGATCCAGATCAAAGGGCTCCTGCATGAGTCATCTGATTGCTTATAAAAGCTGTCTGCTTATAAAATTAAAATAAATCTGACTCTACAGTTTTCACCAAAGTGAAACTCTTAAAGTCTTAATGTGTTTCCATATTTGTAAGTTTAAAACAATCCAAGTTGCATCTTTATTTCTGCACAGGATTTTTTGTTTTAAAAACTATTCAAAGAATTTTTTTAAAATTAAATACATAATACTTTTAACACAAAGACAATAGGAACCATCTGATCTGGGTCTACTCTGTTTGAAAAGGCATAGAAAAGCGTATCCATGGAGTAATGTATTTATTACAGATGGTAAATGATTTGAAAGGGTTGGGGAAGCTCCCTCCCCACCTCTCGGTCTCTTTCCATTTCCGACAGTTCCAAATCATAGGTTAATATATATGGTAATGCGGCATTTACAGTAGCCTTGTTTATGTCTTAAGCTGGCTGGAGATTTCTTCGGAAAGCTCCATGTCCCGGAACGTTCTACTGTAAAACATGTAAAATAAGTCTCTGAGCTGCTTATGAGAAAATATGCTTGCAGCCAGGTACTCCAAAAGCTGACTCATTCCATGTATGAAATGTTAATATAGTCTGCAGGAGACCATGAATACACGACTATATGTCTACAAGTATGATAGACAAAAATATCCGTAGAAGTTTTCTTGCCTTTCCAAACAGTGTATGAGTAGACCCAGAGAATCGAGTCTCTATGTCAATGATGCATCTACTCCAGATTGACACTATTTGACATTAACCCTTTGCCAAATGGGAAAAAAATATAAAATAATAATCCCTTCAAATTTAGACCTGGTACAATTTTTACTACAGTAAAACCTCTCTAAACAGGACGTTAAAGTTAGCATAAATATTGGTCTTGGGGACAGGTGGCAGCTTAATGCAGGGTGAACGTCACGCAGAAAGCTCCTCTAGGAGCTTTCTGCATGACTTTCACTCAGCATTAAACGGTCATCTGTTTAAAAGTATAGAAATTATTCCCAACAAGAATTCCGGTTTAGACAAGTTTTACTGTACTTCTGATTCAACCAAACTTTTTGATAAATTACTGACTGAGTGTCTCACAGCTTGGATCATGATGAAGTGATAATATACTCTGTCTCATCTGAATCCAAGCTAATTGCAAATTCGAGTCACAGATAGCGGGATAAAGGTTAAAACTTAAAGCTCTTGGCAAAATTTTTACTTTCCAGTTTGCTGAACTTATAATGTACATTGCTATGTACAACAATAGCCACGTGCGGCGCTGATGCTCGTCTGATTTGGTGCTTGTCAAGCTAAATTAAACATTTTTGAAAATTATAAAGGGCCATAACTCCAAAATTTTGAAATCAAGAGTTATGGTTCTTATGTAGGGGCTTCCCTTCAATGAGATCTACCCACCTATAGATGAAGTTTCATGTTCATACCTGTTATACTTTTCGAGTAATGAGCTACATTAAAGTTTTTGCACGCTGACGACAAGAACGACAATGACGCCTACGACCCAGTGATCACAATACTGCGACTTTTCTTCGAAACAGACGAGCTAATAAATGGAGCATCAGATTGGACGACTCTGCACCATTAACAGAATATTAATCATTTTCTACATAGATCTGCTCTGTTAATGCTAAGGGCATTAAATACAGATCAGATTACACCATATTTATGGAGTAAAAGTTAACCCTTTCCATCATATAAACGCGTTTTCAAAATTCACACATTTGCAAACAAAGTAATCCCAGATCAGATGGCTCCTATAGGAGCCATCTGATCAGGGTCTGCTCTGTTTGTTAATGTAATTTGAAAGATCTGGTTTTTTTACTTTCTAAAATGGCTACAATGTTCCACCTTCCATATTTAATTGTAACTGTTATTATGTCAATAAATATTCAGTAGGTATTGAAATTTGTAATAAACATAGAACAGGGTAAGGTTTAATCTGTTTATGCCTAGTATCCCTATAATGGTACATAGACAAACAGTGTAGATCAAGATCAATGTCCTAAAGAAGCCCTCTAATCAGGGTCTGCTCTGCTTCACAAATTACGTTTCAGTAGTCACACTGGCAAAACAATTCTTGCAGCAACACCACAAGATAAAGATTGAATACATTTGAATGCATACTAGGACAACCCCCCCCCCCCCCCCACTATGCTTATTATCAAACTGACCACTCACAGTTTATGGCCGTTATTACCTAATCGCTTGCATAAGATCATCCGATGCGCACTTATTTATTCATTGAGTATCTGCCACTGAGAGAATACTTTCATTCATCATGGTCAAGTAATTTCGTCATGTGAATGATATTTGTATATTCGAGCGCCCTTCTAAACCAAAGCTAATGCTACGAAGCATTTTCATGTCAAATAGTACACATGTATTGTCGATAAGGTTTGACCTGGCACTGCATGAATATTCCGCCTTTTTCCGTAAGCTGTTTTTATCCTTCCAAACACACACGTGAAACATGTGTCACTATCACGATTTTTCATCGACGAAAGACGGCGGAAAGTAATGAGTGCCAGTTCAAACCTTACGGATAATACCATGATTGTTTCCGGATGCCATGTTATTAAACACCTTTTGTATCCATCAAATGCAGGTCAATAAATTGCACTAGACTGCTAAGCAGAATGGCATTTGTCAGGTAGGCAAGTTTACCATGGGTTCAATGGTGGAATGCCACCTATGTATTCATTGCTTACACAAAGAATACAAAAAACATTAATTCATAAATACACCGTATAAGTTTTTAACCAATTACTCCATGAATATTCATGTAAGAAATAATAACATCGTGAATTCTAACAGGAGTAATTGTTAAAATACAAAATGTAGCACTAGGACACAGGTAGTTTCTGCTATTACAGATACTATAGAATCATATCTGTATTATATCATAAGCAAAAAAGCAGACCTTGATCAGACGGCTCCTACAGGAGCTGTCTTATCTGGGTCTACTCTGTTTTGTTTGCAAATTAAGGCATAGAAAAGCTTATCTATGGAGAAAAGGGTTACCCTTTACTCCATGAATATTCATGAAAAACAATAATGACATTATGAATATTAATAACCTGAATTTTAATGATGACATTATGAACAAAAATAAAATAGCACGGCAGAAACTGTAGAATCATATCTACATGAATATTCTGTAATAAGCAAACAGGGAAAACTGTGATCAGATGGTTCCTATAGGAGCTGTCTGATCTGGGTCTACTGTTTGCAAAGGCATAGAACTTTAGGCATATCTATGGGGTAAAGGGTTAAATGAAATGACACAAAATCCAATCTACAGATACAGTACTTTGTAAAGGTGTCTGACAAACTAACAAAAGAAATTATTTCCAGTACATGTATGTAGCCTATCCAAAAGGTACAACATTGGAAAGTATCAGTTTCCTATAGGGTAAATATGGAATCCGGGCAAATGGATGTAAGAAGTTTTATCTACATAAATGCCTTGAACACCCATCAAGATAAGAATGCCACAGCCTGGTTGCAATGTAATGGAAGTGAACAGATGGCAAAAACTACTCCAGGTAAGGGCAGTGGGCCAAATTTAGATTGAGCTACGCCTCCAGCTTTTGCTAGAAGGGAAACAGCTTTTCCTACCACTGCCATGCGCTAGATATTCTCCAGGGTTAGTACCACAGGTAGCAGTATCAAAATGAAAATGCTTGGTTAACTAGACTAACTGCACTCAACCAGTTAAAGTAATGCGGCAGCTTTATAAAGTTGACATAATTTCAGAAATACAGCAAAACCTCTCTTAATCAGACATTAAATTTAGTATAAATATCGATCTTGGAGACAGGTGGCAGCTTAATGCAGGGTGAAAGTCATGCAGAAAGCTCCTCTAGGAGCTTTCTGCACGACTTTCACCCTGCATTAAGCAGCCACCGGCCTAAAAGTATCAAACTTCTTCTCTATTGGAATTCTGGTTTAGAGGGATTCTAATGTATATATAATTCAGACAACATTTTATATCGAAAAACATTCAAACTTGGTCAATCAGTTTGAAAGAATGAGCGAAGTTAAGAATGGACTTAAAACCGGAATCACAGAGGTACACATGAATAAGACTATAAATGGGTGAATACATGCTTAACCCTTTCCTCTATAAATATGTGTTTCTGCTCCTCTGTAATAGTCACTTCTTGAAACCATTGTGATAAATAGAGCATTTGCTGCATAGGAGCAAATGCTCTATTTATCACAATGGTTTCAATACTACACTATTCTGACATTTTCCTTTTCTTTAATAAATGCTCCTTTATGGTAGATTTATTCAAAGAGACTTGGCCTAAACATAGCCTATTCGGGAATGGGTTAATGCACTTGTGTGTAAGACATGGCTCGAAGAAGGATGTACATAGGAAAAAATGCCACTGGAATAAATGCAGCTGGAAAAATAGCCTAACTTTTTTTTTTAAACTGTTTTTTCAGGGCTTCATTTATAGTTTTGTTTAGTGAAGCCCCAAGCTCAGGCCTAGTAGATTAGGTCCTAGATGTGGCTGCATATTTTATTGGGCCTCATCTGGATCCAAACTGTTTGCAAGGGTCATCAACGGTCTTCAAAATTCATTGTTAGCAGGCAAAGTGCTTTTAGTGTTTGTACTATATTTAGGATATATGTTTATCAAATAGACAAACAATGTAGATCCAAACCATAAGGTTCCATTGCAAACCTCACAATCTGGATCTACACTGTGTGCAATGTAAATAGAAGACATAATTTTTTATGGGTGATTAGTGCTGTTAGTGTGTTTGTACTATATTTAGGATATGGTAAACCATAAGGCTCCATTGTGAACCTCATGATCTGGATCTACACTGTGATTTTTTTTCCAGTGGCATACTTTCCGCACACCCTCGAAGACACCAGTATCAGACCAGTAACATTCAAAAGATATATGTTCTGAAAGGACATCTAAAATTTTGTGTAAAAATTCCAAATCCATTTCATAACCAATCGTATATATGCCAGTTACATACAGCTCTATTTGCAAACAGAGTAGACCCAGATCATACAGCATCTATATTAGCTATCTGATCAGTGGCTGCTCTGTTTACTTAGAAAACAATATAAATCTGATTGGCCCATGGCAAAAATTTCCAGTGTTCAACTTCTAATTGTCATTTACATGGTGTCATTATTTCTTCCATGTATGAATATTCATGGAGTTAATGATTAACAAATGCATATCCAACTAAAATGCTGTGAACATCAAATGACAAGAGTGTTCGGAGGAGCACATGTGTCACCTGCTCACAGCTGACACAAAAACTGTTAATGATGCTGGAGTGAAATCAGAACAAAGGGGAATAACTCAAAAAGTATTGCATGCAGAGTGATGGACCTTAAATACATCAATGGTCCTCAATGAGAGGAAGACACATGTGAAATTTGAAAGCTCCATAATGCTTAGTTTAGAAATGACAGCCAAAAAAAGAAAGTGTGATGGACAGACAGACAGACAGACAGACAGAAAGACAACGGAAAAGTGATCCCTAAGTGACACACTGCCTCTCTCTGCATGTGACACAAAAAAATGAACTTTTCCCTCCATTTCTTACCGGTATATACAATTTTTCAGGTAATCAACCCATCAAAACAGGATCCCTTAGGAGACACCGTTTTGATAGGCATCTCAACTAGTCTGAAATTGGTTGCAATTCAACAAATTTCTCATTGCACGCTCATGGTCAGTTAACCCTTTCCTCCATAAATACGCCCTTCTACACCTCTGTAAAAATCACTTCATGAAACCATTTGGATAAATAGAGCATTTGCTCCTATAGGAGCAAATGCTCTATTTATCACAATGGTCTCAAAACTACAATTCTAAACTTTTCCTTTTCTCTAGTAAATGCTCCTTTTCGGTAGATTTATTCAAAGAGGTTGGATCTAATAATAGCCTATGAGGTAATGGGTTTTAAAAGGAAATGATCCATCACATCTAAACAGTTTATATATTCATAGTCTCAAAAGATTGATAACGTTATCATAATATATCCTTCCAATGGCTTGAAAGTGTTCACCCATTTCAAAAAGTTACTAATTTGCTATGATTTTAATAAAAGAACAAACTTAACATTTCTGAATGACTTTGAAAGGTTTCCATTCATCAATTTATATCACTGAAACTTTATATTAATGTTATATGAATAAAACAAATTGAAAAATACAGTCACTTTTGTACATAAAAAATGCTGATGTGGGGACTGACACTTTGATCATATTTAAATACATGGATGTGAAATAAAGTTTTTAATTTGACAGTGCTTTGTGCGTAATATTCATACATAAAATCCAGTGGAGCATACAAATTATATATTTAGGAAACGGGGCTCAAGCTAGAGGGTGATTTGGGAGAAAAAGTCCCCCTAACCCTGTAAACTTCTCCCTGATTTGAGCTGAGGGAGAAGTTTAAATACATGTACAAAGAACATATAGGGAGATACAAAATCAGGACCAAAACTTCCCCTTGAATCCCACTAAACGTCTCCCTGATGCAAATATCCAGCTTCAGACTTTCAAAAAATAAGAGGGAACTAAATCAAGTGTCTATTGCAAATAGACTAAAGTGTCTTTTGCAAACGGTGTAGACTCTGCTAGTGGTATTTTGTTAATGCAATGTGTTTAAGAGATTATTGGCTAAACATTAATTTTAAGAAATGACATCTTTCTTGATTTTTAGTAGTTTAAATGGCACTTTGAATTAACCCTTACAATGCTGGGAACGAGTCACTTTGCAAACAGTGTAGACCCAGATGACAGGGCTCCTAGAGGAGCCCTCTTATCAGGGTCTGCACTGTGTGTCATGTTACACTTTTCTTTAGAAAAAATCCCTGAATACTCACTGTAAGCTCGACCTGTTTGAATTTTGGAATAGTTCATTTGAAAATTCAGCGTTGTAAGGGTTAAAGTTAAATCATGACTGTCTGAATATCCAAAAATATAGATAGACAACTTTTCAATTTTTAAGGCCGGGCCACAATTCTGGAATATTTGTCAACAGCAATGAAAATCAGTCTTGATAGATCTATAAATCATTGATATTCATCATGCTAAGAAATTTAGATCAGACAGAAAATGTGATTCCTATAGGGCTCCTAAAAATCAGCAAAATAAATATTCATGATGTCATTATTTCTTTAATGAATATTGAACAGGGAAAAGGTTAAACATATTTTATTTCATAAGATTTTATAAACCAAGGATACATGTTTATAAGGGCTCTCTGTCTACAATAATAGCAAGTCAATGGTGGACAATTGCTATGAATTACATAAAAAAAATTCAGTATTTTTCAAATAAATCGAGAAATCAAATGCCCATTTATTTAAATTATATATTTACAAAGAACATGAGAATTGTCATCAGCTTGGGCATACATGTATAGATCTCTCCAATCAAGCACTTGAGGTTACCTATTTTCCCCCTCATTCAGACGTTATATGAATATTCAACAGGGAAAGGGTTACATTTGTTAACCCTTTCCTCCATAAATACGCCTTTATACGCCTCTGTAAAAGTCACTTCTTGAAACCATTGCGATAAATAGAGCATAAAATTTTGCTCTATTTATAACAATGGCTTCAGAACTACAAAATTCTAAAAATGTCCTTTTCTCTAGTTAATGCTCCTTTTCGGTAGATTTATTCAAAGAGGTTGGATCTAAAAATAGCCAATGAATATGTACATATGCAGCCAGACATATCTTTGGCCATATGGATAGCATTAACTTAATAAGGGACAGTTCAGCAGACCCCATTTATATATAACTTAATCCACATGTGGGCTTATCATTTCCTGTATCATGAAGACCCATAAACATCATGTCATAGCCCAATGGGAACCACTCCAGGGGGTGTGCTGTCCATATGGATGTAATTGCTAACAAGGAAACATTTCTCTATTCATGCTAAATACTGCCTTATCCCATTACTTCATTAACCCTCTCCTCCATAAATATGCCTTTCTATGCCTCTGTTTAACCCTTTCCCTCATATAAATGTGTTTTCACGCATTTGCAAACAGAGAAGACCCAGATCAGACGGCTCCTATAGGAGCCGTCTGATCAGAGTCTGCTCTGTTTGCTAATGGAATTTGATAGATTTGTTTTTTTAATTTCTAAAATGGTTACAATGCTCTACCTTTCATATTTCTTTATCACTATTTTGTCCATGAATATTCAGTAGGTATATAATTTTGGAATAAATATAGAACAGGGAAAGGGTTAAGTCACTTTTTGAAATTATTGTGATAATTAGAGCATTTGCTCCTATTGGAGCAAATGCTCTATTTATCACAAAGATTTTAAACTAAAAAATTCTAAAATTTTCCTTTTCTCCAGTAAATGCTCCTTTTGGTAGATTCATTCAAAGAGGTTGGGTCTAAAAATAGCCTATGGAGGAAAGGGTTAAGCAAACAGGGTAAGAAATAATGATATCATGAATATTAATTATATCATTTGGTATTATAGCACATGAACATGAGAATGTTGGGCCATGACAGAATCTATATTATATCATTTATTTATAAGCAAACAGAGCAGACCCTGATCAGACGGCTCCTATAGGAGTCATCTCGTCTGGGTCTACTCTGTTTGCAATGGTGTAGAAAGGCATATTTATGGAGTAAAGGGTTGTTATCACAGACCTCTTAACCCTTTACCTGATCAATATTAATGCAAATAATAATGACATGATGAATATTTATTAGCCGAATTATCACCGAAGTATAATGGTAACAAACGTTTTTGGCCATGGCTGAAACTGTAGAATCAGATCTAAATATATATACATGTACTCCCTATAGCAACAGATCTAAACACAATCTCTTCTATGTCTTTGCAAAGAGAGTTGATCCAGATCGGTACTTCTGATCAGGGTCTGCTCTGTTTACTTATGAAATAATAAAAATATGATTCTACAGTTTCTTTGATGTCAAAAAAATCCTGTGTTCATGTGCTACAAATCTACATGTATACAGCTCATACAGGGTTCATCTGGGTCCACTCTGTTTGCAAAGGCATGAAAAAGCATTTGTATGAAGGAAAGGGTTAAGCAGTGCTGATCAATGATTTCTCTGATCAGTGGCTGAGTTTGAATATACAACTACTTTCATAGCACTGTAAATAGAAGTAATCAATCATTTCCCTATTCAATAATTATGTAAGAAATAATGACATCAGTAGAGTTGAATTTTTATAATGACATAATTATATACACAAGATTTTGTGGTATTGGTAGAAACTATATTATAATTTCATAGATATAACCCTTTCCTCCATAAGTACGCCTTTCTAAGCCTCTGTAAAAGTCACTTAATGAAACCAATGTGATAAATAGGAGCAAATACTCTATTAATCACAATGGTTTCAAATTACAAAGTTCTAAAATTTTCCTTTTCTCTAGTTAATGCTCCTTTTTGGTAGATTTATTCTAAGTTGTTGGATCTAAAAATAGCCTATGAGGGAATGGGTTAAGCAAACAAGTCAGATTGACTTTGATCAGACAGCTCATACAGGACCTGTCTGATCTAAATCCAGGTCAACTTTCGGGTCATAACTCTGCCTGGGTCAACTCGGCCTTTTCTTGGACGGGTCAACTTGGCCTGTTTCGACCGAGTCAAAAAAAGTTTATAAAGTGTAGCAAACAGTGAAGATCCTGATTGGTGGGTTCCTTCCTCTCTAGGTCCCATATTTGGGATCATGGTCACAAATGGGTTAACTTTAAAAATTGCACATATTATAATGTACTATATTCAGTTTAAAACTCATTATCTTTAGCGGGTGTAAACATAATAAAGGTGATAAGTGTGTTGCACATGATTAACGTGAAGAATAAAACCCGTGACACTAAGTTTAATTAGATCAAACTGAGTAGTAAAACAAATAAGGTAGGTGTGAAAATGAGTGGCATCAATATTTTTTAAGACTTAGTAAAATTAAGGTTAATGAATTGCTTTTCTGTTGCTTTGATTTGTCTGTAAATAAAAACATTAATGTGATAGGATGAATTTTATAAAATGTATGCAATAATATTAGTGGAATGACTTGACACGAGGCCGACTTGACCTGGGACCAATGATCTGGGTCTACTTTGATGCAAATTAAGGTGTGAAAAAGCATTTGTATAAGGGAAGCGACCCCAAAGGATTATCAGTATATTTTTCATGTAATTCTGGATAAAGAATTTGAAATATACGAACAGAAATTCTACTATCAGATCTGCAGCTGATCATGCAATGACCTGGTTTTGAATAGTTTCTTTCAGAACTTACTTTTCCATTTTCATCGTCCACAGCATATGTCAGTTCTGTTTCCTCAAAACCACCAGGATTCATTCTCTGTTCCACAGCCTGTTGCTGTCCTGGGGCCATAGGTGGCGGGTCTGGGGAGTTCAAACAGGTCTGGATGAGAGCCTTGCCACTCTCACTGGTGATCATTGGCTGTAATTTTCGTGTTGCAAAGGTATAGACATGGCCTGTCTCACTAGCAACCAGCAACATCACCTGGGTGCCAGTCAGTGTAGACAGCTCATAGGCCTGTAAAAAAATAAGCAATTGACACTAACTTTGACTTAGGGGACAGGCATCAATCCAAACTCCAAAGTCATTATAAACTATCTATGCTATTTGCATGCAGTTATGTTCACAAGCTGACCCTGAAAGCAAAAAATTCTACAGTCACTTTCGGAGTTATGAACAACAACAAAATGATTGTTTTATTTGATCTGATGAATTTATACATGCATAATTATGTAAATGGACATGTCTTAATGTTAGGGGATCTCTGGTCTTGTACTGTATGTAAGGTCGGAAAATGTCCCTTAGCCTCAATCTTAGTGTTGCATGTCCCGTAATTGGCCTATTAACCTAACCACAGCAATTAATTTCGACCGGGTCTGTTGTAGTAGATTAAACAGTGCTAATTACACATTTTGCATATGTGTCAATGCAGAACTAACTTGTGAGAAAAATTGGCTATTGATTTATTTTAAAATTATGACTTCCTTTGTAAGAACTACAGCATACACATACATGTACGGTGGTACTAAACTGAGTCCAGTAGAGTCCGAAAGCTTTTTAAGACAATTAGGTGCATTTTCACGATTATTATCATATATGCTGTTAAATAACATTGTTCAGTATGTTTGCAGATGTAGCAAATAATATCCTTTGAAAACAAATTAATAAGAACTTGAAAAATGAATCGGGAAAATGCACCTAATCATCTTAAATAGCCTCCAGACTCTACCAGACTCTGTTTAGTTATTAAAATTAGTAACACTGACCAGTACATGCACATACATAGTATACATATACATATCTATGCATTTTTAGCAGTCTATGCAGCTATTTTAAAAACAATACATACTAAAGTTGTTTGCATGAGAGAGATTCAGGATAAATGTACCCTTATGCAGTTATGAAAAAAGATTCAGGTATTGCATTTGACATGACAACACCAGTTTTTAAGCAGAATACATATTCAACATATCTGCCATTTTATAATGTTTACAGCACATTCGCCTACTTCAGGAAAAAAGAAACAAAAAGTAGATTCGTGTACGTCTTATGACCTTTTTCAAAGCCAACCATTATAAAGTAGCAAATTCCTTGTCATCCAAGAAAAGTTTTCAATGAGAACTGAAAAATCGATAGACAATCAATAGTCGTAGTAGACCACCCAAATATGGGACATCCACTACAAACCACGTTCATGAATCGAACAGCGGGATTGTTTACACACCTTTTTCATGATACCGGTTTTTCTTTTACTGAAAGTCGTATATCTTCGCAGCTTGTTTTCAATGAATTCCATTTTGATTTTGACCCTGCCTTTGGTCTTTTTGCCAGGCTTGACATTTTTCGAGAAGTCATCTTCCTCAGAATCATCGTCAAAAGTTGAGGGGTCCACCTGTTCAAGAGTGATTCTGTTGTTACCGCTACCGTAGCCTTGGCCCGGAAAAGCCGGCTGGTTGCCGATATGGCCACCATTAATTAAATCCATACTGTACATTGGGTGTGAATTTGTTAACTCTATATCCTTTTGCTCAGATTCTCTATGCATATTTCCAAAACATTCACAAAGTTTTCCTGCCTTGTTTGTGGGTTTTCCTAATCGGGTAACCAAATAACCGCAAAATCATTCTTGCGCAATAAAAATAGATCTTCAAAAACGTCAACATAATGACATATAAATAATTGTTAAGCATAATATTCTTCCAATATATATTTAAAGTAATTATTGTGATAATCTATACGAGACAATATTCTGAATTTAAAAGATGTATTTTAATTTAGCATTTTTACTTTAATTAATTCTTATATTCATACGCTGTCATAAAGTAGTACACTCCATGTATGGCGAAAGGTGTCCCCCAAATATGGGTTACACGACCAAATATGGTTGTTGTCATTAATGAAAAGGGGTTAAGCGAGGACACACTTTATTGGAGTTTTGTATCGGCACAACGCTCATTGATAGGAATAAATCAGTCATGGTTACTGGCCACAAATAAACACACCATTCTGTAGATTTGTACTGTGGAACAGGAAATTAAATTCGACCGTTTATAAATAGATTATATTATGTATATGTGAATTGATGGAAAATGTTTGTCATAGTTATATATATAGACTAGCACGTTTAAGGTTATTAATATACAGGTCTAAGACTATCAAAAACAGAGAAAATAAGATAGCAGAGATAAACAACTCACACTAGCTAGGGGTATCTGTGTTATTTAACTCTAAAAAATAAAAATGCCCACTCAGGCATCCAAACCATTTGCTCCATGATAATTATTGTAAGGAAAAATGACTTAATGAATATTAATTAGCTGACATATTTTGACCAGGGATGAGTCTGTAGAGTGATGTCTATATATAATTCCATAAGCAAACAGTGCAGAGTCTGATCAGACGACTCATCACAGTAGGAGACGTCTGATTTTGGGTCTACTCTGTTTTTCAAAGGAGCTAAAAGGCGTATATAGACGGCTAGGTACTTACTCTTTCTCTGTTTTATGCTTTAATAATTCAAAATTTCAATACCTACTGAATATTCATGGAATATATATATATAGCCACAATAAAATATGGAAAGTGGAATATTGTAGCCATTTTAGAAAGTATATAATACAAGCTAGATCGATCAATCAAATTCCATCAGCAAATATATATAGAGCAGACCCTGATCAGACGGCTCCTATAGGAGCCGTCTGATCTGGGTCTACTCTGTTTACAAATGCGTGAACACACGTTTAGGTATGAAGTAAAGTGTTAGATTGGAGTTCAGAAATTTAAATGACCAGAGTCTGCTGCTCAAGTGATTGCCAACAAGTTTCACGGGACAATAAGTTGCTAACTAATGTATTGTTAGTTATGTATAGATCCCACTAAATTAAATATCATACTAGGTCCCATCACTATTTATTTCCTCGTATTGAATTAGGAGTACAAATAGTACATTGTAGTAGGCTACTCGATGTGCACAGCACAACAGCTAAAGGTGCATATTCAAATTTACATGTATATATACTAAAATTTACATTCCCCATTTACATGTGTGTGTGGGGTGTGTGTGTGTGTGTGTGTGTGTGTGTGTGTGTGTGTGTGTGTGTGTGTGTGTGCGTGTGTGTGTGTGTGTGTGTGTGTGTGTGGGGGGGGGGGGGGTAGACCTACCTGTTACACAGGGTTGCCGCAATCAAGAGGAAACAAAATTCCCTGACAATTCCCTGACATCATTTCAAATTTCCCTGACACATTACATTGCAAAATTTGATGTTTCCGTCATAATATCTGTAATGCATTATGAAATTTTTTAAAGTATATTATATGCCTTCATTCTCATGTTGTTGTTTTTTCAAATTTCCCTGACAATTCCCTGACATTTGCCTATATTTTCAATTTTCCCTGATATTTCTCAAAATTCCCTGACATTGAAAAAAATTAATTCCCTGACTTTTCCCTGACGAGTGGCAACCCTGCTATAGGTGAGTGGGTTGGTAGGTAGGTAGGTATAGGTTTGTAGGTAGGCAGGATAGGTAGGTAGATATGTGGATATGTAGGTAAAATGGGTAGGTAGGTAATGCCTATGCCAGTATGGGTAGGTTGTAGGTAGATGGTGGGTGGGTTCAAACTGGGTTGGTAGGTAGGTGGGTAAGTGGGTGGGTTGGTAGGTAGGTAATACCTGTGGCAGTGTGGGTATATATATAGGGTAGGTAGGTTGGTATCTACCTATGCCATTGTGAGTAGATGGGTGGTGGTGGTGATTATCACTGCATGTCACTCTCAATCGGAACCCATCAGCAATGTCGGCTTGCCGGAATAAGACGAGTATTTTCGATTGGCCAAAACATGTCGACTTTGATCAGACGTGGTGGTGATAGGGGTTACCTCTGTATTATTAGCACATACATGTAAAGCGAAACATTTTTTTCAAAACTTTATACAGAGTGCGTATTCAAATACCAAATCGCATTTTCTCCATCAAAGTCTATGTTGCGACCACTCTTTAGAATTGTATCCACCAAACGGTGAACCCCTATGCTGTGATCACTCTCAGAGTGGCCACAATAAAGGGTTTGGCGAAAGACGATTCTAAAGAGTGGTAACAACATAGGGTTTGGCGGAGAAATAAAGAAATTATTCTTGAAAATGTGTTTTAATTTACGCATCTTACATGGACCGCTGTTGAACCCTTTCCCTGTTCTGTATTTAGGCCAAATTTCAATACCTACTGAATATTCATTAACATATAGTTATAAAGAAATATGAAAGGTGGAACATTGTAGACATTTCAGAAAGTACAGATACAAATCTATTAAATTCTATTAGAAAACAGAGCAGACCCTGATCAGACGGCTCCTCTATGAGCCGTCTGATCTGGGTCTACTCTGTTTGCAAATGTGTGAAAACACGTTTGTATGAGGGAAAGGGTTAAAGTACACATTTATTGGCCACTTCGATCACGTCTCTTTTGCACATACCCATAACCCATGGGCCATTCCACAAGGGGCCATTTCGTGGGTCTACATGGTCTATGGAGACAAAAAAAATTGATTGGGTCGATTTAGTGTTATATTGTATATAACCCAATCATTTTTTTTTTATCTTTTAGACCATGTAGACCCACGAAATGCCCCCCCCCCCCTATGGGCCATTCCAGTAGAGACTTCTGTAACAAGAACAAGCAGAGCAGCCACTGATCCCACAGGAGCTGCTTGGCCAGGATCTGCTGTGTCTGAAAAGGCGTCAAAATGCGTATTTACCAAGTAAAGGAATAATTCGGCATTGTAAATTTTCACAACGTTTGTATACGGGAGGTAACTGGGTCCGTTTCAGGTTTTACTGTACTGATTTACTTCCCTTGCAATTTAATATAGTCTGCATGTTGAGCCAAAATGTCCTGTGTTCATATGCCAGTATAAAAAAAAAAATCAAATTAATACCCATGACCACATTATTTCTTACATGGGTATTCAACAGGGAAAGGGTTAAACCAACCATTTGGGGTCGCTGTAACATGTAGGGGGTCGTGTAAAATGCAGTAAATCCTCTTTACAACAAGTACCCAAAAGAAGTGCTATTATCGATCTGAACGGCAAGTTGTGGCGTCATGGAGGGTGAATTTTAAAACATTCATTCCAAACATAAATCAACCACCTATTTTGAACAAATACATGACTTTGTATGTTTATTTTTGCATGTCATAGAAAGGTTCATATTTCTAGATACAATGTAAGTACTATGTTTTTTCTCTCTTTGTTAAAGTTGACTATGTGAACGCTTGCGACACATGTCTCTTGATAACGAGTCTGATCTGGGTCTATTCTGTTTGCAAATACGCCTCTATCAGGTAAACGGTAACCCTTTCCCTCATAAAAACACGTTTTCACGTATTTGCAAACAGAGTACATAGAGGAGCTTTCTGCATGACTTTCACCCTGAATTAAGCAGCCAACTGCCTGAAAGTATATAACTTCTTCTCTACCAGACTGTATTTCTTGATTTAACCATTGTTCTGCTTAACCCAGTCCCTCATATAAACGTGTTTTCACGCATTTGCAAACAGAGTAGACCCAGATCAAACGGCTCCTAGAGGAGCCGTCTGATCAGGGTCTATTCTGTTTGCTAATAGAATTTGATAGAGCTGTTTCTTTGCTTTCTAAAATGTCTACAATGTTCCACCTTGCATATTTCTTTATAACTATTTTGTTAATGAATATTCATTAGGTATTGGAATTCGAAATAAACATAGAACAGGGAAAGGGTTAAACTCAGATCTGTTGCAAGATTTACTTCAGATTCGGTCAAGCTTTCGAGAATTGTTGACTGTGTGTCAAACATCTTGGATCCTGACGGGTCAGGGAGTTACACGGCGTCTGATCTGGACAGCAGTCGAACAGGAGCATCAATGAGCTGTCGAGACGGCATGCTAACTTTGTGGTGATTGCCGTCTGTGGGAAGGGGAAATGGTAAAACCGAAAGTAGCTCGATATCACCATTTCGAGTACACATGTGGGGACTAGGAAAAGGCATGCTAAAGTATAATGGGACATAACCATCTCCTCCATAATTAGTTAAATACGCCTTTCTATTCCTCTGTAAAGATCACTTTTTGAAACCATTGTGATAAATATCACAATGGTTTCAGACAAACGAAATTCTAAAAAAGTTATTTTCTCTAGTTAATGCTCCTTTTCGGTAGATTTATTCAAAGTGGTTGGGTCTAAAAATAGCCTATGGAGGAATGGGTTAAGTCTTTCCCTGTTGAATATTCATAAGGAAATAATGATATCACAACTATTTATTAGCTGACTATTTACAATGGCACTTGCTCACATGATGTTTTGGTTTCGGTAGACACTGTGCAGTCAGATCTGTTATAATTTTCATAAGCAATGAGAGCACAGGAGATACATGTATGTATCTGATCTGAATCTACACTGTTTGCTCATGCGTTAACCCATTACCTCACGGACTATTTTTTAGATCCAACCACTTTGAATAAATCTACCGAAAATGAGCATTAACTAGGAGAAATGGACAATTTTAGAATTTTGTAGTTTTTAAACCCTTGTGATAAATAGAGCATTTGCTCCTAAGGAACAAATGCTCTATTTATCACAATGGTTTCAAAAAGTGACTTTTACAGAGGCATAGAAAGGCGTATTTATGGAGGAAAGGGTTAAAAGGCGTTCGTATGAGGGAAAAGGTTAAATTTTGAAAGTATAGGAGAGCCCTCGAAAGCTATAACAGCAATGCAAAGAGAGAACATTGCAGACTCGGTTTTATTGAGTCTGTTCATGAGCTGTAATTCAAAGTGCAACAAACTACAACATTCTAAAATTAAAATTTCCCTTTCTCTAGTTAATGCTCCTTTTCGGTAGATTCATCCAAAGAGGTTGGGTCTAAAAATAGCCTATGGAGGAAAGGGATAAAGCACGCAAGCTCAGAATCTGACCAATCAAATACTTGAGAATCTCAGACTAAAGTAAAAAAGTTTTATAACCTGTTTCATATACTCGACATTGATTTTTGAACACAGGAAGAAAAATGTAAGTCTGAGGAGTGTGTTTGGAAAATGTTGAAATTTCAATACATGTATTCAGATTGAAGACGGAATGATAACCCTGACTCTCATAAACATTTAGTAAGAATAATGATATCATGAATATTTATGATCTGAACCCGCTGTAACGGTACATGGACATAGACAGAAGCTGTAGAATTAAATTTATATATTTCCAGGAGCAAACAGGAGCAGTCTGATCTGAGTCTACTCTGAATGCAAAAGCGAGAAAGGGCGTGTGTGTACTAATACAAAAGTTAACGTATGTGACATCATACTTTTAATAATAAACAACTATTTTAACACATGTATATATACAAAGTATACAGTCATCAGATAAACAGTAAACAGGAAATGTTTTGCGACTACAGTCAAACACTTGCCAACTGGGTAGCAGTAGGTGGCTCCACAGGGGTCTGTACCGCTTCATGGGAGTCTATATATAGTACTATACAATAAACGTTATTATAATTATAGTATGCATAACTCCCATGAAGCGGTACAGACCCCTATGGGTGGGTCTACCCAGATGTTTTATGCACGAATCAATTGATTTTGTTCCACCTGTAATTAACCCTTTCCATGTTCTCTATTTATTCAAAAATTCAATACCTACTGAATATTCATGAACAAAATAGTTTTAATGAAATATGGAAGGAGGAACATTATAGCCATTTTAGAAAGTAAAGAAACAGATCTTTCAAATTCCACTAGCAAACAGTGCAGTCCCTGACCAGACGGCTCCTATATAGAAGCCATCTGATCTGGGTCTACTCTGCTTGCAAATGCATAGAAACGTTTATATGAGGGAAAGACACATGTGAAATTATTAAGATAGGAAGACACATGTGAAATTTGAAAGCTCTATAATGATTAGTTTAGAAATGACAGCCAAAAAAGAAAGTGTAACGGACGGACAGACGGACGGACGGACAGACGACGGAAAATGATCCCTAGGTGACACGCTGCCTCTCGGCAGGTGACACAAACAGTAATATTCTATTTTACAGTTACAGTCTGTGTAGAGTACGCATGCGGCATAATTTATCTTGTAGCATAGTGCAAAATTACTATTGCTACGACCTGATAATAGCGGGGTAAGGCTTAATGTAGCCCATTTAGATGTTTTACAATTTGTTTTCAGGATGTATAGTCATGAGTGGGAGCAACGGCATCATGGATGGCACGTGGATTACAGACCGCACTAGAGGCCAGCATATGACTTGCCGAGGAGACCTGTAGAGCACTGGATAGGCGCCCTAGTCATTACCACCCATCAAAGACCACCCATGCATGCACATCGCCATGGTGATGATGGTAATCAATGGGAAATCTACAGTCATGGTCATCATGTGAGCTCTTAAAGGCCGAGGATGAGCATGCGCCACATTGCCTTTCTTACAGTAGAGACAGGTCTTCTACTAGAGACAGATGTTAAAGAAGATTGAGGTGACCGTCTCGTATCGATGAGAAAGTACATGCGTCACATCGCTATTCTTACAGTAGAGCCAGGTCTTCTACTAGAGCCAGATGTTGAAGAATATTCTGATTGAGGCGACTGTCTCGTGTCGATGAGAAGGTACATGAGTCACATCGCTTTTCTTACAGTAGAGCCAGGTCTTCTACTAGAGACAGGTGTGACATAAGCTCATGGTGAGTCTCCTGGTGATGGGAAGGTACGTACGTCACATTGCCATTTTTATAATAGAGGCATGTCTTCTATTAAAGACAGGTGTGAGAGAAGTATAGAGTGACAGTCTCAGACTCCTGTTGAAAAAATACAAGCTCTAGGCCAAGTCACTGTAGCCACAGAACCACATGTGACAATCCCAGAGTTGTGGGACAATTAGTAAGTTAAAGAAATAATTTTGATTTGAATAAATATTTAATGCATTTACATTAGTAATATTCTAGTTTACAGTTACAGTTTGTGTAAAGGATGTCTGCAATTTTGCGAATTATCTTATAGCATAGCGCAAAATTACTATTGGTAGACGTAACGTCAAAAACAGTGCCACTTTTGAAAATATGTTAATCCAGCGCTTTCATTTGAATAGTACACATTCACGTTTTGAACAAACATCGGATATACACATTCTTGTCGACATGGCAATGGTATTTTATGTCAGGTTAACCGGTTCGGTTAACCGGTTTTTACTTACGATTAACCGGTTACAGTTTCAGTAACCGTTAACATCCCTATTAACATAACAGATTATTTTATTAAAGTATTGTTATATATACAAAGAAAGCTAATACACTGTGCTTCTTAATGCTGTAAATGAACTTATTTTTTTTTTTAGATAAATCAAGAATAATCACCGCACGAAACCTAAGTAACAGCTAAATTACGGATGTCACGCGTTACATTTTCATGCGTCATAACTTAATTTTTATTTGATTTTACCGTTAAGCGCGGGTAATTTCATGTGACCTAATGAAAAACCCAAACAAGGAAAAATGTCCCAGAGTCAATGAAAACAGCAAGTGCAACTTTCACCGATGTATCTGTTAACAGAAACCTGTTCGCTGGTCATTAAAATTTCTTTGCAAAATACCATTTTATTTAAGATTTATATTCTGAAATATTTTCTGTGTACCATTGTTATATGCGTTTAAACAATACAATGTTTTTGTCCCATTAATTGTCCTCAGTTATAAAATGACGTTTAATTTTACAATAAAGACAAACTTAAAGTTGTTTTATTTTGAAATGCGAGAATTAATTTTATTGACTTCAAGTTTCTATTCTTTTTTAATAGTTTTTAATGATGAAGAGATCGGGTGACAAAGTAAACGATAAAATAAACATACATATACATGTAAACACATGCAAGCAACACTAGAAAGATATTAAACCAAAATCTCGCCAGAAATGTGAGAAAATACGATCTGTACCAAGGAATTATAAAGAAACGCATGGAGCGGTAAAAAAAACCCGAACGCAGCAAAGGAAAATGTTAGACAAAACAGAATATGAAAGAAAGAGAAAACAGGAATATGGAATGTTTAAAAAAAATTAGAAAAGCCGTCTCGACAGCACGGAGAAGATAATTAAGAAATGAATGACGTGCTCCCTGTGTTCATGAGGTTATGCAACGCATAGCTTTACGAGCAAAGTTAGTGAAGCCCGAAGGGCTTCACGTGAATCTTCCCTTTCCCTGTTCAATATTTATGAAAGAAAAAATAATGGCATATTGTACTTAGATTTTTTGTATTGGTAGAAACTGTAGTCAGAACTATTATACTTTCATCAGCAAACAGAACAGACCCTGATCAGACGTATCCCACAGGGAACGTCCGATCTTATTATTCTCTGTTGCAAATTATGCATGAATATTTTGTATGAAGGAAAGGGTTGATTTGTATTGTCGCATAATAATGATAATGTCCGTATTTGCTGTCGTAAACGTCGACGTCATGACTGTGTAACGTCAAGGGAGACCAGTAGCGTACGTCACTTTATACGCTCTGTCTATAGCCGGGCAAGGGTTAATGCAGCCCATTTAGATGTTTTACTATGTTACTATTTTACATGCAATTTAGATGTTTTACCATATCTGTTTTCAGGATGTACAGTCGAGAGAGGGAACAATGTCCTCATGATGGCATATAGATGACTACAGAGAGTACAGACTGCACTCTAGGCCAGCATATGACGTGCCAATGAGACCTGTAGAGCGCTGGCTGGATAGACGCCTTAGTCATCACAACCCATATCAAAGACCACCCATGCATCCACATCGCCATTGTGACGGTAACCACTAATCACTGGGATAGCCACAGTTATGGTCATCATGTGAGGTGTAAAAAACTGAAAATGGTGCATGCGCCACATCGCTACTTCAGTAGAGACAGGTCTTCTATCAGAAACAAGTGAGACAAACTTCAGTCGAACGTCTCCTGTTGATGAGAAGGTGCATGAGCAACATCACCATTCTTTCAGTATAGAAAGGTCTTCTGCTAGAGACAAGAAGTATAAGGCTCATTAGCCACATCCCCACTCTTACAGTAGAGACATGTCTTCTCCAAGAGACAGTTGTGAGAGAAGCTTATAGTTACGGTATTCTGTTGATGAGAATATTCTTGTGACACATGGACACTCTTACAGTAGAGACAGGTCTTCTACTAGAGGCAGGCGTAGAGAAGCTTATGGCGACAATCTCAGACTCCCTATTGAAAAGTAAGTACTATAGGCCATGTCTCTGTAGTCCCAGAACCACATATGACACTCCCGTAGTTGTGAGGATGATTCGGGTCAGGGGCAAAAGCGAAACATTGACGGAAGGTTAGTCAGCCGTGTCAACGTCATGGATAAAGACAATTTCAGAAGTTGCAGCGTAGGGTGGAGTAAGTGTTTGGACTATCCATACTGTTGTGACCGACCATCTTGATATGAGGAGAGTTTCAGCCGAATGGATACCGTGCCTGCTGTCAGCTGACAACAAGTTGAGAAGGGTTAAATTTTCAAAATTGGAGAAACCTCCTGCTTTACAAATGAGATGTCGAAGCGTTTCTCAACTTGATAATAAGTGGATGGGACTTGGTTGCTTCACTATAATCCTGAAACCAAGCAACTATCGTTTGGCTACGGTCTCCTGATGATAAGTTTCCTGTGACACTTCGCCACTCTTACAGTAGAGACAGGTATCCTACTAGACAGGTGTGATAGAAGAATATGGTTACGGTCTTCCTGTGACACAACACCACTCTTACTGTACAGATATGTCTTGTATTAGACACAGACGTGAAATAAGCTTCAGGCATCATTCTATTTTGATAGGAAGGTACGTACGTCACATCACCATTCTTACAGTAGAGACCGGTCTTTGACTATAGACAGGCGTGAGAGAAGACTAGAGTGACAGCCTCAGGCTCCTTGTTGAAAAGAAGTACACACTCTAGACCAAGTCAGTGTCGCCCCAGAACCACTTATGACATTCCCGGAGTTGTGGGACATTTAGTGATTTAAAGGAAATACTTTTTTATTTTTAAAAATGAATATCCTTATGTTATACATTTGATATATAGTAATATTCTATTTTACAGTTACAGTCTGTGTTAAGGATAAGTATACAATTATGTGAATTATTCTATAGAATACTCATTAGTGCAAAATTACGGTTGCTACGCTCTGATTATAGTTTGGTAAGGGTTAATGCAACCCATTCAGATATGTTACCATATATATTTTCAGGATGTGCAGTCTTGAGTGGAAGCAAAGTATATTTGCCAAGGAGAACTGTAGAGCGCGGTCTGGATAGACGCCCTAGTCACTACCATAATGAAAATAATGACAGGTATACTACTAGAGACAGGTGTGATAGAAGATTATGGTTACGGTCTTCCTGTGACACCACTCGTACTGTACAGATGTCTTGTATTAGACACAGACGTGAAAGAAGCTTCAGGCAACATTCTCTTTTGATGGGAAGGTACGTAGCTCACATCACCATTCTTACAGTAGAGACCGGTCTTTGACTATAGACAGGCGTGAGAGAAGACTAGAGTGACAGCCTCAGGCTCCTTGTTGAAAAGAAGTACACACTCTAGACCAAGTCAGTGTCGCCCCAGAACCACTTATGACATTCCCGGAGTTGTGGGACACTTAGTGATTTAAAGGAAATACTTTTTTATTTAAAAAAAAATCCTTTGTTATACATTTGATATATAGTAATATTCTATTTTACAGTTACAGTCTGTGTTAAGGATAAGTATACAGTTATGTGAATTATTCTATAGAATACTCATTAGTGCAAAATTACGGTTGCTACGCTCTGATTATAGTTTGGTAAGGGTTAATGCAACCCATTCAGATATGTTACCATATATATTTTCAGGATGTGCAGTCTTGAGTGGAAGCAAAGTATATTTGCCAAGGAGAACTGTAGAGCGCGGTCTGGATAGACGCCCTAGTCACTACCACCCATATCAAAGACCACCAATGCATCCCCATCACCGTAATCACTGGGATAACTACAGTCATGGTCATCGCGTGAGCTCTCAGCGGCCGAGAATGGAGCATGTACCACATCGCCATTCTAACAGGAGAGACGAGTCTTCTACTAACGACAGGTGTGACAGTCTAATGTTGACCACCATTCTTACAACAGACATGTCTTCTACTAGAGAACGGTGAGTCGATGAGCCATACCGCCACTCTTTCAGTAGAGACAGGTCTTCTACTAGATACAGGTGTGAGAGAAGCCTAGGGCTACAGTATAATACTCAGGTTGAAAAGTACACGTTCCAGTCAAATCACTGAAGCCACCTGTGATATTCACTTGGATAACTTCAGTCATGGTCATCATGTGAGGCCGAGAATGGAGCATACACCACATCGCAATTCTTACAGCAGCGACAGGTCTTCTATTAAAGACAGGCGTTAAAGAAGATTGAGGCGACAGGCCCCTGTTGATGAGAAGGTGCATGAGCCACAACGCTATACTTACAGTAGAGACAGGTCTTCTACAAGAGACCGGTGTGACAGAATCTTAAGATAGCAGTCTCATGTTGATGAGAAGATGCATTTGCAACATCAACATTCTTACAGCAGAGACAGGTCTTCTACTAGAGATCGGTGTGAGAGAGGCTTAAGACGACAGTCTCCTGTTGATGAGACGGTGCATGAGCTACATCGCCATTCTTTCATTAGAGACAGGTCTTCTATTAGAGACAGGTGTGACAGAAGCTCAAGGCAACAGTTTCCTGTCGATGAGAAAGTGCATGTGACACATCGCCACTCTTTCATTAGAGACAGGTCTTCTACTAGAGACAAGTGCAAGAGAAGCTTATGGCAAAGGTCTCCTGTTGATGAGAAGGTACATACGTCAGATCGCCATTCTTACAGTAGAGACGGGTCTTCTACTAGAGACAGATGTGAGAGAAGCCATGGGCTACAGTCTCAGGTTGAAAAGAAAGTACACGTTCCAGTCGAAGTCACTGAAGCCCCAGAACCACCTGTGATATTCCTGGAGTTATGGGGCACAAATAATTTTGATTTAAATTTGTATCCTTATTTTATGCATTTACAATATATTCTTTTTTACAGTTACAGTCTGCGTAAATGATAAGCATGCAAATATACGAGTTTTCTTCTAGCATATTGCCAAATTACTATTGCTACGTTGTGACTACACTTTTCAAAAAATGCAACACCTTATAAATATGTAAATATCTCTTGTTTTTAAGCCATATTATTTAAATTACACATAATGCCAATCAATTTGACATGTTTATGCCAAATTTCAGCTCTATAGAAGAAGTATTGTACAAAATACAATAATATACAGTTGAACTTCGATATCTCGAACTTCAAGGGACTATATAAATTAGTTCGAGATAACAGAAGTTCGAGTTATCCGATTTGTAATTGGACAATGTTTCAAGTTCATAGCTTAATGCAGGTCTACAGTAATGCTGAACTGCATTAAGCTGTGAAATGTGTTTCTAGATAAGCGTAGTAATACATTTTAGAGCAATTCTGTATTATAATATTTTGGAAGGACCGAACTTTTAGTTCGAGTTATCCCGAAGTTCGAGTTATCCGAGTTCGAGATCAACTGTACCTGACGATACTAAAAGCATGCTTTGCATAGGTTTTGACCTTTCAGTAGTCAATACAAAAACAACGATATTATGGTAAAAACTTTCAATGCATCAGTTCTGTGAATGGAATTTAAATGGTTTTATATTACCACAACAAAATTAAAACAAAATAAAAACTGCTAAAAATACATTACCAAAAATGCACAAGTGCTAAAAAAGATAAAGGAAGGAAGCTTTCCGCATTGTAACCGTTAGGCGATACTCAATCTGCTTGAAGTAGGCCAGGGCTATTCATCAATAATATTTTATTGAGTCAAAAAAGTTCAGCACAACCATCTACTTGTTGACTATTCAACAAAATACTTCTGTGTCCTAGCGAGCATCTCTGCTACTGATTTTCTAGCCAATCTTGTGCGTCGCAGAGACACAACACCCCGTACACAATTTAATATGAATTTATTGTATTAATTATAGTGAAACAGCCAAAACCTGTGCAAAGCAGTTTTTGAGTAACTGCATGACTCATTTTTGTACTTTTATTATCACAACAGTATTGCTTGTGCCGTGTGGTGGCCGTAAAAAGTCTCCCCGTACACGTAATCGATGTTGTTATCATTCTCTTGCAGGATATGCAAGTAACATACACAACTCTCATTCGCCTCTTACATCATCATAAGTATGTCATGCACCTCGTGGTAGGTGTTGTGTTCACCAACAATTTGATGCACTTGGTAGCTACACTAATGTAATTGACGTGTTGATGAACACAATACAGGTGCCCCTCTATCACTTTCCAATATGAATAAAGTTAAAATACCTCGAATAGAACTAAAAGCTTTAAATATGCAATCTGTGTCGTCTGTACAAGTACCCAGAAATATTTCTAATTTCTCTTCCCTTCAACCTTTTGTTCGTTTAAAACAACTTAATCTTCAGTCGGCTTCATCTTTTCACATACCATCTCTTTCTATTAATAAATGTTTTTTCAATGGACCAAGAGTTGTACTTTCACCTTTAAAATCTGTTATCCAAAATGTTTCTTCTATTCGTAAACGGTCCTTATGCAGACGACACAGAGTGTATCCAATTATCCAAAAGTGCTTTGCTAAGAGGTGCATATGTTGTAGTAACATTTCTTGTAATTCCACTATAAAATCTACAGTTAATGGTAGAACATTTAATGTCAAGATAAACTCAGACGTTGATTGTACTTCTACTAACGTTATTTATGTTTTAACTTGAAACGCGCCTAGTTGCGGTATACAGTACGTAGGACAAACAGGACGTGCTTTGAAAACTCGATTTCGTGAGCATGCATATCAGTGTCGAAATCGTAAACTAAACAATTTTTTATACCAACACTTTCGGAAATCTGGCCATTCTTTTAAAGATGTTTTAGTACAAATTGTTGAGCATATAACATATGATAAGGAGGCGACTAGTAGCTTTAAATCGAAAGCTAGATTTATATCTGAATTAAATTGGATCAAAAAATTGCAAACACCTTTTCCTTTAGGACTGAATGATAATATTTACCAGACTGGGAATATTTCAAAAGAACCAGATATAGATATTTTTTCAATTTTTTCTATTAGAAAACGCAAATCTCGTTCGCATGGCATTCGCAAGAATGGTAATGTTAAACGAAAATCTCGTTTGAAATTGACTCTTCTTGATCTACATACTTTACGCCTAACTTCGGGTAAACATGCCATGCTTTCTAGACTTTCCTCCTTATCTATATGTTCATTAAAAGAAATTGACGAGCAAGCCGATAAAATTATTTTTCGATCAGATCCTCTCATAGGAACGGCTAGTTTGATACAAAGCTTTACTCTACATGTTCTCAGACCGCACATCGACAAATTATCTGAACACCAAAGATTCTTCTTGAAAATTCCTTTTATTAATAAAGGTATTGATTTTATTGACCTCCAAAGTATTTTTAGAGACAAAAATGTAATTGACACTATTCCTAAATACTTTAAAAATACAGAACCACCTATCATTTGCTACAAATATAACAAACCCATCAGAAATACAATTTTCAACTATAATAAAATTGTGGCCGACCTTAATATTAATGATAGTATTCCTGATAATTGAGATTGCGCCACCTCAAAATTTTGCTATTCTCCGGCTGGTCATGTGATTACTGGTAATTTTGAGATAATTAAAGATAAACGTCTACGATCTCTTTTGAATAAAGGTCCCAAATATAGAATACCATCCTTGATAGATTTTAACTCTTGTCGAGTTCAGATTGCGGAGGCTTTACAAAATTTTAGTATTAAATGGTGTCGAAGAGAACATGTTGAGTCTAATGCCCTTTCTTGTTGGAAAAAACTAATTTTTGATATAATTGATAAACGCATTTCCTTTTACAGCTCTAATAAACACCTTCTTCCACCTAAACCTAGAACTTCATTTAGACATCTTAAAAAGGGTTTACAGGATTTCCATTCAAAATACGTTTTTGTTCCTGCTGATAAGGCATCAAATAATGTGATTATTATTTGACGATTACATTATATCGATGTCTTGAAGCAGGAAATTATTAATACCAAGTCATACATTTCAGTTACCACTGACGAAAAGACCATCATTTCAGACCATGTCAAAAAGTGTGAACAATTTGGAACCGATATTAAAATTACACAACATAAACTTCCTACTATGTATTGGTTACCAAAACTACATAAAAAACCATATAAAGCGCGTTTCATTGCAAATTCTAGTTCATGTACAACTACTAAATTGTCTATACTTTTGACTTCTTGTTTAACGAAGGTAAAGGAACATGTAAAATTTTACTGTGATAAGACTTATGAAAATTCTGGAATAAATCTCTTCTGGTCTATTAAGAACTCTTCAGAAGTCTTAAACAAACTTAAGAACAAAAGGTATCTTGCATCCACTGTAAGCACGTACGATTTTTCTACTCTGTACACAACTCTTCCTCATATTTTAATTAAGGATAAGCTTACTAACTTGATCCAGAAAGTATTTGCCCGAGAAAAAACATCATTCTTGGCATGTAATGCTGAAAAAGCTTTCTTTACTGACGAGCAAATGAAATATTACACCAATTGGACTTGCTCAGAAGTTTGCGAAGCACTAACCTTTCTTTTGGATAACATATTTGTACGTTATGGGAATGCTATATACCGTCAGGTAATTGGTATTCCCATGGGTACGAATTGTGCACCACTTGTCGCAGATTTGTTTTTGTACTGCTATGAGAGAGATTTCATGTTGAGTTTGAATCCTCAATCACAAGAAGATGTTATAAAAGCCTTCAATGAAACTTGTCGATATTTGGATGATATTTTTAACTTAGATAACCCTTTCTTTGATGCTCTGATTCCTACAATTTATCCTAAAGAACTCAAATTGAATAAAGCTAACCCGTCCGACAATTATGCAGCGTTTCTTGACCTAGACCTTAAAATTAATAATGGAATGATTTCTTCTAAAATATATGACAAAAGAGATGATTTTGATTTTAATATTGTAAATTTTCCTCATCTTGACGGGGATGTTCCCCGTGCTCCATCTTACGGGGTTTATATATCTCAACTTATGCGTTTTGCTAGAGCTTGTTCATCTATTGACGATTTTAACAGTCGAAATCTCATTTTAACTGATAAACTGCTTAAACAAGGATATAGATACCATAAACTAAGAAAAACTTTCTCTAAATTTTACTATCGAAATCTCTCGCTTATTGGCAAGTACAAATGTAATCTCAAGGTACTTTTGCGACACGGTATTTCACATCCGGAATTTTATGGTGATGTGATTTACAAACTTCGTAAAATTATTGGACATACCCATTTTCTCACTTTGTTCATCAAATATATAAAACAATTCATTAAAAAGGGATATGATCCTGTATTACTACAACATACTGCATGTTTGGTTGTGAACCCTTTTACAGTTGGCAATCACGCTGGCCTCTTTGCATGTACGCCGACAAGAAAGGTTTAGTACTCTATGAAGGCGACCTCTTAAATCCAGAAATGGAAGGAGAACGTCGGATATCTGTACTATTTCATTTTTGTCGTACCCTTTATTACTTTTCTACAGTTACTCTGTTTGCAGCTCAATCATTGAGTACAATAGCGATAGGTGGATACAGTATTTTCAATAAAATGTTTTTTGTTATACATGCACTTTACCACTGTATTTGCTGTCGCGGTTGTTGTAGATTAGTCGGAGAGGGGATACGTTTATTTACACTGTTTGCCTTTTAGGATGGGGATGGAATAAGGGTGAGGTTGGGCGCCCATAAACCGGTTTAAACCCCCGGTGACTTTTGTCACTGACCGTTCCAAGGCGGTACTTCCATCTTCCTCCTATTGTATGTTTGTTTTGTCTTTGTGCGTCTCTTGTTGTTTTTTCTACCTATGTACATTTGCTGTTTCCTTGTGTTGCTGTTCGGGCGAGTGTTTGTTCTGTATGTGGTGTTTCCTGCATGACTCATTTTTGTACTTTTATTTAAAAAAGTATATGGAATTTTAATTTGAAATTTCGTCGACCTGTGTAGAAATAATTTGCCCTTAAGCGGGCATAAATCATAATTAAAAATAATCGAATTTAGGAGGTGTTGCATTTTTTGGGACACACTCTATTGGCAAAAAGTCAAGAGACACCATTTGAACCATGTCCTTCATGAATATTCATGTAAGAAATAATGACACAATGGATATTGATAACATCATTTTTCATAATGGCATATGAACACATGGCAGGCACAATCTAATCAGATATATAAACAGAGCAGTTATTGACCAGACAGCACTAGAACGGGGAAAGTTTTGGCCCGTCTGTGTTTGTCTGTCCCTCTGAAACTTTTAACAATTATTAATAACTGTCCAACATGTGAACTATTCGAGACAGAAATGTCATATTCGTGGGGTGTATAATTATCTATTAAAATGTACATGTTTAGCAGTGTCATGTCAAGGTCAATGTCAAACTTTAAGATCAAGGGTCAAAGCGCCTGTTTAGGGACTAGTGTATCGCAAACATGTCCTGTAAACTGTAAGATTCGGAGTAGGCTAACATCTTAGAATTAATGTTGTCTGTTATATTGGAATTATTTTACATTCTTTTGTAATTGGCAATTTACTCATGGTTAAAGGTTAAATCGTGACAGAGGATGTACAATGTTTAGCATTTGTAACGTGACTGCAACGTACTTGTGTTTTTGAACGGGTATGTGATTGTTTGTACTGCCATGTCTTGTACATGTACGCTATTTTAGTAAGTTACTCATACTGCCTTGTCTGTTGTAATGTGTGAAATATGGAACCCATATTGCCATGTCTGTTATAATGCGTGAAGTAGGTTAGCGGCACTATCATACCAGTAGTAATGTATGAAGTGTGTTACCTGTAGTGCCATATGATGTAATGTGTCAAGTGTGTTACTAAGTGTGACAGAGGCTGACGAGAGTCAGATGGAACAGTGGCGGAGGGAGACAGAGGAAATGCTAGCCAACACCCCACATTCTAGTAGAATAGATCTACAGCTTGTATTCAAATTTTAGATTTGTCTCGGGCCATTTTGATTTTTCATATATTTCATGTATACATATATGTTATACGTTTAGCATTTGGTCAAATTATCTCAAAGGACTGTTCGCCGACGATTGATTGAAGAAGGATTTCAACAGAGAAGGGCTTGTAAGACAATATAAAAAGTCATTTGGTAAAAAAGAATGAGATTTTGTAGGAATGTAGCGAGGTGAACAGTTAACGAAAAGTGGACATAAATCATCTTTACTGACGAAACTAAAATTGCCATCAGTAAGAATAGGAAAGTTTATGTCTAGGGGAAAGATGAGGAAAACAAGATCTAATCGTAACGAAATCCGTTACAGAATGTCCCCCAAACGAAACGGACAGCAGGTATTGATGAGCAATATATCTAAATGTCAACCAATCACAGGGTTACTATGTCAATCAACACCTTTGAAACACCCGCCGTTAAGTGCGGGGTACCAATAATAATATATACCCTACTTACCAAATTTCCGCAAATTGAATATCTAAATTATGACCAATCAGAGCCCACCATTAAGTTACCATGGCACCAATTATTTCAAAAGACGTGCTAATCAATTCAGAATACCAGACGGAACAACTGCATTTTACCGGTACGAGGGTAAATTTAAGACGATATTAATAAATTGTGTATAAGTAAAGTTTACTTATTTTACTTAGTTTTCAGAAGGTATAACAACACTGAGAATGAAGTACGGGGCGACGTTTTACGGCCGCCACACAAGCACTTAACACCTGCTGTTGTGAAGATTATAAATTCTGAAGGGAGGTGATCCCCCGAGAGCAAACATTGCAACACAAAATGAGAAAATTGCAGACTCGGTTTTATTGAGTCTGTTCATGAACAGTAATTGAAAGTGCAACACTGCTCACGCCCCCTAGCACCGGCTTAAGCAGTATTCAATTGTCAGAACAAGAAGTACTGAAATTCATGATCTCGAAGGATCAGAAGGTATAACAACACTGAGAATGAAGTACGGGGCGACGTTTTACAGCCGCCACACAAGCACTTAACACCTGCTGTTGTGAAGATTATAAATTCTGAAGGGAGGTGATGCCCCGAGAGCAAAAATTGCAACACAAAATGGGAAAATTGCAGACTCGGTTTTATTGAGTCTAGTAATTGTACTCTTACTGTCATGTTTGTTGTACTGTATTTAGTCAAACTTTAGTATGACAGAGGCTGACGAGAGTCGGATGGATCAATGGCGGAGGGAGACAGGGGACATGCCAGCCAACATCCCAAGTTCTAGTAGGGGTCAGGCTGTCTGAGGTTAGTAGTCTGTACAGCTTCTATGAACATTTTAGATTTGTCTCGGGTCATTTCAATTTTTCATGTTATATTTCAAACATTTGGTTACACGACATGGGTGCACTGGCAATTGTAAAAAATGTATACCCAGGTCATAGGGCTTGATAATGGTATGTACTGTTTTACATTAAAACATGTTTTCCTTTTGAATAGAATCTATAGTTAAACAATGATGGGATATTCCACTTTGAACATACAAAGGGTTAATTTATATTTAAATTGTCCCGTAAATGTACACTTAGTGGCCATAAATGAGTTCCCAAAACAAGATCAGTACCCTATAAATTTACATATGACCTTACTTTACCATCAATTGTTATCACTTTTACAATGTAAACAACTATCATATTTCGAAGGATAAATCATCCGTGTATACATGGCAACTAGCACACCGTGTGAATCCCCTGGTGACGCCATAAACAGAATGACGACACGAGATTTAATTATGGCTCCGCATGGTAAAGAAATGACAGTAGAGGTAAGAGCAGAAAAGGATGGTTATTCACACGGAAAAATCTAAAACGACGGAAAAGAAACGAAAAACAATATCAGACTTTTTTTTAAAAAAATGCAAAACGTTAACCTTTAGCCTGCTATGAGCGGATCGGTTGATACCTTTGCAAACAGTTTGGATCCAAATGAGACGCCGAGTAATTCGGCGTCTCATCAGGATCCACACTGTTTGACATCCTGATTATAGTTTGGTAGACACATTGATTCTAGCTTTAATTTTGAATATGAAGTAGGTGAAACATTCTGCAAAAATAGTTTGCTCAGCAGGCTAAAGGTTAAGGTCTTTAGAAAACAACAGAAGTGGTAGGAAGCGAAAGACGTCGGCACTGTGGGATAGGCGATTATTTCGAATCGTAAGATCGAATAGAAGACAATCTCTGAATAACTTGACATGAAGGTATAATGAAACTAGTGAATCTAAATTATCCAAAAGGACTGTGATGTAATGCGATAAATTGTAATGTGTCAAATATGTTACTTTTACTGTCATGTTTGTTGTACTGTATTTAGTCAAACTTTAGTATGACGAGAGTTAGATGGACCAATGTCGGAGGGAGACGGGGGAAATGCTAGTCATTTCTATATACAGATCTACCCTACATATAATAATGTATGATAGTAATATATAAAATAATAATATGTATTTTTGGATGATGTTCATTTTGTAAATGTCTTAAATTGTCTTTCATTATTTATTTCAGAGTGATTTTTCAAGTACATATTAATTCAGGAAAATAATAATTCAACAGGGTTACAGATAAGGTTTTGATGCAATTGAGTATTTACTCCTTGATTTTTTACGGAATTGGGTATTTGCAATTTTTATTGGGTATTGGCAATTTTCGTAATTGGGTATTATTCATATTCTCATTAGGTATTCTAATTTTTTTTGCTTTTTGCTATATTTATTTGCTTTGTGTTACTCATAGTTTTGAAAAACAATTGCTTTTTTCCACAATTTTAATTGAGTAAATACCCCAATACTCCCCTTATCTGTAACCCTGATTCAAGTGATAATTCATTCATGAACATATTTATTCATGAATATGTTTATTCATGTACATTATAGTCAAGAAAAAGTTCAACTAATAGTAGAGTCCGTTTGTGACTATCAACACAACATATATATACTGGAGTGCGAAAATCAGAACAACGGGGAACAAGTTAATGTTGCTATGCAATGCATGAGTTCCTCTACAGGATTAAAAGAAACCTCCACTGACCCACCCATCCATGGTATAGTTGACAATGGTATAAACATGACAAACCTGAATGGTATTTATAAAAATTATAAGAAAATCAATGACAAATGGGGAATAACTCCAATTATAATGATGCTAGAGTAATGCCCCTTGTGCATGACAATTTCGCTCATCATGCTTGTTCAATATGTGAAATTTCAAATGAATTGAACCAGTAGATAAAGAGTTATTGTCCGGACAAAAATATGAAAAAGAGGAATAACTAAAAAATATTGATGCTCTTGTGAATGACACTTCCTCTCATCATGCTTACTCCATGTATGAAATTTGAAAGCTCTATAATGATTAGTTTCGAAATGACAGCCAAAAAAGGAAAGTGTGACGGACAGACAGAAGGGCGGACAGTCAGACAGACAGACGACGGAAAAGTGATCCCTAAGTGACACACTGCCTCTCGGCAGGTGACACAAAAATCAGACTGCGAAAACAACCACAGAAGCTTTCTACAATCAGTTAATGGTACATTACGGGATTCCCACATGGTAATGTGCTAATTTTGAGTCTGACATCATTACAGAGCTATGTCCTCTTACAGGGATGAAGAAAAGTCACACATCAATTTGTCATCCGCAAGAGAATGCAGTGGAACGATTCAACAGAACCCTTTTAAACATGTTGGGAACTCTTGACTATCAAAGCTATCAAAAGTCTGACTGGAAGAAATATGTTAGTTTTTTAGTGGATGCTTATAATTGGACACCTCATGAGTCAACACGAGTCGCATCCTTTGAATTGACGTTTGGCCAGAAACCGAAGTTACCCATTGACTCTGTGTGTTGAGCAAGCCAGAGATCCAGTTAAAACCACATTTGGAGACTACATTTCAGATTTACAACAACGTATGTCAAATACAAGACGCATTGTTGAGGATCATCTGAAAACGGCAAAGTCGAGGCAAAAACAGTATTATGATATGAAAGCCAAAGCCGCAAAAGTAAAACTTGGCGACCAGTTTCTTGTCAAGATTTTAGCTTTTGATAGAAAACAAAAAAATGCCGACAAGTTCGAAGACAGTGTTGTTATATTTTCTGGTCCTTCGGGATCATTGGTTTCGATGTTATCAGTTTTGAAAATTGAATACTGTTTAACCCTTTCGCTGCCAAAACTCTGTCGTCTGCTAACATTGTCGTCTGCTGCAAATTTTCATTCTTTTGATTTTCTTCATTTTTGTTTCAAAAACATAGTTACAGTAACAAACAGTTTGGATCCTGATGAGACATAGACCCGTCATTGTGGCACAGAAGGGGTTAAGCCAATGCTAGGGGGCGTGAGTAGTATTGTACTTTTAATTACTACTCATGAACAGACTCAATAAAACCGAGTCTGCATTTTTCTCTTTTTCCATTGCTACTTTTGCTTTCGAAGGATCTCCCACTTTCAGGATATATTTATACAGTAATAAATCAAGACAAAGAAGACATACCTGTTTATCGACTAAAAGGGAGCGGTACAGGGAGAATAAAGACACTGAACAGAAATCATTTATTCCTTGTGAATCACTAGGATAAAATAAATGTTGTTAGTGTGTGACCAGGTTAAATTCGTCCTGGGGTCGAAATAGTCATGGTCCGAATTTTTGGGTTTTTCGAGTTCCGTTTCGTTTTCAAAATGGCTTGTTTTTTCCGGGATGGTGAGATTTTATAGTAATTAGTGAATATACTGCCTTTTATTACTGTTTAGTTCAATTTTATAAAGAGTTGATAAGTTATATTGCGGGATCTAACACGTGTATTTCATTCGGGAAGATTTCGTAGGAAGTTCGCTGAACTGACACGAGTTTCATTGCGTTTCTAAGCAAAATGGAATTCGAGTCAGTGATGCTAGGACGATAACGGTTATTTAATTGCGTCAAAAGGAAAACATGTTATTGTTATGATTTGATATTTTACTGGTGGTCATGATGGTTTAATGAACAGTGCAGCCCAAAGTTGGTAAGTTATTTTATTATAATAAATTAAGTATAAATTACTTAATTTCATTAGAAACTATTTAATAATAATTTATTTAAGTCAGGATAGTAAATTAATAAATATTATTATACCTGTATTCACATTAACTAATTGAAGCCATGACATTGACATTGTTTGATTATACTTGGGCATAATATAAATAAATAATCTAAGTGAATGGATTATTTATTAGTCTAGTATTATGAATGATATTATAAATAAAATGAGAGAAAGTGATTATATGAGATATGTTAAGAATGAAAGTTGAGTGTGAAAGAGTTACTAAGTTTTATACCAAAGATTAAATGTTGTTTTTATTTATATCATTTCAGAACTGTTATTTAGTAATTACCTGAAGATATATACTGGTCAGAAGTAAAGATAAAGTGAACCCCACAAAGTTGTTATTATCGATTCATCCAATAAGAGAGATCGGTTACATAAATTTGGCGCCCAACTTGGGGCCACAAAGTTGAACTGTTTTAGTAATTACCTGAAGATATATACTGGTCAGAAGTAAAGATAAAGTTGTTATTATCGATTCATCCAATAAGAGAGATCGGTTACATAAGTGCAGATACACGTGAAAACAGTTATTAGTGACGTCACACTTTATGAATATTCTGATGATGAAACAGGACTACTCGTTCGTGTTACCAGTCACGGGGACGCCCAAGATCCTGCAATAGTCAGCAATGAAGATACTATAGGAGACAACAATGAAAATCCACTACCAGTCAACTCTGATGATACTGTTAGCACTGATCATGTGGGAAACAGTACAGAGGCTACAGACAGAGTTGGTATAGATGATCCTGTAGAAGTGGAAGACAAAATATTGTCTGAAGATATCAGCTCCGAGACTGTAGCTGATAAAACTAGCTTTTCTTCGCATGAAGTTGATAGAGAGATTCCTATTGTCGGAGCAGATACTCATACATTACCAGGAGACAGAAGTGAAGAGAGAAATTCGCAAATACCAAGACCAAACAGGGAGAGACATATTCCGAAAAGGTTTGAGGCCTATCCGATTCAGATGCACAGTATGATCCCAATTGATCCGAGTTTTCAATCTCTAAATGAAGTTCTTGAATCTGGCGTTCTACAGCATGTTGTTTTAGTAACATTGCGAAAAGACTAGTTACCAGTATTTTTCAGTAACATCATATGTAATTTGTAATCTTGTATATATTTGCATATTAGTAATCATATATGGTTGTTATTTAATGTATTACAATAAAGGAAGGCGTTAGAATAGAAGGAGGTAGAACGGATACTTTAAATTTAAATTAAGGTAGTTCTATATTGTGTTCTTCCACACAAGTGTAGTGGTATAGACTTTGCTGTCTTAAAATGTTATGTATAGTTCTTCCACACAGGTGTAGTAGTAGATAGCCAGTCATTATTCTGTTTTATTATTTACTTACTTTATAGTTAGATATAGTGATAGACAATTACAATCAGAATTTGTCACTCTTCATAAGGTTGCTACAGATATTATAATGATAGTGACATACCTACGTAATGGTTTTTACCTAGTATTTTCTTGTCAGAGAATCCTGCTACTAGAACTATTATGCAACTCGTTTTTGCTTAATGTATTTTGCATACAATTGAGATAGTTGCACTAAGTATTTTATAACATTATACACAAATAACTCAGTTTTCAATAGTTCGGCAGTAGCCTTTTTCAAGAAATAACACGTAATTAAAACAGAGAATTAAGCGAATCTGTACAATGAACTCAGACTATAATAGACATAGGCATAATTTAAAGGTTCAACTACGGAAAAGAGGCTATAGCGGAAAATTGAGTGAGTCTCAATTACAGAAAGTAGATGTATCGGAAAGGTCTGATCTACTGAAAAAACAACAACAAGAATACAAAGAGAGTTCCTATTGTTACATGCTTTCGGCCATAAAATAAAAAAGAACAATATTAATATAATAGTGACAATACATAAATAATTGAATAGCTCTGATATAAAATTTCGACCACTAAGGGCCTTTTCAAAGAGTATCATGTCAAAATACAAGATGCCCTTTGTGGTCGAAATATTAGAGTAGAGCTATTCTGTTGGGGGTCATACGAGGTTACCGGAAGTCGACGCGGGATTAAAGAAGCGTAAATCGACGAAAACGTTAAATTGTCGAAACAAACGGCTGATTTCAGAGAGAAATGCTCGTTTCTGGACAAAATGTCACTTTTACAACCGAGTTAGTAGTTTTTTTTTAAATTGAAAAAAACTGTATTACTGTAATATCCTTCTTTTTATATCAATTATGATAGTCCAAATTGAGTAGGTATGGGAAGCCTTGTTTACCATTGGTGTATTAATGTACTAGGTGTTATATAATAAACTATAGTCATTTTTCGATCTAGTGCCAGTGTTCCCGAATATGTACTATAGTATTTTATATAGAACTTCAGAATATGAAGCTGTTATCCCCCAAGACTACTTAGTAGGATTTTCAAAAACCTTGACCCAAAGTAATGATGAAATTGAACGCCTAATCCTATTTACAGAGGGCTATAACAGCCTTTGGTCTACATGCTTGGACTGCAAATGCAACCTTTCAGAGATTGTGACTGGCAGCAGATGCAACATCAGTAGAAGCAGGGATAAAATGTTTTATTTTTACATCATTGAAATGTCTTTTTATATCAAATTGCCTACTTCTTTTATTATTTTAGCTTCTGTTCCTTCTGTGAAATGTTGCAGCTGTTTTTGCAACGTTCTGTATAATTACAGATGCAGTTTGTTTCAAAGCTACTTCGCCTTCCTTTCCCATTACAGTACTTATTGAAATAATGTAACCAAAATGTTCTAATAATTTCTGTTTCAGTTATTTAGCTCTTTCACCACATGTGTCTTTCATTATTTTGGTGAGATCATACATTGATATAACAGTATCAGCAATGTCTTCTAAGAAATCAATGACACATTTAAATGCTTCTGAAGTATCAACATTGGCTGGTCTACCTAAACATGTCTTCTTTGTAACTATGTCACCATCCATAAACATTGTGGAATATACGAGTATATGTTAGTTCTAAAATTTAACAGTTCAAGCTTGGTGATACACAGGTTCAGCAGCTGGTAAAATCAATGACTGAATAGTCTGCTAAGCACTTTTTCAGTCCATTCAACTTTCCTCTCTGCACATTTCTCTTTTATTTAATTTTCGAAGTCTAATGTACAAACAGGAACTCGTTTCCGGTTTGACAATTTAGCAGTTTTACCACAAAAAGAGTAATTCTTAAAATCAAACAAGATGTGTTTGTGAAAAACTATGCCCTTTGATCTTGATGCATGACCTTGAAAAGTCACCCTTAAAAATGTTTGCTTCTACAAGTTACACATGCATGCAAAGTTTAAAGTATGTATGTGCAATGGCAACACAAATATCGCCAACGTTAAAGTTGGACACAAACCAACCAACTAACCAACAGACAGAGCAAAAACAATATGTCACTGGGGGCATAATTAAAATGCATTGTAGATGCTAAATTTGTATATGTTTTGTATACACCTGAATTACTATGCCTGGAGTGAATAAAGTCTCTTCTACACTCGATATGGGCCGCTTTTCCTGTCATAGCCTGGAAGGATTATCTTCTTATGCTGCATGCTCGTTTAATTCACGAAACACCTTGATCTGTCAGTCTGGCGTACGGCGAGGCTTCAGTCCACGGCTTTTCGCATATTGGCAGTCTGTTTTTGAGCCCTATGTAACTGTAAGTAGAAACCGCAAACAACATGTATCACGAAAAGAAGCTAATCTTGTTGCCTAAACCATATTCAAATCTGATTTAATGGCTCGGATATATTCTACAAATTATACTGTCCGATCTATTTAGATGCAACAAGCACCGATATTTTATAAATAAATCCAAAGACAGGGTGTTTAGTTCAATGTAAAATTGCTTCTAATCACGAAATGTAAATCTTTATTAAACCTGCAGTTATGAACTACATGCAAACCTGATAATGTACAAATTTTACCATGCATAGTATGCTCTCATCTGTGATTTAACTTTCAAGGTGTTCAGAAATTTCAGATACGAGCACCACTAGAATATTTCTAAACATAAGCGCTCATTCAAACAGTGAATACTCATATCAGTCTACTTGCCATAAGGGGTTTAACTTTTAATATTATTCAGAAAAAACAGTATTTTGAGATAGAATATTTCAATAAGGTAATATATAATGAACTATTTGTAAATAGGATATGAAATATGAAAGTTCTCTGCTGTCCCGTAAGGTTGGAAATCTCATAGCAGGGCTCAAATATACATACATGGAGTTACATACCTTTGTTTAAAGCCTTTTCTCATTGCTTGGCACCCCTCCACACCTCCATTCAGCAATTTATTATGGTCTGAAAAACAAAGTAGAATGACAATCTAGCTCAATATAAAATTATGGATAAACTAATTATGTGTTTGTATAGTTATACGCTATTATAATAGAAAAACATGATAACAAAACAATTTCAAAAGCCACACACTGTGTGGATTATTATAAAATGCTACTTTTTACCGTTATGTGGGGTCCTGTCGATATTGCAATTGTCCATTTCAATAAATCAAGTCACTGAATTTGAATCGAGATTTGTTTTTATTTCGGGTCAGATTGAATTTAAATCTACTTCATTTGATTGCATCGTATTTCAGGAACTCATACACTAAATATCTGTCAGTGCCATACAGTAACAAAGAAGAAAGTGCAGAAAATGCATTTTCTACAATTTGGTATATATATGACGTCAACTTTTAAGAGCTATAGTACCATCGGAAAAAATCGAACGTGCCACTCGACGTCATTCGTCCGCCATTCAATTGCAATCTGAAAAGAAAATGCTTACAATGGGTAAACATTATTTTTAGACCTGAAATATTTATCTAATGATGGTTTCAAGGGAAACTCGGACACAGAGTTCCTGTAAATCGATGACGCAAGTGTGGGTTTAAATTTGATCTCAATCCGGTATGAAATGAACAAAAAATCTCCATTCAAATTCAGAGACAAAGTTTATTGAAATGGACAGTAGATTCTACCATGATACGAAAGAGGAACATTTATGCAGGTAAGATAAGAGCAAACCAACTGTTTTTACAAAGCATAGTCCAAAAATAAGATTTCTTTATTTTAGCAGTATCACAAATGGCCTTCCGTAAAACAGGCATGCACTAAGGGGTCAAAAGTGAGTTCACAAAATGACGTCATGAAACCGATGTCACAGAAATAAACAAGCATTTAAAACAGAAATATATAGCTCAATTAATTAGATCTACTTACATTTAAGTTTCTGCATTTTGTTATGCATCCATTTACTCGCAATACCCGTCTTATTCTTGTTGGTAAGGCATGGTATAGTGATTTTATACAAACCGGAGCAAAGGATGCCCATTTGTCAAGAACTGTGTCAACAAGTTTCAGCTGGGAAGATAACTTTGTTCCAGAAATTAGCAACAGTAAAACTAAGTTTAGTGCGGCACCAGGCCCTCCTCCATATAGATCTACAGTGACGTATCATAAATATTTCACCAAAATGGTGTCGTGTACACGTTGAATTTTACAACGGTTCACATTTAATTGAAATTCTAAAATAAAAGAGCTGTGATAGCGTTGAAATTTCACATCATATATCTCACTTTCACCGATCTAGATGATGCCATAATGATGCCATTACTGTCATTGGTCTGCAATGTGTAAACAGTAGATGAAATGGGTCGAAAATCAAAGGATTTTACACCAGACTCAAAAACCTTAATTGTTTCTATGCAAAAACGAAACTATACACATCGACAAATTGCAGAAGTAGTTGGTAAACACCATAGTACTGTGACAAAATTCTTGAAGAGATTTCGTGAGAGGGTGATAAAGAAAACTTGAAAAGATCGGATCGACCAAGAAAACTGACGTTATTGGGCGGGTAAGCATTAGAGAGGGCGGTTAAATCAAACAGAAGAAATCTTTGGTATATATAACAGAATCAGTGAATGAAGAGATCCCTGATCAAGTAAGTAGACACCTGCATAAACCTGGCTACAAAAATAAAGTTGGTAGGTAGAAGAATAGTAGAAATCGTTGTGCATGGTGCAGATCAAGACTTACATGGAAAGTTGACCAACAGTGGAAACGAGTGATATTTAGTGATGAAAGTCAAATTGTAGTAGGAGCAGATAATCGCATTTAAGTATGGAGAAAGGAGGGAGAACAGTGGTTACCCCAGTGTCTTGGAACCAGAAGCAGCCACACACGTCCACAGGGAAAGGATCGGTTATGACTTGGGGCTGTATACATGTCGTATTATGGGGTAGGTACAGTATGTGCAATTCATGGAAATATGAACGGTGAAATGTATACAGCTCAGTGTTAGATGAAAATTTATTTCAGGACTGTATTTGCAAAATATTTCCCGGACAACCTGTTTTTGTTTCAAGATGACAACGCTCCATGTCACGAGTCTTTTCATACCCGCAGATCGAAAGCTAACAACAGAAATTGAATAAAGTGTTTGAGTGAGTGTGTGAGTTGGGTTTACGGCACTGCGACACTGAATATGGCATATTAGCGCCGATGAATGACGCGATGATATGATGATGAGGGGTGATTTCAGGAAGATATGGGATCAAAACCACCGACCTACCTTCCTTTTAGTTCTTGGCAGAGGGGGAAATCTCCATGTGAACTGGCCATCACAGTCCCCAGACATTAATATGATCGAAAGTTTGTGGCTAGTGTTGAAAGTCCGCTTTCAACGCAGAGTGCACTTAATAAAGAATCGCCAGGACCTAATCAATAGCATTGAAGTAATTTGGCAGTCCATCCCTGCATACCATTTCAGAACTCTGTAGATCTATCACTCAATTCCATGCCGTTTGAGAGCTTTGATGTTTAAAAAAATACTGAGCCGGTGTGTGTTCATTAAATAAGGTAGTAGATCTAATACCAATTACCCTCTGATTAGATACACTACTCTTCCTTCGGTGCTCTTTCACAACATGCAACAACCGCCGACCTCCGCGAAGGTCTGTCAATATTTCTGTGTCTCCCACTCCGGCCTTTGTTTTCGATGGTACTGTAACATGGTAAAAAGGTGACTCGACTAGGATTCGAACCCAGGACCTCTGGCTTACCATGCCAAAATTCTACTGACCGAGCTACCAAGCCACACAACCAAGCCTATCGACTTATTTCACCACAATCTCTACTCGGTTACAGTACCACTGACTTTAAACCTCTTAACCATTATCTTGCTGAATTTTAAAATACATTTGTTCTTCTTTACTCGTGCCCTGTTGTATAATTAGATCTACATTATCATATATGATCTTCACTGTGTACAAGTATTTCGCTGTGCAATCACTGATCAATGCGAGATGCAGTGGTCGCACAATCAACTTGTATCCCCTTCTCCTGTATTACCGTTCCCCTTAGCAAAATATTTATCATAAAAACAATTACTTTAAATGCAACAAGGAGCTTCCTTGAAGGAAAAGTGGGAAACAATATTTTTCTAACAGAAAATAACACTTTAAGTAAGCAAATAACCCAACAATTGAACCAAATGCCGGTTCTTTTAACTCACTCAATGCTGCAAATGCAGCCGCCATGTTTCCTATATTGCCGTTCCTATGACGTCATAATCTCCCACTCAAAGGTGTTTGAGCACAATTTGGTCAAATTTATACTGCACAAGAAAGGTTAAGTCCTAGACACTCACTACACCTAATAAACATTTTGAGTAATGTTGAACTTTGTATTAATCGAAATCATTTTCAAAAGCACCACGAACAAAATAAGACAGAATTATCAGCCTTATATATTCAAATGTTATTTTACAAAAAGTGTTAACTGAGAATTGATTTTAAAAAATACTTTGAAATATACATATTACAATCAGCTAAACTGATAACACTCAAAATTAAAGAAATACCAACATATTTACAATTTAGATGTGTACTGGGGCATTTTAATCAGTACAGAAATGTATTTTAGCCGTCTGATAACAGACTCCATTGTACAAAATTTGACATGATTCATGTTCATAACATGAACCCTAAGTTTTGCTGAACAGTATACTTGTGACGTGTTATTTGCTTGGTCACGTAATAAGGACCTACATGAACGTTTCCGCGGCATCTGTCAATTTTTCAAGCTTAGAAAAACGGATTCTTTTGGGGAAATATTGTTAGAAAAATGGTGTCACGTGATGAGAATGTTTATATTTGTGTTGAAAATAATATTTTTCTTTAAAGTTTCATTCAATTTACCTTTTTCCCCCTAATTTTTTCGACTTTGTATCTAAAAGTGTTTTATTTACAATCGGAAAACACTTCGAGCGATGACGTAGAGAGGTCACACGCGCCATATCAAGCGCTTTTGTGATGCGGACGGAATAATAGGAAAGAACAGAGATATAGGAATCGAGGATAAATAGTGCAGACCCTGATGCATGTGTGATGAGACAGCTCCTGCAGGAGCTGTCTCAACTGAGTCTTCACTATTTAGGTATATTGAGGTAAATAGCTCAAGCGAAGGGTTAATAGATTTGCAGGTGGTGAACTTATTTAATCCCAGTAGATCTATATTGCTGATATTTGAAGCACTTATATTTTCATTTAAATAAATGCTACATCATTTGTTTTCATGAGTGCCCATTTTGATTAGCGGACGATCATTGTAAACAAAAGGGAGATTGGTCTAAAACAAATACATAAACATATGTATACCGGTGACACCAGTAATTAGTGCCCCGGAGATTAACACAACAACAATACATGAGGTTTTCCTGCAAACAAAACATCGATTACGCAAGAAGACAGTTTCATGACGTCATTTTGTGAATTCACCCAAGAATGACCCAAGAACGTCATCGGATTATTGACAAAGCAACGAGGATCTGAATATTTGATTTCCGTAGAGAAATTTACATTTCTAATCTGGAAACAGTTATTTTAGACTGAATCCTGGTGGAGTTTTAACAGTGATGCATAACATTCGCTATAAACACAAGCTGATCAGTGATCCGTTAGATAGAAATCTATCATCTACCACAACATTCGCCAGCAACGAAACGAACATTTAAATCGGCTCTAATTCGATCACTGGTGTTTTCAGATCTAGATTCTATATACACAGACAATCGATTAAATTGTGTTAGAATCTATCAGCTTACAGGTAGATCTAAAGCACAGTGAGTAGATCTATGTACTTACAGTTTTGCATTTCGAATGTGTTGACCTTCGTTTGATTTTCAAACAACGGCGCGTGCAGATCTTCGTGGAGGTGGAAGAGTATTTGTCGTGGTGCCCAGTTCTAGATCTACTGTCTGTTTCACCCAGCTCTGTCATTCGATTTCAATCGAGATTTTTTTTCATTCCATGTTTTTGTGTTGTTAAAGTTACCTCAATCTATGTATTTATTTTTTATGTAGTCAGATCCTGAATAAAATTTTGATCCTTGCTTATCTGACTTGACAATCAGCAAAATTTCATTTTTCACGTTGTAGCATTAAATTAGTCTTTTTGACAGTTAAAATGGCCGCCGATAGACGTATTTTTTCTGGAACAGTCCATGGGAAAATAATGTAGGGAGATCTAGTGTTCAAACAAGTAATTGGTTTAGGCTAGTGGGTCTGTTGCTTAAAAAACTTTCAACACTGTCAATGGTGACTAAAGTTTTATTCTGTTTTATTGAAATAAATAAATAAAATGTGGCATAACGTTTTAATATGATAATCGATAAACCATTCAGCATTTTTCAACTAAACGTTCAGTATGACGTAATTTTACACCCCAAAATGACGGAAATTACGTCATGTTTTAGGAATGTTTTCCTACTGAGTCCATTCATCTGTTTGGGTATTCAAGTGATAATTAGCTTTATTTTCGTTTCTACTTTATCACTTTTATCTCTGCGAGTCCATGATAACATTTGCAGTCATTTCGGATCACGATGCGACACAGATTAACTTGATATGTCACAGGATCAATGCCATTTGAAACGTAATTAAATACGGGGATACTAAATAGTAGATCTAGATCCCTCCAATTCGAAAATGAATCTAGCAAACCAAACGTATTTAGCGAAAGTGTTTCGATATACAGATTGATTGTGCATATAACTCGGGACATATACGACTGCTGTACCTGTATACAGAGTCGTCAATAAAATATGAGGGAATGAGTTAATGTATAAAACCCCTCAATCAAACGATAAATGTCAAATCATATAGATCTACTAGATCTATAGCTTATTTATAAAAGTGATGACGAATACTCCTTTGCCTTTGCCTTACTTATATATTCTGTATCAATAGGCTTTTCTATGCCTTTGCACACAGAGTAGATCCAGATCAGGAGCCGTCTGATCAGGGTCTGTTCTGTTTGCTTATGAAATTATACAGATACGACTTTACAGTTTTTGCTTTAGCCAAATAGATCTACCCTGTGTTCATATGCCCTAGAATGTTTCTAATTAATATTCGTGAGGTCATTATTATAGCAAGAATATTCATGGATTAAAGGTGTTAACTGGTTCTGCCCTTTTTGCCAAGCTTCATATAATATTCTGTTTTGCGGACTTGTGTGGCAAACAATAGAACATGGTTAGAAGTCACGTTTTGATTCTTTCAGTGTGTGACATCAGTCGCTAACAGTGTAGACCAGATTAGGTGGCTCCTAGAGAAGACCTCTCATCATTGTCTACGCTGTTTGTCATTTTTACATAATTTTTTTTAAAAAAAAATCTCTGAATATTCACAGTAAACTTGACGTTTTGAAAATAGCATTGGAAAGGACTTAGGTTAAACGTGGCAGTGATCTTGCTGTACTTTGTTTGCATTGTCTAAATGTTAGTTTTCGTAGAGCGGGTCGGGGGATCAGTTTTGATCATTGGGGATTATGCCTAAGCAGTCAATGATACATTTTAATCTTTAGCGAACTGAGCACATTGTCATCGGATGTAACTCGGTATCATATCTGGACCCAAACTGAATTTTCAGATAGCGTGCTAAAGGTTAAAGATGGACAGTTCAATTCCCTCGAACTGATTTACCTATGGTGGTCGACTGATGTATTCATGAACAGCTGCAGTGAAATTGAAATGGAAATTTAAGGGAATTATTGAGATGTGAATCTAAATACTAGTGTTGTTCCGATAATCGATTATAATCGATGATTGATCGAAAAAGTATTTTCGATTTAGAGAAATCTACTATCGATAGTAATTTTGCCATAATCGATTACTGACTGTATAATCTGTACAGCAGCATCAGTAATTTTCGTAGGCGTTTTAATGGGAATATAACTGTATGAAGTAGTTTACCTTTAGAATAAGCCTCTACCAAGCTGTATTCTGTGACCATTCATTAAAATCGTCTCTTCGAGATGATTCTAATGAATGGTCACAGCATACTGTTTGGTTGACACAAAAGCTTAGTTAGGTATTAGCTTGTTACATCAAGCTTTACATGCACAGAATCTCTGAAAGTATTTTCGATTAATTATCGATTTTTAATCGATAATAAATGTTCGATTCAATTCGATAATCGATTATGATTTTGGTCCGATTCTCCATCCCTACTAAATACTAGTTATCAGCAGAGAACATTACCATGAGCTTCATAATAAACTTAAAATCGAAGATATCTTTACTTTACTTTGCATTAACCCTTTCCCTCCTACTGACACCTTTTGAAAAGGTTTGTATTTATATATAAGAGAAAGGGTGAAATAAAAAGGGGCGTCATTGTAATTGATGTTGTGACCGTGGTAATCGTTAAAAACTACCGTATTGAATTAGCACTACTATATGAATATACAGTAAAACCTCGCTAATACGACCATCTAAAAGATGTATAAGTCTGGGTGCTATATCCAGGGGGTAGCTTAATACAGGACAAAAATAATGCAGAAAGCTCCTAGAGGAGCTTTCTGCATTAATTTTTGTCCTGCATTAAGCAACCACCTGCTTATAAAGACACGCATGTTTATTCATTATGTGGTCACATTCGAGGGGTTCTACTGTATAAGGCATGGTTAGATAAGAATGATTTTAAAGACTGGTTTGGTCTGGTTTATATATTGTTTGCAAAAGGTCTTATATTGCGGTTCATATTGAATAAAAAATTATCGCAATGAATTTAAATTATCTGAGGTGCATTATTATTAGGTATAAATAACTAAGTTTTGTATTCTTATTTAACAAGAGTATTCCAGAATTACACATGTAACCTGTCGACATAAGTTTGACAATATTGACATATGAAAAGTGATATCCAATTGTCACCTGCATAGGGCAAACGAGAAGCTCTCCATGTTATGAATATCTATATAATTGTATCTGTGAGTGATGAAAGATAAAGACATATTTAATACAATAAACCTTTGAATCTATACATATATTTCTATTGATTCATTTATTTCAGGATTTCCAAAAGTCCATTGGTGCAATTGATGGCACGCACATAAGAATACGAGGAGAGGGAGATTTTGTTAACAGAAAGACGTTTCATTCCACCAATGTGCAGACATTTTGTAAATACCTGTACGAAAAATCCACACGGATTCCAGGCGGATTCCGGGCGGATTCCAGGCGGAAATGACACGGAATTTCAATATTCCACCCGGATTCCAGGCGGACACGGATTTTTTTGAGAATGTCCGTGTGGAAACTTAACAATCATAGTAACATTCCGTGTAGACAGGGTAAATGTCCGTACGGATTTTCTGCCATGTCCACCCGGAATTTCTTTCTCCACACGGAATTTTAATACTTGGACAGTTTGAGAACACGAAAAGTTCATACTTTGATATAAAAAGCAGCAGGAACATTACTCCCACACGGATTTTTAATACTTGAACATTTTGAGAGCACGGAAACTTCATACTTTGATAAAAAAAAAAGAAGAAAGTAACAATAGACTTGGACATTTCATACTTAGAATTTTTCAGTACTGGAAATATTTGACTCAGGAAAGTGTGAAATTTAATTGAGTCTTAAAGTTTGGTAAAGTGGCAGAAATATAATTTATAAACAAGAGGGCCATGATGGCCCTTAATCGCTCACCTGTTTGTAACAGATTAATGATTTCAATGACAGATTGCATAATTTGAAAAATCATGGTAGAAAACTATTAGATAATGCTACATACTAAATATAAAGAGTCTAGACCTTACAGATTTGGAGGAGACAATATTTTAAAGATTTTCCTATGAAAAACTGTTAAGCCCCAGGGCGGGGCCATTTTTGATCCAGGGTTCATTATTTGAAAATCTTGGTAGAGGACTATTAGATAATACAACATACCAAATATCTAAGGTCTTTGCCTTACAAGTTCAGAGAAGACTTTAAAAGATTTTTAAGAGAAGAAGATTTTTTAAAACTTTCCTATGAAATACTGACATGCCCCTGGGCGGGGCCATTTTCAACCCAGGGGAATAATTTGAACAATCTTGGTAAAAAACTATTAGATAGCGCTACATACCAAATAATAAAGGTCTCTGCCTTACAGTTTTGGAGAAGAAGATTCTTAAAGCTTTTCATATGAAAAACTGATAAGCCCCAGGGCGGGGCCATTTTTTACCCTGGGGTAATAATTTTAATAATCTTGGTAGAAAACCATTAGATGATGCTGCATACCAAATATCAAGGGCCTAGACCTTACAGTTCTGGAGGAGAAGATTTTTAAAGATTTTCCTATGATAAATTGATAAGCCCTTGGGCGGGGCCATTTTGGGTCCGGGGGTCATAATTTGATTAATTTTGGTAGAGGACCATTAAATAATGCTACATACCAAATATCAAAGGTCTATATCTTATAATTTTAGAGAAGAAGATATTTAAAGATTTTCCTATGAAAAACTGATAAGCCCCGGGGTGGGGCCATTTTTGTCCTGGAGGTCATAATTTGAAGAATCTTAGTTGAGGACCATTAGATGATGCTACATACCAAACACTAAAGGTCTACTCCTTACATTTTCAGAGAAGAAGATTTTTAAAGATTTTCCAATGAAAAACTGATAAGCTCCGGGGTGGAGCCATTTTTGGCCCAGGGGTCATAATTTGAACAATCTTAGTAGAGGATCATTAGATGATGCTACATACCAAATAACAAAGGTCTATGCCTTACATTTTCAGAGAAGACGATTTTTAAAGATTTTCCTATGAAAAACTGATAAGCCCTGGGGCGGGGCGAATTTTGGCCCAGGGGTCATAATTTGAACAATCTTAGTAAAGGACCATTAGATCATGCTACATACCAAATATAAAAGGCCTATGCCTTACAGTTTCAGAGAAGATGATTTTTAAAGATTTTCCTATGAAAAACTGATAAGCCCAGGGGCGGGGCCATTTTTGTCCTGGGGGTCATAATTTGAACAATCTTAGTTAAGGACCATTAGATGATGCTACTTACCAAATACCTAATGTCTATTCCTTACATTTTCAGAGAAGACGATTTTTAAAGATTTTCCAATGAAAAACTGATAAGCCCCGGGGTGGAGCCATTTTTGGCCCAGGGGTCATAATTTGAACAATCTTAGTAGAGGATCATTAGATGATGCTACATACCAAATAACAAAGGTCTATGCCTTACATTTTCAGAGAAGACGATTTTTAAAGATTTTCCTATGAAAAACTGATAAGCCCTGGGGCGGGGCGAATTTTGGCCCAGGGGTCATAATTTGAACAATCTTATTAAAGGACCATTAGATCATGCTACATACCAAATATAAAAGGCCTATGCCTTACAGTTTCAGAGAAGATGATTTTTAAAGATTTTCCTATGAAAAACTGATAAGCCCAGGGGCGGGGCCATTTTTGTCCTGGGGGTCATAATTTGAACAATCTTAGTAGAGGACCATTAGATGATGCTACATACCAAATACCAAAGGTCTATGCCTTACAGTTTCAGAGAAGAAGATTTTTAAAGATTTTCCTATGAAAACTGATAAGCCCCGGGGCAGGGCCATTTTCGGCACAGTGGTCATCATTTGAACAATATTAGTAGAGGACCATTAGATCATGCTACATACCAAATATCAAAGGTCTATGCCTTACAGTTTCAGGGGGTTAAAAATGCATGTGTACACACAGTCCTTTGATAATAGTGGTCTGGGTGTGACGAATTGAAGGTCGCTAGGTGCAAGCTGTACGTGAATTTAGGTTGTGCCTACGCAAAGATATAGTCCCTCGAAGTTTATTCCATTTTGTTCGAAAAATTATCATTTTTTCAAAATGCACCATCTACCATACAAAAAAGCACTTTAAGCCTTATTTTGATGTATATATCATATCGCGGAAACAATTTAAACCATATTGCACCCGGTCGTAAATATTCAAATTTTCGGAGTCACATGTTACTCCGAACCGGCGCCATTTTGAATGTTTCAAAGCATGCTCGTTTCTCTCGATAAAGAAAATCGACTCGATTTGAATGAAAACATCCACCATATGCTACAAAAAGTACATGCAAGGATGAATGGTGAGTATCAGCATATAAAATACCACTTATTGTTATTTTTTTCAGTCGGAAGTTTGAATTATTGACGAAAGTCGATGGCTTAAAGTTAATCCGGTCTCAAGTTAGACACTCGTCTGGAAATTGTATCTCAAACAGTCAAAATTAATACAAGCATTTATTAAATCGTGCACTTGTATAAAGTTTCAGCGTACTTTTCTTCTTCACAACCAAACCATATGCATCAACAGGACCGCTCACGTACATCAACAAGACATCGGGTCGTTTCGGACCCAATCTGTTTCGGCCTTGGTAGAATCGGACAAAATTCGGTCCAAAAACGATCTAGGCATACACAGAATTTATTCAGCACTTGGCGAGATTTTATTAAAAGCATTTTTATGAAAATTTCTTTAGAAAAATGTAACTAATTACATGCAGTGTTCACGAATAATATTTTAATGACGTGGTTGTTTGGGCTAATGCAAACAGGATTGACCAATGTTAGCAGACACAGTTTCATCAAGATCCACAATTTTTGAAACAGACTTACAGTACACTTTGCACACATGTAGTCCTTTTTAGTAACTTGTGCTTATTGGATAATGTTTAATTTTAAGGCTGACAGTACAGATGTTGAGACTAATCTGCTACCAGGATATCGTGTAAAGATCTGTCAGCTGGACATCAAAAGGAAGTGACACTGTACTAACTCGCCTGTTAAGCAGTGTACTTCTCAGATGAAGTAATGTCTAGGAGCTGTGCCAAAGTAGAAGCCAGCCCTGGATGGAAGGAGTGTTAACAGCATAACAAGTAAGTGAAAACAGCATTCTGAGTGATTGGTACTGTGCATGTAACTCAATATTTAATTCACATGTGTTTTAATGCATCTGATAAAGATCCTGATTTAAAAAATAAATAAAAAAATTTAATACAAATATGGACTATACACCAATACACAATAAGATGGGCACAATAAATAATTTACTTAAAATACCAGTGGGTATAGCAGCAATAAATCATTAATTTGGGGATGAATTGGGATGAATCAAATAATTAGGCCTTGAATTATATGTGATAAATTCTGAAGGGTGAATCCCGAAAGCAAAAATTGCAACTCAAAAAGAGAAAATTGCAGACTCGGTTTTATTGAGTCTATTCATGAGCAGTAATTGAAGTGCAACACTGCTCACGCCTGCTAGCACCGGCTTAAGCGGTATTCAATTTTCAGAACAAGAAGTACTGAAATTCATGATCTTGAAGGATCAGAAGGTTTAACAACACTGAGAATGAATGCAACAACATTTAAATATTGTATGACAGGACTTCCATTCTAAGCTGAATATCCCTCACACAAGCCTGTAGGATTCAAACAATTGCTGCTAAATTATTGCCGTTATTCTGTACATCTATAGCAGTAGAATTTAACTTTACTGTGGAATAAAGACTCAGTAACTGCTTTTACACATACATGTAACTGTTAATCTTTTACTTGTTATCCATTAATAGAATACAATATTCTGTCAAGCAAATTATTGAGTACACCCAAATTAGATTGCTCCTTCAGAGCTTCTTTATCTGTATCTACACTGTTTTCAAAGATAAATATATCAGGTACAATTTTTAAAAAATCCAATATTGCTATATATCCGAGTGTCAAATGCCTTGGATAGAGATAAGATGCAGGGTGCACATCTAGATCCAAGATTGTTTGCAAATTTCTTCCACAGTCTTTTAAATTCACATCAGGTGGGGAAAGAATTTAAATATATACAATATTCTCTTTTTTTCTTACATTTCAGAATATGTGCAAGAGAAATGCAAGACTCCGGAGAAAGACATCATCTAGACAATCACCAAAAATGTGCTGATGCTTGGGTTTCCATGAAACCCAGACATAAATAAAAGAAAATTTGACCATATGACACAAATGCCCAGGCCAGGTTTTTCTAAATTGCATTTTTTTTTACAAAAAAAATGTCATTAACAATCACCAAAATTCAATCAATTGTCTGCGAACAGGAAGTTGATGAAAGACAGACCTGAAATGGGGAGACAGGGTACAACTCACTATGGTTATACTTCAGACCAAATATCAAATCATTCCAGCTTACACAAGGCAAGAAATCTTTGACGATTTCTTTTGTCATCAAACAATCACCAAAATTCAATCAAAGTGTCGACAAACAGGAAGTTGATGAACGACAGACGTGAAAAGGGGAGACACTGTACAATTCACCATGATTATGCTTCAGAACAAATATCGAACTATTCCAGCTTACAAGTGAAGAAGTCCTTGACAAAACAGATCGACAAGGGTAAAACTTAATGCCCTAAAGGCGGGGGCATAAAAATGATAACACTGCTGCTTATAGTAAATTGAACACTTTATTTGGCTAGTTACTTATATTGTGGATAAACAGTACTTTTCATTTTATGATGAACATTTTACCTACCAAGGCTTTTTAGCTCACCAGAGCACAAAGTGCTTAGGGTGAGCTTTTGTGATCGCCTGATGTCTGTCGGCGTTTGTCGTGAGTCGTGCGTCGTCAACAATTTGAACCTTTTAAAGTCTTCTCCTCTGAATCTACAGGGTTCTCAGCTTTCATCTTTGGCACATAGCATCACCTATAGGTCTTCTACAAAAGTTATATAAATTATGTCCCTGGAGTCAAAATTGGCCCCGCTACGGTCCCAGGGGTGACCAGTTTTCTCTAGCTGACTGTTGTTTTCTGTACAAGTAGCAGAATGCTGGGCTGACTTAGGTTAGGCATGAGGAAAACTTCAAAAATCTTCTTGTCAAAAACTACATGTCACAGAGCTCAGATATTTGGTGTATAGATTTACTTAGTATACCTTATTGACAGTGGTTAATATCATAGTTCTGAGGTTTAAATTGGCCCTGCCCTGTTGGTTATACTTTAAAATTGACTTTTACACTATAAAGGTTCCTCTGAGCTAGCACTCCATCTGTGTTACGCAATCACGTGAGAGGGCAAGTTCCTGGTCAAAACTCTATGAAGTTGTCTGCTTCAGAATTAGTTTCTGTTTGTTCACACTGTTTTTAACCCATTCCCTCATAGGCTATTTTCCTGTTTCTTGGAAAATTTCAGAATTGTGTAGATTTGAAACCATTGTGATAAATAGAGCATTTACTCCTATAGAACAAATGCTCTATTTATCACAAAGGCTTTTTTCAGATCCTACCTCTTTGAATAAATCTACTGATAAGGAGCATTAATCGGAGAAAAGGAAAAATTCAGAATTGTGTAGATTTGAAACCATTGTGATAAATAGAACATTTACTCCTATGGAGCAAATGCTCTATTTATCACAAGGGCTTTTTTCAGATCCTACCTCTTTGAATCAATCTACTGATAAGGAGCATTAATTTTAGAAAAGGAAAATTTCAGAATTGTGTAGATTTGAAACCATTGTGATAAATAGAACATTTACTCCTATTGAGCTTTTGCTCTATTTATCATAATGGTTAGCAAATGCTCTATTAATCACAAAGGCTTTTTTCAGATCCTACCTCTTTGAATAAATCTTCTGATAAGGAGCATTAATTAGAGAAAAGGAAAATTTCAGAATTGTGTAGATTTCAAACCATTGTGATAATTAGAGCATTTCGAGGGCTTGGTGGAAAACTATTCTAACTCCTTCACTTTAGTGAAGGAGTTAGAATAGTCTTGCACCAAGCCCTCGATTTGCTCTATAGGAGTAAATTAACTCATATACAAACAACATATAAAGTTATATACCTGTATGCTTCAGATCTGAATCCATACTGTGTGCTAATTTCGGTCAAGTCATGCTAAGCAGTGATTGGGTTGTCATCTATTAAAAATGTTGTCTGCTTATTCAAATAGGTAAATCTGGGTCTACTCTGTTTGTAAATGCGTGAAAACATGTTTATATGAGGGAAAGGGTTAATTAGAGGAAAGGAAAATTTCAAAATTGTGTAGATTTGAAACCATTGTGATAAATAGTGCATTTACTCCTATGGAGCAAATGCTCTATTTATCACAAAGGCTTTCTTCAGATCCTACCTCTTTGAATCAATCTACTGATAAGGAGAATTAATTAGAGACAAGGAAAATATCAGAATGGTGTAGATTTGAATCCATTGTGATAAATAGAGCATTTACTCCTATGGAGCAAATGCTCTATTTATCACAATGGTTTCATAAAGTGACTGTTACAGAGGCGTAGAACAAAGGCTTTTTTCAGATCCCACCTTTTTGAATAAATCTTCTGATAAGGAGCATTAATTAGAGAAAAGGAAAATTTCAGAATTGTGTAGATTTGAAACCATTGTAATAAATAGAGCATTTGCACCATAGGAGTAAATTTACTCATATACAAACGACATATAAAGTTACATACCGATATGCGTCTGATCAGAATCCAAACTGTGTGCTAATTTCAGTCAAATCATGCTAAGCAGTGCTAGGGTTGTCATCTGTTAGAAATTTTGTCTCTTATTCAAAGAGGTAAATCTGGGTCTACTTTGTTTGCAAACGCAGGAAAACATTTATATGAGGGAAAGGGTTAATTAGAAAAAAGGAAAATTTCAGAATTGTGTAGATTTGAAACCATTGTGATAAATAGAGCATTTACTCCTATGGAGCAAATGCTCTATTTATCACAATGGTTTAATTAACTATTACAGAGGCGTAGAAAGGCGTTTTTATGGAGGAAAGAGTATTCTATTAGCCGGCAGAGCACAACCTGGTCAGACAGCTCCTATAGAAACCATCTGATATGGGTCTGTTCTGTTTGCAAATGCATCAAATCACATTTATATGAAGGAAAGGGTTTTAAAGGTCCAAAAGTTTATTTAAGATCGACTGCTTCCTGGCCCTTTTCAACAGAATTAAGACCAACAGGTATGGCACTGAGTTTGGATCCAAAAAGGGTCAAATAACACCCCACAAAACAGGTGTCCAGTTTTGTTTAGAAACATACATGTAGTTAAAACTTTAAAAATCTTTCCCTCTGGTGAGCGATTTCAGGGCCATCATGGCCCTCTTGTTTATTTATACATAATGTGCATAAATTTTAAAATTTGTGTATTTGATGGCAAAATTCAAGTGATTATTTCATGTTGCTAACAGCCGATATCTCAATATTAAGGTTTACAAATAAAAAATGATTAAATGCTGATCTAAGAGACTGATAATAATTAACCCTCTCCCTAATAATCCAGCATTTTCTCATTTGGGCAGACATAGAAGACCAGACAGCTGTCTGAGTCTGTTCTGTCTGCTTATAAATTTTCATAGATCATTGCATGCAGTTCCTTTTTTCACCAAAACATTACTTTAAAACATACACACCCCCCCCCCCCCCCAAAAAAAAAAAAAAAAAAAATTATGACTGAATATTCATGAAACAACTAATAATTTATGAAAAAATCCATACGGAATTTCAAAAATCCGCCTGGACATATTCAAATTCCACCCGGATTTTTTTTTTAATTCCGCCTGGACATTCTAAAATTCCATATGGATTTTTAAAATATTCCGTCCGGTCTTTTTCAGATTCCGTGTGGAATTTTTACAATTCCGCCCGGATTTTTTAAAAATGTCCGCCTGGACATTTTAAAATTCCACACGGATTTTTAAAAAATTCCGCCCGGACATTTTCAGATTCCGCCTGGAATTTTTACAATTCCGCCTGGATTTCTTGACACAACATTTCAAATTCCGCCCGGATTTTTAAAAATTCCGCCCGGACTAGGTCACATGACCCGGACTAATTTAAATATTTCGTGTGATATTCCGTCTAAATGTTACTAAAAATAGCAATCCGTGTCAACTGAGCTGTTTTCACACGGACAATTTAGTCCGCCTGGAAAATCACTGTTTTTTCCTGGCGGATTCCGCCTGGAAGTTTTCGTACAGGTAGCAAGTACTAAAAGAAACATTAACATAATAGGGTAATATTAATTGTAATGTCAGGATAATAAATTGGACAAAACATGTTTAAACAATATTCATCAGTTTATTTCATTAAAATTGGTATAATTTTTTTTCTCTCTCATTTTTTTGTGTTTTAAGTATTTATATACAACAAAAACAGATAGTTGAATTCAATAAAAATATCAAAAGTCATATCATGTCAGAAATTGAGTAGATATCATTTTCCAATTAGTCAACTATTTGCATGCTAAGTAACTATTCGTCAGCACAACTTGTCGTCTGTTTCAATTTTTAAAAATTATAGTTCTTGTCTTAACCCTTTCCTCATTAAATACGCCTTTCTATGCCTCTGCAATAACCACTTCTTGAAACCATTGTGATAAATAGAGCATTTGCTCCTATAGGAGCAAATGCTCTATTTATCACAATGGTTTCAAACTACAACATTCTAAAAGTTTCCTTTTCTCTAGTTAATGCTCCTTTTGGGTAGATTCATTCAAAGAGGTTGGGTCTAAAATAGCCTATGGAGGAAAAGGTTAAATATGGTCAAAGGTGTCAACCAGTTTTGATCCCAATGAAACGCTGCATCATACAGTATCTCATCTAGATACACATTGTGTGTACATGTATTAACAGTTTTGTCAGTAGCGTGCAAACAGTTGAAGAACATATTGCTTAATCTTTTACTTTATACATATTTTAATCATTCTTAAACGGAGTAGCTCCAGATTAGACAGATCCTGTATGAGAGATCTGATTTAGACCAGCTCTGTTTAATCACTGAATGATATATATTTGATTTAATATTTTTGTCAGGACCCAACTTCACCTTCTTATAATAATATAGTTTGATAATTCAGTTAATTGATATTCAATACATAATGTCTTATATGAATATTCATGATGTAAAGGATTAAACATAGTTCCATTAAAATATGACTTTAATTTGATTAAAGGTTGTATGTGATTCATGGTCTTAAACATAGATGCTAAATGGCCAAGAAGTGTCCATGACAGTAAAATATTCAGAATCTCAACTATACCATTTGCTAGACCAAGGTAAGATGATTGTACAAGAAACATCTGATTAACCCTTTCCTCCATAAGCACGCATTTCTATGTCTTTGTGTGAACAAAGAAGACCACTCTGTTTGCTTATGGAAGAATATATTTCTGATGCTACAGTTTCTGCCATGGCAAAAACTTTCTCAGTTCATGTGTTACAATAACAATTTGACGCATGATCTTATTCTGCTTGCTAGTATGGAGTATTTTACAAAAAAACAAAACTGTCGTGCCAGACAATTGGAGTCATCTGACCAGGGTCTGCTCTGTTTGGTTCTGGAATTATATTGATCTGATTCTACAGTTTCTGCTTTTGCAAACACATTAATGTGTAAATACGTGTATGCCATTTTAAAAATTGATTTAACTAATGGCCATGACTTCATTAGTTCTGACATGAATATTCATGGAAAGGGTTAAATAGAGCAAGATTAATTGTCAGATAAATAGTTGATATTACTGAAATATGATATTTACATTTCAAATCAGGATATATTGATGGGATTCTACTGGGAGATTCAGGATATCCATGTAGACCTTATCTAACGACTCCATACCTTAACCATGCAGCCCGTGCACAACAAAGGTAAACATAAATACATTGTTGTCATTTGTTTGTAATTCAGTGATCTCCTTATCAGTTAAAATATTGAAAAATGCTATCTATTTTCGACAAAAAATCATTGTTATCCACATATCTCAGTGATATTGATCTATGATCCATAGCACACCAACACTATATGTATCAAACATTCTCTTATGAATGTCCCCCAACTAATATACCTTCTCATTCCCTACAAGACCTGCTTTTCTTTTAAAAATGTAGATGCGCAAGTAAACAATTATTAGGGAACATTTGGTACTTATTGTGTTTTAAATAACAATAATTATCATGACCCTGTATATATGGCATAACTTGTATTATAAACTATTCAATTTTTTATTACAAGTTAATAAGCTGTGTTACATTCACGACATGTATACCATCTATTCATTAAGTGAATGTTCAGCCACTGACTGTACATGCATACATAAATGTTGTACACAGTTTTGACACAGTGGAACAAATAATTTCTCATGACACTTAGTGTTTATTCATTGATTATCTAAAATTTCTTTTTTTATCTTTGCTTTCAGATACAATGAGGCATTATGCAAAACCAGAATTATAATTGAACAAACTTTTGGGGTATTGGAAAGCAGATTCACTTGTTTAAGCTATGTATTGAGAGCATCACCTGAATCAGCCTGGAAAATTATAGCAGCATGTGCTATTTTACACAATTATGGACTGGGTCATGGTGATGCTCTCATTAGAAACTCCAACATAGACCTAGAACCTGCAAAATTACAATAACATGTGCTGTCTAGTGTCTACACAATTATGGACTGGTTCATGGTGATGCTCTCACCGGATACTTCAACATACATCTGGAACCTGCAAAATTATAACAGCATGTGCTGTCTACACAATTATGGACTGGTTCATGGTGATGCTCTCATCAGAAACTCCAACATAGACCTGGAACCTCCAGGGGTTTGTAATAAACCCTACAACAGCAGGGACAAGCGAGATAGAGGGAGATAGATAGAGAGATAGACAGAGAGACACAGAGAGAGACAGACAGAGACAGACAGACAGAGAGAGACAGAGAGAGACCGAGACATAGAGAGAAATATTTGTTTTCTAAACTAATTTTCCTGTGTTGTTATATACTTTGTTATGAATTTATTCAACATTATTATAATTAACACATTGTCAAACTACTTGGCATCTCTCCTCAATCCTAACTATTTGAGAGAACTTTCCAATAGCGTCATTAGATTGCAGATGTTTAAAACACTATTTGTTCTTTGCAACAAAGTACATCCAGATCAGAAAGGTCTTGTAGGAACCATCTGATCAGGGTCTGCTCTTTTGCTTATAACATAAAATTGATCTGATGCTGCAAATAATGATTTTCAAAATGTCAATACAGATAACAGTTAGTGAGCAAACACAACAGTTCAGCCTAGATTATAGCCCAGGTGACCATAACCCTTTACTTCATAAATATTCCTTTGCAACCAGGATAGACATAGATCAGACAGATCTTATAAGAGTAATCCGATAAGGGTCTACTCTGTTTTGTTATGAAATAACATGGACATGGATTTACATTTTCTGGCATGGCCAAAACGTCTTGTTTCCATTTGTCATTACAGTGCTCCCTCTCTACAACGACACCCTTTGGGATACGAAGAGTGTATGTGTTGTTCAGAGGGAGTTGTTATAGGGAGGGAAAATCAAACATAATTAGCTTGTTTGCCGATCCCTAGATAAGGTGTATTTCGAGAACTAAAACGTTATGCCTCCATCAAACCCTAGGTTGTGACCACTCTTTAGAATCGTCACAAAGTGACGATTCTAAAGAGTGGTCACAACCTAGGGTTTGATGGAGGCATAAAGAAATTACGATGGAAAAAGTTGTTTCTGAGGTCTTGTTGTTTCGGAAACAGTGACATGCGTTGCTGTAAGGAGGGAATCGTTATTGAGAGGGCCGTTGTAGGGAGGGAGCACTGTATAAAAATTACACACACTAATGTTCATGAAGTCGTTTATTTCTTACACGCATATTCCAAGGGTAAACGGTTTAAAGAGCATTATTCGAACTGCATGTAAATGTAGTTTGCACATTGGATATATACTTAACACTTTCCCTGTCCTGTGTTTATTCTAAATTACAATACCTACTAAATATTCATCGACAAAATGGTTATGATAAAATATGGAAGGTGGAATATTGTAGCCATTTTAGAAAGTAAAGAAACATATCTTCAAAATCCAATAGGAAACAGAGCAGACTCTGTTCAGACTGCTCCTATAGGAGCCGTCTGCTCTGTTTGCAAATGCGTGAAAACACGTTTATAAGTGGAAAGTGTTAAGATTCATTCGTAAAGCTGTAGTCTAATGCATTTTGATTTTGAATTTAAATCAATAGGAGCAGACAATATTTTTGCACGGTTAAATTCTCATGAAACTGATCTTGTAAAAGGTTAATATCCAGCTAAATACTGAAGAGGGAGTAATAAAATCTGTGAAATTGAAATAGGGTATTTGATCTATAACCTTTTGAAAGATGGAAACCAGAATATTGGTATGTGTAAACAGTGTAGATCCAGATCATAATTGAAAAAGTGCAGACCCAGATCCATTGGTCCTTCTGACCAAGGACTACATTGTTTGTTATTCAAAACCAGCTTGTAAAGTATACGATTTCATATTGAACGGAATCTACATGTATCGTTAAACGATGACTAACAATTTCTCCTCCCAAAGTCAACATTCAAAGGATGAACCCTGTCCTTCATATAAATGTATTTTCAAGCATTTGCAAACAGAGTAGACGCAGATCAGACGGCTCCTATAGGAGCCGTCTGATCAGGGTATACTCTGTTTGCTAATGGAATTTGATAGCCCTGCTTCTTTACTTTCTAAAATGACTACAATGTTCCACCTTCCATAATTCATTACAACCATTGTGTCCATGAATATTCATTAGTTATTGAAAATTGGAATAAAGAAATAACAGGGAAAGGGTTAAGGTGCAGTTGTAATGCTAAAATATTGCACAGTAGAACATGTATTAGGAGAGCATTCATTTGAGTCTTAAAAAGAAAGTGGTTGCTTATTGCAGGTCGAAAGTAAAGCAGACAGTTTCAATAAGATATGTTCTACATGCAGGTATCGCGGATGATACCACTGACAAAGTTGATATTCGTTCTACTTTACTGTTTCTATGGTTTCCTACGTATTGCGGGTAATTGTTTGATTCGCTGTCAGGTTTTACCACTTACGTCATGAATATTCATGTAAATTAAAATGGCATTGTGAAAATTTATCAGCCGATTTGTTCATTCGCTGTTGGGTTTTACTCTTTACCTCATAAATATTCATGTAAGATATAATCACATTATGAATATTTATCAGCTGATTCGCTGTCAGGTTTTACCTTTTACCCAATGTACGAAACAATGCCATTACGAATATTCATTAGCTAATTCTGTTATAATGGTACATGTATATGAAAGCAGAATGTTATTTTTACCATGACAGAAACTGAAGAATCGGGATGATTTAATTTCACAATCAGAGCAGACCAGATGACTCATACAGGGGACCCATATGCTCTGGGTTTACTCTGTTTACATATACGTTTAAATGCGTATATATGGAGTAAAGGGTTATGAAGACTTAAAACCTAATTATTCGAAATTATTTTCCAAATGCTCCAATTATCTAAAGCTTCACTAGTCATAAAATCGGCACTCAAATGGTATTCCATTTAAAATGTTCTTGGATTGTAAGTATTGATAATTTTTAGACCCCATTCATTCATCAGGAAGTTTTGTGAAGATAGCAAATATTGACCATGACTTTCAATCTCTTTCATTTAAGTGACTTAAACCCTTAAAGTGCAGACATCGAGTACACACGACCTTTACAAACAGTTTAAACCTAGATCAAAGGGCGTCTGAGAGAGACATTTGATCAGGGTCTGCACATTTTTGCATACAAATTGTTGTTTTCTGTGTAAATTCTTCTGATACAATGTTTTGTAGAATTAATATTCAGAAAGTGGGGAGCCTTTATTGAGCAGGTTAAAAGTTAGTTAACCCATTACCTCATAGGCTATTTTTAGATAAAATCTCTTTGAAGAAATCTACCGAAAAGGAGCATTAACTAGAGGAAAGGAAAAGTTTAGAATTTTGTAGTTTGAAACCATTGTGATAAATAGAGCATTTGCTCCTATAGGAGCAAATGCTCTATTTATCACAATGGTTTCACAAAATGACTTTTACAGAGTCGTCAAACGCCGTCAATATGAGGGGAATGGGTTAAAAAGGAGTTCATGTTTTCAACACTATGTTTGCATACTTGATCTAACTTTTGACCACTGTTTGTATCCAGATCAGACACCGAGCTACTTGTTACCTCTACTTGTCAAGCTGCATAATTGTCTGACACTGAGTTTTTAATCGAAACAGAAGATAAATACCTCGGACAATGAAGCAAACTTCACTATAGTGACCCTTTCCCTCATATAAACGTGTTTTCACGCATTTGCAAACAGAGTAGACCCAGATCATATGGCCCCTAGAGTAGCCGTCTGATCAGGGTCTGCTCCGTTTGCTAATGGAATTTAGTAGCTCAGTTTCTTGACTTTCCAAAATGGTTACAATGCTCCACCTTCCATATTTCATTATTTCTATTTTGACCTTGAAATTCGGTATTGAAAATTGGAATAAACATGGAACAGCTAAAGGGTTAAGTAGTAATGCAAGGATTAAAAGTAGACCAAATACAGATGAACCCGTCTGTAGCAACCACATAAACTAGGAGGTATATAAGAACAGGTTGTTGTCTAATCCACGTAGAAGGAAATGCAGAAAGCTTTCTGTATAACTTTTGTCCTTTCTTAACCCATTCCCTTATATATAGACGACTTTTGACGACTCTGTAAAGGTCACTTTGTGAAACCATTGTGATAAATAGAGCATTTGCTCATATAGGAGCAAATGCTCTATTTATCACAATGGCTTTAAAACTATACAATTCTAAAATAATTCCTTTTCTCTAGTTAATGCTCCTTTTCGGTAGATTTATTCAAAGAGGTTGGATCTAAAAATAGCCGATGAGGCAATGGGTTAAGCTTTCGCCTATTTTAAAGAACCAACAAAATATTTATTTTAGTGGTCGCTATAGACAGGGTTTACTGTAGTTATTGACTTCGATATGACTTTCACTAGTTTGAATAGTCTATGACACCCACATTGGCTTTTGCGGACAAATCAACTTCAGTTTAACCCTTACAATGCCGGAAACGAGTCACTAATGTCCTTTGCAAACAGTGTAGACCCAGATGAGAGGGATCATAGAGGATCCCTCTCATCAAGGCCTGCACTGTTTGTAATGTTACACTTTTCTGTAGAAAAGTCCACAAATATTCATCATAAGCTTGGTTTGTTTGAATTTTGGACTATTCCGTTTGAAAATTCAGCATAGTAACGGTTAACATTTATCAAATATAAAGCTTCTTCGTCCAAATGAAATTTGGAGTCCATCCATGTTACACGTGAGGGGTGTCTGCAAACAACATACATGATGATGAACGCCTTTGACATTGATTGGTATATAACAAACAGTGCAGACCCTGCTCAGACGGTTCCTCTATGAGCCCTCTGGTATGGATCTACACTGTTTGCTTATTTCCCATGTATTTGATCGCAAGATGTTATGAGTTAAACATTGATATCTGCTGCGTTTAACTCTTTCGGCGCCAAATTTATAATTGTCGTCTGCAAACCAAGTTTTTTTTTTTACATCATTCGGTAAAATAAGGAAATGAGTTAAATAAATGCAAATTTCAAAGGAATAAACCACAGATAGAGATTGAGACAAAAAGTGAAGTCCCTGATCAGACGCCGCACTATTTGTCGTGGTGCATTTTGCGACATTGGCGGTGAAAAGGTTAATAAGTTTCATCCACAGTCTAGTTTATCCCGTGTACTACAAATGTATTAACATTGATGTTAGAAATAATGACAGCATGAATATCAGCTGAAATTTTACAATGGTATATAAACAAAAGAAAATTTATCAAGATATAATCTGTAGAGTCGGAACTACATTATAGCACATAAGCAGACCGAACATACCCTGACTAGCAGTCTGATCTGGTTCTATTCTGTTTGCGAAGGTGTTAACATGGGTATATATGAATTAAAGGGGTTCAGGTGATATTTTTATTTTTTTCTTCGTCATAAGGCTGTAAACTTATTATGAAAAAGTAAAATTCAGAACCACTCTATAACGACCACTAATTGAATACCTATATTGGTCTTAAAACAGGTGGTTGCTTAATGCAGGACGAACGGAATACGGAAACTGCATATACGTACTTCCTACATTAACTAGGCTTGCGTTATAATTTGAAATGTAGTAGCCAAATATGTAAGAATCACTACAAATTCTTCATTTTCATTTTTTCCCTGCAAATTGTGAATATCAGAATGTTTAGTGACCAATGGCGATTTAACCACCAGTAACGCCAACCTAGACAATATGCACATCTACATATTGTGTCCTTGCTACATGTAAGGTTTTATGAAAATCTGTTGAATAGCTTCAGAGGAGTTGCGCTTACAAGATTGGCAGCCGACCGCCCGTCCACCCGCCGTATATCATTTCAATAACCGGATTAACCCGGTTAAAATACGATTATGAAGCAAAATATAGAATAAGAACCGGAACCGGGTACAAAATGTACGGACAAAACAATGAAGAGTCCAACAAAGAGGATCCAATAGGGCCTGCGCTGGAAAACAACGCTAAGTAACGCTTAAGTATGTCATTTCTAACATGAATATTCATAGGGTAAATTGTTAAGCAGTCACCTCCTAGTTAAAGACTGCCAAATTCATTCACTTAGTTGTCTCTATAGAGAGGTTCTACAGTAATTTCTCAAAAGTAATGCGGACATATAATCTTCTCTTCCGTACTCATCAATGTGCATAACACCGTTTTCAAGCCCATGTCTGTTACCGAAAACACATGTCTGCCATCTAAAGGAAACTTCTAAAAACACTTCCTTGCATGTTCTGATAAATATTTCTAGGTTTTCAAAGCATATGGCAGCTTGATAAGGACTAAAATTATGCTTTTATAGACAGATTATTATTATTATTATTATTATTATTATTATAATACCACACTGATATAGCGCTCTTTTCACACAGGCTATGTGCGTTCAAAAGCGCTTAAAGCAGATATGTTTATTTATAAAGTCGTCGGTTTAGGGGGATTTTACTGCACGTCAGTGGCACACTTTCACCCAGAATTATTGCCTTTTAGTGCGGTCGATATAAGGATTTATCGACCTGGAAAAGTGATATCACGTTCGACAGGTCGATAAATTCTTATATTGACCGAACCTTAAAATGTACCAACTTTGTTTATCATCAAATCCAGTCTGAGATGGATTCTTCATTTAGGAATAAGAAGCCCATATTAGCAAAATATTATTGGGGTTTACAACACACAACACCAAGGCCGTGTTTACGTCACATGCTGAATAACACTATGTACATGATTCATGGTTTGATGCAAGGGTGCAGAAGATTTACCTGCACTTATAAATCAGATATGCTTCAACTCTATTTATGTTTCTTTTTAGCCCTTTACTCCATTAAATATTTATGAGTTACTCGTAAAAGCCACCTTCTTGGCACACCAATTATATCAAATAGTATTTTGATATGTATATATATTTGCAATTGTTTCTATGAAAAACAATATAAACTCAGTGCAAACAGTGCAGACCCTGGTCGGAGCTGTCTGATCTAAGTCTGCACTGTTTTTAAAAAAGAGCGTATCTATTATGTAAAATGTTAAGTCAGTATATATGTTTCGTTCAGTATACATGTAGTTTCGACTGTATTCCCTACTGACATAATATATTCATAATATATTTACAAAATCCGAACGCATATATATTGAAATAGTTCGATTTACTCCGTTATGTCTAATACGGAGTTCCGATAATGACCGAAGCATACTTCGGCAATGTTCGCACATGTATACGTATCATACATTGGGTACATTACTCAGAATTCGTGTTAAACATAAAAGGAGAAAACGTAGATCGCGTCGCAGATCATGTTTTGTTTCGCCCTCAAAGTGCAATCCAGAGGCATGCATTTTCAGATTGACTGAATCTCCATAAAGTAGAACATCTTTCTAGCTGCTACAATTGAAATAAATTTAGAGGTCATAAAACAGATGGTTGTTGAATGTAAGGCGAAAGTAATGCATTACACTCACGTAGGATATTTGATTTGTTTCACTTAAACTCCGTATTTAGCTACCACAGGTATTAACTAAACATTTTGACCTGATTTTCTAAGTTCACTTTCCCGATTTCCTCTAAAACGACCACCTAATGAATAGAAACTGGTCCTTTAAAGCACGTGGTTGCTTAATACAGGGAGGAAGTAAATGTAAAAACTCCTGCATGAGCATTCTGTATAACTTGCCTACCACCTGGTGTTAAGACCCACACTGATGCATGTTTTAGGTGGTCGCTCTAGAGAGGTTTATCTGCATTATGAAACAGTTTTATTGTCATTCGAATGATGCTTCGAAATAAATTGTATTGCCGAGGTTAACAGTAACCCTATGATCAGGGTCTAAACTGTTGGTCAGTGTTTCCTTTTAGGGACACTGGTTATAAATTGGTTAATACCCCCATTCCACTGGACGGCGCTTCCACTGCGCTCATGGCGATCATGGCGCTTCTCCAAAATCTTCCAAATCGCCGCAGAAGCGCCGTCATGTGCCTAATTTTGGGACTTGGGCGTTTCTAGTACGCTTATAGTACGCTTCAATAACGATCTCGCCGTGCTGTTTACGATCCTGTCGCGATGTTGCTGCGCTTCTACGGCGCTTGATGTCTCTCCAAGACGCTTCTACTACGCTTCCACGACGACACGGGATTTCAGACCACGCTTCGTCTACGCTTACTACGTTGCTGTTACGACCTTGCTTCGGCCTAAGCACAGGAGCTGCGCTTCTGTTGCGCTTTTGGAACGTTTCTATATAAAATAGGTGATTAAATTGCTTTCGAAGCAGTTGACCATTATCTTTCAAAGAAAATGGATCAAATTGTTTTGAAGACCCAGATCAAGAAAAACACAGTTTTAGGACTGATCTAGGTCTTCTTTTTGCTAAGTCTTTCATGCGGTGACTCAATCATTAACATTTTCCCTGTTCAATATCCATGTAAGAAAGAATGATCTTATGAATATTTATTAGCTGCATTTTTAAAATTTAACATTTTTAAGAAATGTTTTTGCTTTGACAAAAACTGTAGAATAATATCTATATCATGTTATAAGCAAACAGAGCAGACCCTGATCAGACGGTTCCAACAGGAGCTGTCTGATCTGGGTATACTTTGTTTGCAAATGTGTGACAAAGCATTTGTATGCGGACAAATATCTCGGCGCTTTTTATTGCGATGCGACTGCGATTGCGCTACGTTACTCACGCTGCGGCTACGATACTGCTGCGTTCATGAATTTCTTACTACGCTTTTGCGGCGATTCGAGTCCACGGCGATGCCACTACGATTGTTTTGAGCAAGGTCAAAACAATCGCCGTGAAGTGGCGATCAAAAGCTTCTGTTACGTTTCTTCTACGACCAGGGCGCTTCTATTGCGCTGTTGCCGCTCCTGCTACGATTCGCGGCGTTTTTACCAAAATTTCGAAGCGTAGCGGAATCGCCGCTCAGTGGAATGGGGGTATAAAGGAGACAGCCACTGTACTCTGCAGCAATGCTAAACATGGAATGTCAATGCGAATTTGGTAATTTCTGGCCACGCTTCACCAAAGATTTCCCGTGATAAACATTAGCCAAATCCGAAGCAAACATAAGCCCAACCACAGTACAGATCAGTACAGCGCCAAGAGCCCCAATGCTTTGGGAACTTGGCCTGTTGTCCATCGCCGACGTTTTCTTTCTTATCGTAGCTGAAACCGTGTCTTTGTCTATTGTAAGATTAGCTATAATAAGATTAAATTCTGACTCTGACAGGGTTTCATTTTCCAAGAGGTTACAAACGCACCAGCAAGATGTATTTGACGCAGACGTTGGTGTAGTCGAAGAACACGTGGGAGTTGAAGAAGTTGTTATTGTTGATGGCGCAGGCGTAGTTGTTGAAGCCGTTGACATTGACAGTGTCCGATTCGTGCTTGCTGAAGTTTGCAAGGACCTAGGTGTGCTCGCTGAAGTCGACGGTGTTGTTACTGTGGTCGCAGTAGTCGATGATGTACTGGTTAAAGTGGATGACATTGTAGTTGTGTAGGTTGACGTGGATAGTAATAGTGCAGTGTTCGTTGAAATAGACGGCGTTGTTGTGGTCAGTGATGTTGGCGGCGTTATAGTTGCTGTAGACGGTGTTGTGGTTGTTGCTGTAGTTGCTGTAGATGGTGTTGTGGCTGTGGTTGCTGTAGATTGTGTTGTGGCTGTTGTTGTAGTCGAGGGTGCTGTGGTTGTTGTTGTAGTAGTTGTGGTTGATGTTGTAGTCGCGGGTGCTGTGGTTGTTGTGGTCGATGGTGTTGTGCTGGTTGAAGTGGCGTTATCGACTGAAAATTACAATCCCGCAATTGATTTGAGAATATTCAAGAATGCTTTCAAACAAGATTCCATTCTACAAACTACATACAATAGTGCACGGTGGCACAATATAGAATCAATGAACTGATGTCTGACCAGACCTAACCAGGTTATACAAGTTGTAGAGGCGCGTCTGACCAGAATGTATATTTTGACCCTACAGTGCAAACTCTATGTCTGTCAATGTCTGACCAGGTGTAACGCGCAATAATCTGGGTTCTCGCTTCGGTGCATAGCGAATGTAACAGGGTCTTGTCTCGGCAATATCCGGCGGTTTATTAACCCCTTACTACATGAATATTCATGGCAGACTCAACGCAATATGAACATAAACTGATTAACTAATATTGTGATACAACCTGTTTGACACTGTTTATCTTTATAACCCTTTCGGCGCCAACTTTCTAATTGTCGTCTGCGATCCTATTTTTATTAAATCATTCGGTACAATAAGGAATGAGATAAATCAAGGCAAATTTCAAAAGAATAAAGCACATATATAGAAATAGAGATTGAGACAAAAAGCGAAGTCCCTGATCAGACGCCGCCTTGAAAAGGCGGCGTCTGGTCTGGTCGTGGTGCATTTATGCGACATCGGTGGTGATAGGGTTATAAAGAATTTGAACAAGTGCCCTCTTTAAAACTTGAAGCAGACGAAAATGTGTTTAGCAGACAATGCTGACACTGAAAGTGTTAATTATCTACTGAGAACATTTGACCCTCTCCTGTAAAATGATTTAGTATGTGTTAAAATGAAGTTGTTTGGGAATGCAACCAGATTATCCTTATACAGTCTTCCTTAAGTATTATGTTATGTTTTGATGTAAACATTAAAATAGTTATTATTTCGTTTCAGATAGGGCCATATAATCTGAGTTTTATTATAGCTCATTTCACTGGTCAATAATAAACAACTGTGAGCACCTGTAATTACCGAGTCGTCGCGAAATGACTCTGAAATTACTATTAACCCTTTCCTCCATAAACATGCCGCTGTAATAACCACTTCTTGAAACCATTGTGAGGAATAGAGCATTTGCTCCTATAGGAGCAAATGCTCTAATTATCACAATGGTTTAAAAAACTACAAAATTCTAAAATTTTACTAATGCTCCTTTTGGGTAGATTCATTTAAAGAGGTTGGGTCTAAAAATAGCCTATGGAGGCAAGGGTTAACTCGACGTGAAACCCCAGTATACATACAAACATGCACACTCATTATTAGCTTGCATGGCAAATGGAAGGCAATATTACACTTAAGGGTGTCAAAATGTATATCTACATGTGTCGATGATAACCATTTGAATGCTGAATTTAACCCATTACCTCATAGGCTATTTTTAGAAACAATCACATTGAATAAATCTACCAAAAAGGAGCATTAACTAGAGAAAAGGAAAAGTTTAAAATTTTGTAGTTTGAAACCATTGTGATAAATAGAGCATTTGCTCCTATAGGAGCAAATGCTCTATTTATCACAATGGTTTCACAAAGTGACTTTTACAGAGTCGTCAAAATGGGGAATGGGTTAATGTACTATCGTTTTATCAATAGTGTCCATTAAGCATTAAAGCAATATCATTTTCTGGAGATATTTGAATTACAAACAGTACAGACCCTATATCAGAGGGCTCATCTAGGAACCCTCTGATCTTGGTCTACACTGTTTGTAAATGCCAGTAGGATAATTATGTAGGATATGATATGGCAGGATTTAGGAAGAAATCAAAGAACACAATGAACAGGTTAATAACTTACTAGTGCCAGAACTGAGACATGTGTCAGTTCCGCCAAACAACACGATGCACAGGCCTACCGGTTCCGGGTCGTCAAAGTAGGAACCCTGAAAGTTTAACGCCTGTTCGTACGGGGGATAAATACCATACTGGTTCTTGACACACTTCCACAGATCGCCGGATTGCACTGTAATGCCTTCATATGCCTAAAGATAAGAGGTAACGATTGCATAAGAAAGAACGAGTGCGAACGGAAAAGTGAAGGACATTTTGCATAATTATGTACCCTTAAACCTCTCCAATGCGACCGTCAACATAAAAACTAATTCTGTGTCTTAACCCTTTCCTCCATAAATACACCTTTCTACGCCTCTGCAAAAGTCATTTGGCGAAACCATTGTGATAAATAGAGCATTTGCTCCTATAAGAGCAAATTCTCTATTTATCACAATGGTTTCAAACTACAAAATTCTAAAATGTTCCTTTTCTCTAGTTAATGTTCCTTTTCGGTAGATTTATTCAAAGTGGTTGGATCTAAAATAGCCTATGAGGGAATAGGTTAAAAGCAGGTGGTTGATTAATGCAGGACAATCGTTATGTAGAACGTTCTGTTGACATTTTTAAAACCTCTCTAAAGCCATTTTTAAACCAGTGTGATTAATAGAGGATTTGTTCCAAAGAAGCAAATGCTCTGTGTATCACATTGGATTCACAACTAAAACTATATTATTCTAAAAAATATTTTTTTAAATAGTTTTTAAAATAGTAAATGCTCCTTTTCTGTAAAGAGGTTGGGTCTAAAACTAGTCTAGGCGAGAATTATTTAATTGTTGATTAATATAAGACTGACGTTATGTAGGAAGCTCCCACAGGAGCTTTCATCATTACTTTCATCCTGCATTGAATAACTACAGTAAAACCCCTCTAATGCAACCAGCAAAAAGGGGCATAATTCATAGTGGCAAAAGCAGGTGGTAGTTTAATGCAGGAGGAAAGTTATGCAGAAAGCTCCTCTAGGAGCTTTCTGCATAACTTTCGTCCTGCATTAAGCAACCACGTGCTTATAAAGCCAGTCATATTTATTCATTAAGTGGTCGCATTGATA